>CAUYUJ010019571.1:290000-328479 GCA_963575745.1 Prorocentrum cordatum | reverse complement strand
CCTCCTCGTCCTCCTCGTCCTCATCCTCCTCCTCCTCCGCCTCTTCCTCCTCCTCCTCCTCCTCCTCCTCGTCCTCCTTCTCCTCCTCCTCCTCCTCCTCCTCTTCCTCCTCCTCCTCCTCCACGGGGGTCAGCCAGAGCGCCCCGATCTTGAAAGATCCTGCAGGGCCTGGGTCGCATTGACCCGGGCTTGGGTGCAGTATCTTGCAGGATCCTTCGCATGGACCCGGGTTTGGGCGCAGGATCTTGCAGGATCCTTGGAAGATTATGCAAGGCCTGACTGACCCAGGTCTGGATCGACTCGGGGGTCCTGAGGGATGGGCTCCTGAGGACGGGGTGCCTCCAACGGCGTAAATCCACCCTTGGATCCCTTCCCACCATTTGGTCTCCATCCCTCAGGTCCCCACCTGTTGGAGCCATCGAAAAGTGATGTGTTGCCCAGGCTGGGGCAGGAGGCGGAGCTCAGGAGAAGCATGAGGAGTTGAAGAAGCAGAAGGAAGAGGAGGAGCATCAGAAATACAAGGAGAATAGAAGAGTCGGGTTAGGCGGGCAGCAGGAGTTGGAGGATGAGGAGGGGAGGAGGAGTTAGGGGAAGGAGAAGGTGGAGGAGGGGGCTTCGTGGATGGCTTTGGCGACGACGAGTGGAAGAGTGCAGCTGGGATACAATGGTAGAATCAACAGCGAGGCGTGTTCCTGCAGGGGGTCCACGGTGCCTTGAACCAGCGCCTTCGGTCAGTTTAGCGGGCGTTTGCGGTAGCGCTGTCTAATGTCCAGGGCAGGTCAGATCATATCAGGTCAGGTCAAGCCGTAGGCTGTGGCAGCCCAAGGGCGCGTGCACGTGCATGTGGGCAGGGACCCCGTCTTTGACGGGATCCGCCGTGCGAGCTGCACAAAGCAGCGACGGATTTCATGAGTGTTGTTGTGGTGATGGGGAGAGAGCAGGAGACGCACGAAAGGAGCGGAGGGACGCGCGACGAGCAGGACGAGAGGCGAGGCCATAGGGATAGAAGGAGGGACGACGACACGGGTGACGCCAGAGGAAACGCGAGCGAGAGAACCTGAGCGGCTGCCACTACCACGCCGCGCCAGACGGTTGCCTCGATGCAGCTGCACAGTGTGACAGTGGAGGGGGAAGGAGAAGGGAGGAGCAGAGGGGGAGGAAGGGGTCGGTGTGGTCAGGCCTCCTTGACGATCATGCGCCAGCGCGGCTCGTTGGATGCGGTGTCTTCCAGTCTCAGCAAGCTCCCCGCGATCGGTATGCCGTGAGGTAGTACTGTGTCCATCCGTGGCCTTCCTCGGACCCTGAGCGATCTGTGGCAGGGCGAGAAGACTGACCAGGACAGGACGATACGTCTTTCTGGCAGTCCCTTCTGGCTGCCCGCTCACCTTTTCCAGCAACACACAAGTGTCCGTGCTGGAGCTGCACGGAGGCAGCTTACGGCCGTACGTCTGCAAAACGGAATCCTTCGAAATCCAGGAAACCATGCAGATGGAATGTTCAGGATTATACCCTCAGGTACTGTGTTTGAAACCTGTCCAACCTGCGAGGGTCAGACTTCACAAGGCAGCCCGCAGCCAGGCTGTAGAGCAGCTTTGACTCGATCAACACGTGGAACACACGCAGCCGCCACTGTAGGGACAGAGATGAACGTCTCCAAGTCCGATGTCCAAGGGCAGCCATCCAAGCGTCATCGGCAACTCGTGCGTGGACTTGTTGAGCTGTTGAGTGGCAGGCAAGGGGAAGTCATGCAGGGGGCCTCTGCATATTCAAACGGATTACCATTCCGCTGGCCCCTTGGAAGTGCATGGGCGAATGAACGTGCTTCCGCTTCCCGTGTCCTCAGCAGCCCACAGGAATGACGCCCAGGCGATCAGTCGCGAGCATAGGAAGGAGCAGGGGGCGGGGCGGGAGGGCAGCTCGAACGGGGGGGGTCCCCTACAAGTGCCTGCCACTCCGAGCGGAAGCTGGGGGAGGGGGGGGGGGTAAGGTTGATAAAACCGTGTGTGTGTGTACCGCCTCGGTTTTTGGTTTATTACTTCTGATGTGTTTGCTTTCCTGTTGATTATGCTTTTCGTCATCTTTAAAGGGATTGCTCAAAGTAGTGGAATGCAGAACGATTCCTGTTGTAGCACATTTTAAATTGAGTTCTTTTGTGGGTAATTAAAAGGGAATTCTGTTCATGGTGAATTGCAAATTGTTTCCTTTTGTGGCGGGTTACAAAAGGATTCCTTTTGTGGAGGATTACAAAAGGATCCCTTTTGTAGAGGATTACAAAGGGATTCCCTTTGGTGGAGGAATACAAAGGGATTCCTTTTGTGGAGGATTACAAATTGATTTCCTTTGAGTGCTTTCCTGGAAGTGAACCAGGGGACAAGAAAAAAACAGAAAATCATTGAACATTAAGAAAATTACAGGTTTTCAATGATTTTCCAACGCTCCGAAGCAAAAACATATAAAAACACAGCATTTTCACAATCCGAATGCAACAATGCTGTGTTTTCATATGGTTTCGGCCTCAAAACCTTGGACATGCTGTATTTTTTATGTGTTTTTGCTTCAAAGCATTCGAAATTCATTGAAAACATGCAATTTTCACAATTTTCAAAGATTTTATGTTTTTTTTGATTTTTTTCCTTTTGTCCCCTGGTTCACTTCCAGGAGAGCCCTCAAAGGAAATCAATGTGTAATCCTCCACAAAAGAATCCCATTGTATTCCTCCACCAAGGGGAATCCCTTTGTAATCCTCCACAAAAGAGATCCTTGTGTAATTCACCACAGAAGGATTCCCTTTTGTAATTCGCCACAAAAGGAATCATCATGTGATCCTCCACAAACGGCGTCCTTTTGCAATTCTTCACAAAAGGAATCCTTTTGTAATCTGCCACAAAATAAAACAATGTGTAATTCACCACAAAAGGATTCCCTTTTGTAATTCAACAACAAAAGAAATCAATTTGTAATCCGCTAATGTTTGTTTCGGGCCTCCGGAGGCCAGAGAATCGAGATACTAAGGCTTATTAATCTCTCTGGAACGCGCTTCGGCGCTCACCCACTGGAAGTAAGAGGGGTGAGGAGGAAGAGACGGAGGTGGAGGCGGAGGAGGAGGAGGAGGAAGAAGGGTAAAGAGAGGATAACTTTAATATGGTGGGCTGTGCTTCCCACTCGATTATGCTCTGTGGAACTCATTATGACAACGCATTGCTCCCAACGCATCTCGTCATCACCATCATCATCAGCAACATCTTGAAACGCATGTTTGTCATCACCATCGTCATCAGCATAATCTTGAAATCGACGAGCCGAAATCCTTCACATCAGTAATTTTGGGTCTCGGAGCCCACAGGGCGGTTTTTCATGTTTTCCATTCGACGTTCCATGAAGCCCGATGTCATTCCGAGGCCGCGCGTCGAACGTTTTCGATGGCGCGTCGCGTTATGCGATGTCACGTGCGTTGGGGTCGTCAAAGGCTTGCGTGCTTGTTGCGGATCGGTTGATGTGGGCTGGGGTTTCTCAGGATTGTACATTTGCTTTGCGCTGGGGCGGTTTCGACCCCCATCCCTGGCTGATCCACCCCGCGGGTAACGTCGCAGGAAGAGTTCGATCATTTCGTTCGTAGTGCCAGCGATGCTGTCGCGGACATTGACCGCGCCACGGGGGGGGGGGTCGTCCAGAAATTTCCTACCATATTGCAGTGTTGGTTCTTCGTTTTGAAGAGACACCGCCCCGCGTCATTCCTTCCGGCCCCCTCCCTCGTCCTCCCTCTTCGCGTATCTGCCCCTGCTCTCCGCGTGTCCCCGTCGTCATCGTCCATCGTCATCGTCGCCATCACCATCATCATCAGCATCATCAGCATTCTCGTCGTCTCCATCATCAATACCACCACCATCCTCATCAACATCATCAAAACACCCCCCTTGTTCCCCCGCGTCTCTGCTTCGCCACATCCCCCGCAAGTCTCGTGGCCTTGTGAGGTGCTCCGCCGAAGGCCCCATCGGCAGGGTCCTTAGTGCGCCGCCCAGCCCATGTCGGCACGCCCCTCAGACGCTTCGTGTCCCCATGAGGAGCTCATCGGAGGTCCCGGCGGCAAGGTCCACATGCCGCCGCCCAGGCCACATTGATGACACCCTCAAACATTTCGTGCCCCTATAAGCAGCTCCGCCAAAAAAAAGTCCCAGCGGCAGGTTTCCCAGGCCGCCGCCCAGCATATTTCGGCATACGTTTCACACGCTTCGTGGCCCCACGGGGAGCTACACCGACGGCCCCACAGGCAGGGCCCACAGGCCGCCGCCCAGCCCATTCCGTCATACGCTCAGAAGCTTCGTGGCCCCATTGGGGAGCACCCCCGATGGCCCAAGCGACAGGGTCCACATGCCGTCGCCCAGCCCATGTCGTCCACGAGTAGCGCCCAGCACGGCTCCAAGAACGCCCCAACAGGCGCCGAGTAAGTTGCACCCTCATGCAAATAGTTTTTGTCACTCGTGGGAATCCTCTTGGGGCCCTCTTGGAGCATTCTTGGGGCCCTCTGGGAGCGTTCTTGGGGCCTTCCCGGGGCCCCAGTGGGCCTTCGGAGGGCCCCAAGAACGTTCCCCGAGGGCCCCAAGAGGGACCCCCCAAAGTGGTACAAAGAATTCGCGCGAACGTGCAATTTGTTGTAGGCCTTTCGGGGCCCTCTGGGAGCTCTCTTGGGGCCCCCATTGGTGGCGCCTTGGGGCCTTGGCATGGCTCCAAGAGGCTTCGGGATTGCCCCAGACCGCCACAAGACAGCTCCGAGACGGCCGTCGAGCACCACGGGTGAAAGCAAGTGAGGCTAGGGAACAGGGCCTCTGGTAAGCCGCCACTGCGCCCCCTGGACTACCCAGACAGCGAGGGGACCTGAAACGCCCCGGGGCTCCAGGGGCCCCAGATTAGTGAAGTGAAGGTTTTTGCCATGCAAGCACCCCGAAATTCTTCACTTCACTAAACCGGACCCAGGACGAACTCGCTACGCTCCAGTCCCGCGGGAGATCCAAGACTCCCGCCGCCGCCCGGGGACGTTGCTGCATTGCGGTGCTCTGGTCACTGTTAATGGCTTCCGCGGGCTGCAGCGGCTCACTTCCATGACTACCCCGACTCACGAATCCAGTGGTTGGTCTGGCTCTATGGGTTGGTTTCGTTGTGTCGGTTGATTTTGTGCTTGGTTGGCGGTCGGTGGATTTCGCGTTGTTCATTGGTGTCGTGAAGTGATTTGTCGTTTGGTTGGTCAGTGCCGTTTTGTTGATTCGTGCCGTTTTGTTGGTTGGTGTCGTTTCGTTGGTTGGTGTCGTTTTGTTGCTTGGTGTCGTTTTGTTGCTTGGTGTCCTTTTGTTGGCCGGTGTCGATTTGTTGGTTTGTTGGTTGGTGTCGGTTTGTTGGTTGGTGTCGTTTTGTTGCTTGGCGTCGTCCTGGCGGCGTGGCCGATAATCGGCGGCCTGCAATGGCGCCAGGATTTGTTTCGGGCCAGCCTTGATCGCCCTCATCATTCTCATATTCGTCAGCGTCAGCACTCGTCGCCCCCATCCGCGCACACATGCGGCCCTGGTACGGCTCTCACGCGGCCCTGCGAAGGCCTTCACTGTGCTCCCCAAAGCTTTCTGAGGGGCCCCCCAGAGGCCCCAAGAGGGCACTGGAAATTGTCGCTTCCAACTCCGCCAGGCGGAGGTCAACAAGGGTCTCACTGGTGCACTTCCAGGAATCGTCGTTCGATCCTCTTGGGGCCCTCCTGGGGCCTTCTGGAGCCGTCTTGGAAGCTCCGAGCGGCTCCATGAAGGCGCCGGGCGATATCGCTTCCAATTCCGCCAGGTGGAGTTAGACCAGGGGCTCACTGAGGCCCCTTTTTGCGCCCTCCTCTGCCTTTGAAAAAGCCCCGATGGGGTTCTTCAGTGCCGTCTTAGGGCCCCTAAGAGGCCTCCAGCAGGGTATTGAAGTTATCGCTTCCAACTCCGCCACGCGGAGTTGAACCCAGGGCGGCTCTCTATGGCCCTTTCGGGGCCTTCTTAGAGCTTTTCTGAGGCCCTAAGTGGGCCCTGGGAGGTGTCATTTTCACGGGCGTTGAAAGTGACACCGCGGAGGGCCCTCTTGGGCCCTTCTTGGGGCCTCTCTTGGGTCCCTCTGGGAGCCCTCTTGGTGCCGCCCTGGGGCCTTCTCGGGGCCTTCTTGGAGCCTTTCTGGTGCTCTTTAAGTGGGCCCTGGGAGGTGTCACTTTCACGGGCGCTGAAAGTGACACATCGAAGGGCCCGCTTTCCCTCGTAGCGCTGCCCGTGGCCGGGGCATTGTGCAGCGCATCCCTCGTCGAACGTATTTTGTCGGACGCGTGGTCGAATTCCGCCAGTTCGGTCGAGATGGTGGTCAAGCGGTTCGGTTGCAATGTAGCCATGCGGATCTGAGCTTACCATTTCTTGCCATTTTGGCGGGGATCGCAGGAGCGTTTGTGTTGTGATCAATTGTGCTCGATATATCCAGCGGCAGCGTTTCATCCCAATATATTATTTTGAAAAAAGTCAGCAGGGGCCAAATTGCTGATGTGAAGCAACATAGGTCTCGTATGAAACACATACTCATCATCATGATCGTCATCAGCAGCATCTTGAAACACATACTCGTCGTTACCATCGTCATGGGCAGCATCTTGAGACACATACTCGTCATCATCCGTCATCAGCAGCATCTTGAAACACATGCTGGTCAGCACCATCGTCATCAGCAGCATCTTGAAACACATGCTCGTCACCACCATCGTCATCAGCAGCATCTTGAAACACATGCTCGTCATCACCATCGTCATCAGCAGCGCATTGAAACACATGCTCGTCATCACCATCATCATCAGCAACATCTTGAAACACATGCTCGTCATCATCATCATCGTCAGCAGCATCTTGAAACACATGCTCGTCATCATCATCATCGTCATCACAAAAGACACCCACCTCTCATATAATCGTACTACAGATGGATCCACTTCCGAGAGAATCCGATTACATATGGATCCACCTTCCATAGAATCCGATTAGGAATGGATCCACCCCTGATAAGATCCCACTACAGATGGAACCACCTTAAATATAATCTTATGACATATGGATCCGCCTCTAATAGAATCCCATTAGAGATGGGCCCACAACTAATGGCACCACATCAGAGATGGATCCACCTCGAATGGGATCCTGGTACGGATGGACCCACCTCTAATATAATCCTTTAACAAATGAGCCCACGTCTGATAGAACCCCATTACATATGCGTCCACCTCGAATATAATTCTATCAACGATGGATCCACCTCTGATAAAATCAAATTAGACATGGATACACCTCTAATGGACTCCAATTACATATGGATCCACCTCTAATAGAATCCCAATACGATGGTTCCATCCCCAATGGCATGCTATTAGAGATTGGTCCACCTCGAACAGAATCCTGTGACAAATGGATCCACCTCGAATGGGATCCTATTAAGGATGGACCCACCTCTAGTAGTATCTGATTAGAGATGGACCTAATGGAATCCTAGTGCGGATGGATCCATCTCTAACAGAACCCTATGACAGATGGACCCACCTCTAATGTAATCCTATTACATATGGGTCCACCTATGAGAGAATCCTATTAGGGATGGGTCCACCTACCTCTGATGGGGTCCTACATGACATGAATCCACCTCTAATAGAATACTATTACACATGGATCTACCTCTAATAGGATCGTAATACAAACGGGTCCACCCGCAATTCAATCCTACCAGAATCCTGATACAGATGGGTCCACCTCTGATGGAATCCTATTACAGATGGATCCACATCTACTAGAATCCTGGTACAGATGGATCCATCTCTAATGGAATCCGACTACAGCTGGATCCACGATTGATGGAATCCTATGAGAGATGGGCCCATCTCAACTGAAAGTCTATTACAGATCGATCCGCTCCAAATGGAATCCTAACAGAGATGGGTCCACCTTTTAATAGAATCCTGCTACACATGGATTCACCTCTAACAAAATCCTAATACATATGGATCCACCTCTAATTGAATATTATTAGAGATGGGTCCACCTATAATGGGATCCGATTAGACATGGATTCACCTGTAGTGGAATCCTATATGAGATGGATCCACCTCTAGTGGGGTTTTATTAGCGATGGATCCACCTCTAAACTCATCCCACTCAGATATTTCCACCTCTAATAGAACCCGATGAGAGATGGATCCACCTCTCATAGAATCCTAGTAGCGACTGACCCACCATTTACACCCCCTCCCTACAGAAGGTTTTCTTTTGTGGCGGATTACGAATTGATTCCTTTTGTGGCAAAATATACAGTGATTCCTTTTGTGTCGGATTACAAATAGATCCCTTTTGTGGCGGATTACAAATCAATTGTGTTTGTGGCGGGTTTCAAATTGATTCCTTTTGTGGCGGATTTGAAATGGATTTCTTTTGTGGCGGATTACAAATTGATTACAAGGATGATGATGCTGGTGATGGCGATGCAACGGAGGGGGGAATTCCTGGACAACGTCGTCACCCCCAGGTTATGCGAGGGCCGGCGGATGTTTCACAGAGAACTGAAACGACGATGCCTGTGAGCCGCGCGAGTCCTCGATCGTCACGTGTTGAGTTGGGTAAAGGCGTACAGCATGCATGGGCAAAGGTTGCGGAGCTCCGCTTGGCCTTGTCACGGGGCAGCAGTGACAACATCTGGGTTTGAAGTTGGTTGGTGGGCGCCACGCATTCGCGAACCAAGATGTTGGATGTCGAGATTGTAGGGCTGCTGGCTGACACCCGGAGGCCGATGGACACGCATCGTCTGGTTGTTGACATGATTCGAATGTTTGAATTACGAATTACGAGGATATCTGTTCACACCTATACGAGTGATGCGCTGCCGACCTCTCCAGCTCAGACGCCTGTGCCTGTCCGCACGGCAGTCCTCGGTGCCTGCATGTCGCCGTGCGTTGTCGGATGAGATGCCGCCACACGAGGCGATGCGTTGTGCCCCAAGTTCGGCGACTCTAGATGCGCAGTTGCTTCGGTGGCCGGCGTGCACAATGAACAGACGAAAGGGCTGCCCGTGGCCTCTTGGTCACATCGTGCGGGTCGGAATCCAGACTCAGTTTCGATACGGTGGTCCGTAGCCTGTGGTCCCCTCGTGTCCCGCTCGTGCCCCTTGCCTGGGGTGGAGTCTCAACTTCGGATTTGGCGGGTGGTGCGTCGTTCATGTTGTCGATTCGGTGGTTCATGGCCCTGTTGAGTCCTCCTTGTGGCCGCGCCGCACTGGTGCAGAGCGGAGTTGCTGTTGAAGGCGCCCCCCTCCCCGACACTTTTCCCCGACACGGCGAGTGTTGTGTAGAGCCCTTCGCAATGTCGTATCCCTCTGCGCGGGATGGAGAGGGGGAGAGGGAGGCAGGCAGAGACGAGGGGGAGGAGAATGAGGAGGCCCTCCAACCACTGCGCTCGCCCTGCACCGACTCAGTGCCCACCTGGCAGGCTGGAGCACGACCGGAGGGCGCGAGACATGACGCTGAGGTGGGCGACGTGAGAGCCTATCTGCCCCGCACGTGTCCCTCTCCTTCTCCTCCGGGCCCTCGCTCTCGTTTGACGAACGAACATCGTAGACCCATCCCCACAGTGGGGGCGGAGGGGGCTATGCGCGTGTGTTGTCGAATGGGGGTCCCCGCTCGAACGCGAGCCTCCCCAGGGTCCGACATCCCGCACCCGTACCCATGGCTACTCTGGGTTTCTTAATAAGCGTGGGGTGGTACCCCTCCGACCAGGGTCAACCTCGCCTCGTCGTCGCGCCGCGACGGGGGTCGGAGCGCCTTCGGCGCGCGGGGGCCGCCCGCCACGGGGGGTCGATGTGGGGCTGTCGGCGGGGGTGACGCCCCCCCGACGCTTACCAAGAAGCTCGGAGTATGGGTGTGCGTGTGTGTGCGTGTGTGCGTGTGTGTGCGTGTGTGTGTGTGTATGTGCGTGCGCGTGTGTGTGTGTGTGTGTGTGTGTGTGTATGTGCGTGTGGTGTGTGTGTGTGTGTGCGTGTCTCGTTCATCGTCCCTGCCCTCCGCGGGCTCCCCCCGCCCTGCTCCACGCCCGCGCGCCCGCGCCCCGAGCTCTTGCCGACCGCCCTCCTCGCCCTGCCGCCCCCTCCCCTGGCCAGGCCGCCTCTCGCTGCCTGCGCACCCCGGGCACTTCGGGACCGTCCTCTCCCTTGGGGCTCACATCGCTTCCTCCGGCTCGATTCGATTTCCATGGCGTCCGATTCCGATGTTCCTCGGCTTCGGATTCCGATGTGGGCCCCGAGTCCTTTTTCTGAGGCCTACTAGCCTGCCGATGTCCGCCGATTCGAATCTTTTCCCGAGTCGGCTGCCGATGGCCTCCGATCCGATGTATTGCGATTGCCGATCCGACCTATCGATTCGATTCTGGCCTCTCCCTGCCCGCCTCCCTTCTGCCTCCCTCCGTCCTTCGCTATTCCGGAAGGACCGTGAAACAAACGACTCAGGATGGCAACACCGGTCCTGGGGAATGGGTCCAGACCTCTGGGGGTCGACGCTGTGAAAGAAAGCGCCACGTCGGGGGTCTCAGAACGGAGCTTGCGGAGAGTGCTTGCGGGGGAGAAAAAGATACGGATACGTGTTGTCCCCCGTATCGGGGGAGAAAAAGATACGGATACGTGGAGGACTTCGCGAGACAAGCTCTTTGCAAGATCGGGGAGCACTCTCCGCAAGCTCGTGGAGCACTCTCCGCAAGCTTGTGAAAGAAAGCACCGCGTCGGGGGTCTCAGAACGGAGCCTGAGGAGCAAGGGCTCTCCCGAGGTGTTTTATGCCGCTGTCGGGCCCTCGGGGGCCCTCCGCCGGCCCTGGGACCGTGAGAGAACGACTCGGGGTGCAAACCTCGTCCTGGGGGGATCAAAGGACGCGAAGATCGGGACAAAATCGGATCGGGATAACTCGAAATCTCTGAGAATCGGCGGATTCGGAGGATGTATTGGGCGCCGCGGCCGCTCCAGAGCGTTCCGGAACGCTCTGAGAGCGCTCCGGAACGCTCTGGAGCGATTTATCCCGATCCTAGCCCTGTCTTGCCCAGGGTCCAGGTCCCGTTTTCGAGGCCGGTTTCCCCCTATGCTAACTTGAAGTCGGGCGTGTCCCTCCACAGGTGGAACATCCAACAATAGTCAAACCATCGTAGGTGGGACGATTGTTTTACTATTTTTGATTGTTTTTGAATATGTGTGGGGTGTGTTTAATTCTTCGTCCAAAATCCCCTCGTGGGAGGACACGCCCGACCGAATGCTAACTCTTGCACGCGTCGCGACATACCTCCTTCCCAGCTCGCCCTGCAGACCACGGCCCGAGGGGTCCCCATTCCTTCGGGTGCCGCGTCCCTGTTACGACGGCCCGCAGGCAGGCCCCGCTGGGCAGAGGTGCACGCAACAGGGCGGTCGTCGTCATGTGGAGCGGAGCTGACCTGTAGAGGCTGCTCCCTGCTTCTGCCTCCGGCTCCAGGCTCCCGCCTGCCTCTGGCTCCAGGCTCCCACCTGCCTCTGGCTCCAGGCTCCCCGTCTGGAAACCTGAAGATCAAGATCGGCGGCCGCTCACATTGCCACCAGAGACTCTCCTGGTTGGCGAGGGAGCGGGGGAATCGGCGATCGCGCTTCCCCCAAATCATGATCGGCCCACCCGCAGATATCATTTCGTTGTGTGCGCGTGTGCGTCGGCCATGGGCGCCCCGAGGTGATCAATGTTCAAACATTTCGTAAATACTGTCATCCTTCTATATCGTGCTGTTCCCTCTCCCCCGCCTCCCTCACGGCTTGGCAGTGCCCGTGTTTTCACCCACCTGTGACGCTGAGTGAAGTAGCTCGGTGAAAAGATGTTGCAGAGCCGAGTTGGCACGGTCTGCATGCTGTGCGCCGTAGGCATCTCATACGTCCACATCGTTGTTTGGAGCGCGATTGGCAAGCATTGCGTAGGCCCGATTTGCGTAGGCATTCGGAGAGTGCGTTGCCCAATCGTGGGCTGTAGGTCATGCGGCTTTGTTGCTTATTCGTCCTGGGAGTGGGTTGGAATTGAGCTGGCCCTAGTCCTCTTCGGAGCATCCACGTTGGGAGAGCTTATGTTGTCGTGCGGACGCACCAGTTCTGGAGCACCCTTGCAGACGTCGGAGCTCGGGGTGTTAGTGAACATGGCGACCAAATATCGTCCTCTTGTCCGGGGGCTGGCGAAAGCTGAACCGTACCCCAGCTTGTTCAATGAGCGCTTTTGTTATGCCGCTCTGCCCGGCAGCCCGTCCCAGCCCCCCCCCACGCACGCCAAACCCCCGAAAGCGATTCTCCGTCTCATTCCTCGTTCGTCCCTCCCTCCTCTCCTCCTCTTCGTCCTCCTGGGGTGCGCTCGTTACGCCTCCCCTCCCCGCTCCTCGCTCTTGCCAAGGGACTCATTGTGAGCCCGCTCGGCGTCGGAGACACTTCGGCCGCCGAATGGGCAGCCGAGTGGACCTCGCCCTCGTGCGGTGGTGGGAGCTGGGACGGCCAACCGGCCGACGGGACTCAGGCGCTGGCCCGGGTCCACGAGAGAGGCGCTCTGAAGGGTGCGGTGAGGCCCGAGGCAGGCGTGGGCTCGGCAGGCGCGTCGCCGTGAAGAAAGCGAAGATAAAGGAGGGCCATAGGGGGATGATGATGATGATGATGATGATGATGATGATGATGATGATGATGAGGAGGAGGAGGAGGAGGAGGAGGAGGAGGAGGACGATGATGGTGGTGGTGGTGGTGATGATGGTGGTGGTGGTGATGATGATGATGATGATGATGGTAGTGGTGATGATGATGCTGGTGATGGTGATGGTGATGGTGATGGTGATGATGATGAGGAGGATGATGATGCTAATGATGATGATGCTGATGATGATGATGATGGTGATGATGATGATCACGAGGAGGAGGAGGATGAGGAGGATGATGCTGATGCTGCTGATGATGATGATGCTGATGATGATGAGGATGGTGGTGGTGGTGATGCTGAGGATGAGGATCAGGATGAGGATGAGGATGATGATGATGATGATGATGATGATGATGATGATGATGACGATGCTGATGATGATGATGATGATGATGATGATGATGATGATGATGATGATGATGATGACGAGGATGATCATGATGATGGTGTTGATGATGCTGATGATGATGTTGATGATGCTGATGATACTGATGATGCTGCTGCTGCTGCTGCTGCTGATGATGAGGAGGAGGAGGAGGAGGAGGAGGAGGAGGAGGAGGAGGAGGAGGGGAGGAGGAGGAGGAGGAGGAGGAGGAGGAGGAGGGAGGAGGAGGAGGAGGAGGGAAGGAGGAGGAGGACGAGGAGGAGGAGGACGAGGAGGAGGAGGACGAGGAGGAGGAGGAGGTCCCCCACTTCTGGCCGCTCCCCCGGCTGGCGCAGCTCCGCCCCCCGCGCGCAGGATTTTTTTGGCTCGGGCCAGCTGGCGCCGGTCCAGGGTGGGCAGCAGGCCCCGCGGGGCGACGGCGCCTGGCAGCACCGCGCTGGAAGGCACCCGCCCCGGCCAACATGAGGTCGCCGCATTCAGGGGTCCGCGACGAGAAGGGGGGAGGGGGGGGTCCAGGAGCGCGGCGCACGTCCTCCTCCTCTTTTTCCTCCTCCTCCTCCTCCTCCTCCTCCTCCTCCTCCTCCTCCTCTTTTTCCTCCTTCTCGTTTCCTCCTCCTCCTCCTCTTTTTCCTCCTCCTCCTCCTCTTTTTCTTCCTCCTCCTCCCCCTTCTTTTTTCTCTTCCTCCTCCTCCTCCTCCTCCTCCTCCTCCTCCTTCCCTCTCTTCTCTCCTCGGCCGAGGGGCGACCTACGTATCCGCATGGTAAACAAGTGGCACGCGTGCCCTGGCTCTTGCTCCAAAGAGCTTTCGCCTCCTTCCTCCAGGAGTTCCCTTCCACGGCAGGGGGGGGGCGCCGGGGGGTGGGGGGGAGCGAACGACAAGCGAACGGCGAACGAGAATAAAGAGGTCCGATCTCGAAAACACACGGGTGCAAGAGAATACACATGTCCGAGCTCTAGAACACAGCGGGCAAGTCCAGGGGGGCCAGGGGGGAGGACGAACGAGTGTGCCGGGGAGGCCAGGGGGGGAAAAGCGAGGGGGGCTGGGTCCAGGGCAAGGGCAGGGCGGAGGGGTGGGTCCAGGGCCAGGCCAGGGGACCAGGGAGGCCAGGGGGGGGGGCAGGAAAGCCAGGGGGGAGGGCGAGGAGGGCTGGGTCCAGGGCAAAGGCAGGGGGGGGTTGGGTACAGGGCAAGGCCAGGGAGGCCAGGGGGGAGGACGAACGACGAACGAACGAACGACGACGACAGTCGACGAACGAACGGACGACGACGACGACGAAAATAAGGAGGCCGGGGGGGGACGACGAACGGGAGGCCAGGGGGGTGTGAAGCGAGGGGGGCTGGGTCCAGGGAGTGGGTTAGGGCGGCCAGGGGGGGAGAGCGAGGGGAGCTGGGGAGTGCTCGGTCCAGGGCAAGGCCAGGACGGCCAGGGGGGAGGACGAACGACGAACGAACGAACGACGACGACGAAAATAAAGAGGTCCCAGCTCCAGAACACAGCGTTGCAATATAAGAAAGTGGTCGGAGCGGAATGGGGGCTGGTGCCGTGCCGTGCCACAAGAACGCGGCCGGGGCGGAGGAACGCGATGGTGGCTGGCGGGGAAGGGATGCGGAGAGCGCATATGGGCTGCGGAAGGGGACCCGTGCCGTGCCGCGCCGGGACAGAACTGAGGACGGGGGGGGAGCGACGCAAAATAAAGCGGTCGGGGCGGAGGGGGTATTCGGCTGCTGGGGACAGAGGGATGGTGAAGACAAGGGGGCCGCTGGGGACAGAGCTGGGGACAAGGGGAGGGGCGGACCCGAAATAGAGCGGTCGGGGCGGAGGGGGCACTCGGCGAATGAAAACAGAAGGGTGAGGGGTTCCACTGGGCCGCGGAGGGCCGTTGTGGAAGGGGCGCGACGCGACACGGAATAAAGTAGTCGGGACGGAGCTGGCACTGGGCGGGGGTTCCACTGGGCCGCGGGGGAACACTGGGGGAAAGGGTGGGAGGGGGGCGGGGGGGGGCGACGTGACGCGGAATAAAATGGTTGGGGCGGAGGGGGCAATGGGCGATGGTTCCACTGGGCCGCTGAGGAACGCTGGGGAGGGAGGGGAACGGGAGCGGGGAGGGGGTGCGGCGCGATGCGGAATAAAGTGCTCGGAGCTCTAGACACCCTGTGCAAGATAATGAGCTGGTCGGAGTGGAGGGGGGCCGGTGCCGTGCCGTGTCGGCAGAACGCGGTCGGGGCGGAGGGACGCGCTGGCTGGCGGGGGAGGGATACGGAGAGCTCAGATTGGCTGCGAAGGGGGGCTGTTGCCGTGCCGCGCCGGGACAGAACTGAGGACGGGGGGACGACGCGAAATAAAGCGGTCGGGGCGGAGGGGGCATTCGGCTGCTGGGGACAGCGGGATGGTGAAGAGAAGGTGGTCGCTGGGAACAAAGCTGGGGGCAGAGGGGCACTCGGCTAATAGGGGGCAGGAAGGTGGCGAAGACAAGGGGACCCCTGGGGACAGAGCTAGAGCTGGGGAAAAAGGAGCAGGGGCGGGGAGGTGGGGTGCGACGCGACGCGGGATAAAATGATCGGGGCGGAGGGGCACTGGAGCGGGGTTCCTCTGCGCCGGATGGGAACGCTGGAGGGGAAGGGGGGGCGACTCGGCGCGGAATGAAGCGATCGGGGCGGAGGGGGCGCGGGGGGGGGGCGCGCGACGCGACGCAGGAAAAAGTGGTCGGGGCGGAGGGGGGCACTGGGCGGAGGTTCCACTGGGCCACAGGGGGGCGCTGGGGAGGAGGGGGGGACGCGACGCAGAAGAAAGTCGTCGGGGCGGAGGGCGACGGGGGGGAACGCTGGGGAGGGGGGGGGCGACGCGACGCGGAATAAAACGTTTGGGGCGGAGGGGGCGCTGGGCCGCTGGGAAACGCTGGGGAAGGGATCGAAAGGGATGGGGGGCGTGGGGCAGGTGGGGGGGGAGGGTGCGACGCGACGCGGAATAAGATATTGTCGGGGCGGAGGGGGACAGTGGCGGGGTTCCAATGGGACGCAGGGGAACGCTGGGGAAAGGGTGGGGTGCGACACGGCGCGGAACAAAATAGTCGGGGCGGACGGGTGCACGCCAGCTGAAACAGTGCTGGGATCTCCTCCAGCAGCGCGGGCGCCTGTGGGAGAGGGGTGGCCAGGGTGGAGGGCGGATGCCCAGCCGTGTGGATCCGCCGTGCCACCCATGTTTGTTCCTCTCTGTTTCCGTACTTTGGTTGGGTCCTCGTCTCGAACAGCACAGCAGCACTGCCGGCGCGGCTCCTCCCCTCCCCCTGCCTCGCGTCTCCCGTGGGGCACTGTCGCCACTGCTCCAATCGCGCAGTTGCCAATCGGGGGGCTGGCGGGGGGGCGCCATCGCCTACCTGTGGCAACATTCGTCAGCTCCTGCGAGGCTTACCCAGACAGAACCTCATGCTCCCCGCGGGGCTGCCAACGCTGCCAACTGCGCAACCGTCGCCGCTTCTGTCTGCTCCTGGGAGGCCCCGCGGAGCGACGTCCTGCGCGCACCTGGGCGGGCCCTCGCGGTCGCTGTGGGGCTGCCAGCTGGGCAGTTGCCGCTGCTCTCACGAGCTCTTGGGAGGCTCAGTGGAGCGACGTCCCACGCGCACCTGGGTGGGACCTCGCGCTCCGTGGGGAGCTGCCACCTGTTCAACTGCCGCCAGGTTCGTCGTCCGCTGCTGGGGCCCCAGCGGAGCGGCGAACGACCCGCACCCGGGTGGGACCTCGCACTTGCGGTGCGGCTGCCAGCTGGGCAACCGTCGCCACATTCGTGAACTCCCGAGGGGGGGGGACATCCGAGCAAGGCCCTGAGCTCCCCGGGGGGATGCCAATTCAGTACCTGTCGCCACTCTCGTGGTGAGCGCCACCCTGCGCCCAGCCAGACAGGACATCGCGCTGTCTGCGGGCCTGCGTCGACGCCTCAATTGTCGCCGTTTGTCGTGGGCTGCTGACGGCGTTGTCACCCACACGAGTCATGATGTATCCTCTCCCTTATCCTCTTCCTACTCTCCCTGTTGGCGATCCAAGTCGCTGGAGTGCGGGAGGAAAAGAGGAACGTTGAGTGCAGACCGATGGGCGTTGTTGTTTTTCGTAGTATGTATCGTCGCCGCGGGGCGTGGGCGCGCGTGTCGATAGTAGAAGGGCTAGTGATATCGGGAGCGCGGGCCCGTTGCTGTTCCCAACCATCCTGTGGTGTTGGGTCCTCGCCTTGAAGAGACAGCGCCCCGCGTTCCTCCTCCTCTTCCTCCTCCTCCTCCTCCTCCTTCTCCTAGCCCATCCTCCCACCCTTGCCTCTACCCTCTGCATGTGCACCACTTCAGCGCACCTAAGTGCAGCGCTTCGTGGCCCCATAGGGAGCTCGACCGCAGGCTCCAGTGGCTGTGGCCACATGCGTCCCGCGCCACCCGGTAAGGCGTTTCGTGGCCCCATAGGGAGTTCCACCGAAGGCTCCAGTGGCTGTGACTACATGCGCCCCGCGCCGCCCAGAACGGCGTTCCGTGGCCTCATAAGGAGCTCCACCGACGTCCCCAATGACTGTGACCACATGCGCCCCGCGACACCCAGTACGGCGTTTCGTGGCCCCACAGGGCGCTCCACCGAATGTCCCAGTGGTTGTGACCACATGCGTCCCGCGCCACCCAGTACGGCGTTTCGTGGCCACAGGGGGAGCTCCACCGAAGGCCTTTGCGGATGTGACCACAGACGTCCCGCGCCACCCGGTACAGCGTCTCGTGGCCCAATAGGGAGCTCCACCGAAAGCTCTAGTAGCTGTGGCCACATGCGTCCCGCGCCAACCAGAACGGCGCTTCGTGGCCCAATAGGGTGTTCCACCGAAGGCCCCAGTTGCTGTGACCACATGCGTCCCGCGCCACCCAGTACGGCGTTTCGTGGTCCCATAGGGAGGTCCACCGAAGGCACCAGTGGCTGTGACCACATGCGTCCCGCGCCACCCAGAACGGCGTTCCGTGGCCCTATAGGTCGCTCCACCGAAGGCCCCGGTGACTGTGACCAGATGCGTCCCGCGCCACCCAGTATGGGGCTTCATGGCACCATACGCAGCTGCACCGAAGGTCCCGTGGCTGTGACCACATGCATCCCGCGCCACCTAGTACAGCGTTTCGGGGCCCTAATGGGAGCTCCACCGAAGGCCCCACTGGCTGTGATCACATGCGTCTCCCCCCGCCCAATTCGGCACTCCCCTCACGCGCTTCATGGCCCCATACGGAGCTCCACCGAAGGCCCTGGTGGCGACGTTCGCCTGCGCCCCCCCCGCCCATTTGGGCATACCCGTGGCCCCACAGAGAGGTCCACGGAAGGCCCCGGTGGCGACGTTCGCATGGCGGCCCCGCTCCATTTCTGCACATCCTCACACGTTTCGTGGGCTACATGGAGCGCCACCGAAGGCTCTAATGGCTGCGCCCGCATGCGTCCCCGCCCCATTTCGGCACACCCTTCAAACGCTTGGTGGCCACAAAAGGAGATCCACCGACGGCGATACCCACAACGGCGATAGCCACAACTGCATATGGCTGGGCCCTTCGCAAGATTTTTTTAGGTGTCTTGATATAGGGAGCGAAGACGCCTAGTTACTTGCGTGCCCGAGGACACCACGGAATTCGGTGGACGTGATTTGGAGGTGGAGGATGACACTTTCTTAAGAAACGTCTGCGCGGGACAGATGTATATGTATTTTGTTTACCGGGCCGAAGGTGGTCCCGCTTGCTGGCAATCTCGGGCTGCCACCCTCCTGGAATGGTTATGTTCCTCCTAGGAGCGGCAACCTATTTTTAGCAAAGTATACCATCCCGCTGATGCATATCATGTGCTATGGTTATGAAGCTCAGTCGTCGTAGCCTAGGGCTCCCCCCTTTGGGTGACCTATACAAGTGAACGAGCAGAGCGTCTGTGCGCGCAGCTTTGCCCCCACAGAAGATTAGAGTCGTTGGGTTGTCCACAGGTATCGCGATTTTGGCGCTGGCCAAGGTTTGGCTAAGTGAAATCATCCTTATTGCCCCCGCCTGCTCACCACGAAATCTGCAAATCCGTTCGCGTGTGTCTGATAGACGCGTGAGTTGCCCTCAAGTAAGTCTGCCTTCGGGGTGGGGTGAGTGGCGTTTGCAAGGGGTGGGGGGCTCGCTGATCAGGTGGGCGGACAAGCCAACCTTCACTCGTGCGCCCCTCTTCATCCGCTGCCTCTATCCCTTGCCCCGGATGTGTTGTTTGTTGAGTCCGGACCCTCTTCTGTGACAGATTCGTGGCTCGAGGTGCTCCCTAGCTGTCCGTCTCGCGTCACGGCAATTCCCCTGTGGCTCCAGCCAGTCGTCAGGGGCTCCAGGATTTTTTCTGCTTGCCCTAGGGGTTGCCAGAGGTATCCTGGACCGTAGTGGGCCCTGGAAACGACAGGGCCTTTTTTCACCGTGTCCAAGAAAGTGTCTCTGGAAAATAAAGAGGGCAACAAAAACGGCCACCAGAACCAGCAAATCAACGGCTCCAGGATTGGAATTGGAGCCAGAACTGGTAAACAAACGGCGACGGAACCGGTAAAGAAACGGCGTCGGAACTGGCAACAGAAACAGCAAAACGGAACCAGTCCAAAAAGACGGCCTTGTCCTTTCCAGGGCCCACTAAGTCCTGCATCAAGCTACCCCCATGATTTCCAGGGAGGTCCTACCCGGTCTCCAGAGAGCATCCCTCACGAGGCCCCAGCGGCTTCCACATGTGCCCACGAGCTCGGGCAACCTTCGGCCGGGGCCACCCCTGTCAACCCCCGACGCCCCCGTTCCTTACAGTGGAGGCCCATGCCAAGAAGAACCCTGCTTGCCTCCAGGGTGCCCTGGGTTTCTTGGGTTTCGATGGTTTTGCTATTTGGAGCGTGACGTTCCCACACCAAACATCCATGGACGCCCTGGGGTCTCAGGGTTGGGTGTCTTCTGGAATGTTTCTTGTGGACTGGCCTCCACTGTAGTGGGCACTGGAAACGACGGCGTTTTTTTCACCGGCTCCGTTTTGCCGTTGTTTTTGCCTGCAGGTTCCGACGCCATTTTTTGAATGGTGCCGTCGCCGTTGTTGTTGCCGGCTCCGGCTCCGGTGCCACTCCCGGAGCCGTTTCTCTGCCGTCTCCGGTCGCCGTTTTTTGGGGGCCGCCTCCACTTTTCAAGAGACGCTGTTTCGGAAACTGACGAACGAACAACACACACCCATACCCATAGGGGGGTCGTTGGGAGGAGGACTGGCTATGGGTATGGGTGCGGGTTGTCGGACCCTGGGGAACGCTCCCGTTCGAGCGGGGACCCCCATCCGACAACACGCACCCATAGCCCTCTCCGACCCCCTTATGGGTATGGGTGTGTGTTGTTGGTTCGTCATACAAGCCCCGTTCCTCTGCTCTCCCTCCCTTCCGCCCTCGCCCTCCGTGTCCCTCTTTCCCCTCCCCGGCTCGAGCTGCTCCGTTCGGGGCCCTTCGCGCGCGCGCGCGCGTCTGGGGCACCTGCGCGCGGGCCCCGCCGGCGAATGTAGCGCGAAGGCCCGGGGGGGGGGTCGGGCCGACCTAAAATCGACGTATACATGTCAGGAGCGGAAAAAGGACGTACACGTACATGAATCCACGCTGTTTTCGAGATTTTGCATTGCGCGAATATTCGTATCACGCGGCTGGTCTCGCGGGTCAAGGGGCCGTGTTCATGTACATAGCTGGGCGCGTACGTCTTTTGTGGGGTCCCTAACATGTAAGAGCCTTCGCATTGCGCGCTCGTGCTTGGTCACTCTTGCCCAGGGTCACGCTTGCGTGCAGGCGATGAACTGTCACCTCACCACAAGGGATGCAGCCGAGGTGGCGCAGTCGGCGGGGAGTCTCCTTGACCCCCTCCTCACCGTCTCCCTCCGCGCCCTGCCCCCCTCAGATCTCCTCGTCGTCGTCCTCCACCCCGCCCTGCCCCTCTTCTCAGCTACACGTAAGAGTGGCCTTTCGCCAGAGTGACCTTTTGGTACGGGCCGACGTGAGCCCCCCGATCGCTAAACACGATACGATAGCAGCGGCTGGCGCGCCTGGTGGTCTCCCCGAATGGCCCCCATTGGGCCGCGAACCGAAGGCCACTCTCACCTATAGGGTCACTCCTGCGGGTAGCCGGCTCTCTCCGCTCCTCTCGTAAGTCCTTCCCCTCCCTTTGCTCCTCCCCCGCCTGGGGGGCTCCTGGGTTATCTTTTTCATCGATTGGCAGTCTGACTCTAGTTTTGCGAATATGTTGTGATTGTTCTTCATGTTTCTTCCAAAATCCGCCTCTAGGGGGACACGCCCGACCTAACTCTAGACAGGACCGTGGGTGGGTTTCGCGCGCTGAGGATTTTCAACAGCCGAATCGATAGCTCTGGGAAGGAGGCTCACGAGGAGAAAAAGGTGTAGGAGCAGGAATGGGCGGACGAGGTGTACTTTGGGGTATCAGGCCGCCAGGTGGCCTGCTTCTCGAGAATGCCGGCCCTGCTTCCCCGCAACTCTTCTGGGTCTGAGACGCGTTTTGTTCAGTGTGCACGTGTGTGTAAATGTGTGTGCCCATTCGACACGTGCCTTCTCACGCTATACCTAGGTCGAGCTCGGTAATACGTTGAATCAGACTTTGGAGCGACTAGAGGAAAGGGGGAATGGGGGCAGAGTAGGAGGAGGATAACCTGGCCACGGAAATATCACGATAGCATCCCGTCCACAGCGCAGTAACGCTGTAAGCCTGGCCAACAGCCAAAGCAGCACCTGGAAGAGATTACAGCAACAGTTGAAAGCCAGTATCGTTGGACGTTCTCAGTGGCAGTTGTCCCATCTCGGCACCATGCATGGGCTGTAAGTACTATCGTTCACCATGCGCTTATCCTTCTTCATCCATTTCTTCCCTCATCATCCCATCGTGTTCATTGCTACTGCCACAGGCTTTAGTGAACACTGTATCGCATGTCTGGAAGCCGTGTTGTGAGGTTGCATAGTAGGCACATCGAATAAAAACGAGCCTGTCAGCGGATCCCCACAGGCAGGCCTGCAGTATTCCAGACGACCCCAGGAGCCCGTGTTACGTCTTGTGGCGACCTAGGAGGTTCATCTATCGGCGCAAGATGTGCCCCATGATTCCTCACGGCACGATGTAGCATCGTACGTATAGTTGGTAGCGTGGAATAGCAGAATTGTTCCATGGTTGTTGTTTTGCGGTGAGGTGTTTTTTGGATGGTTCTTTTGTGCCCGCTGTGGTCCTTCGGTGCGCTCCCTGCGGACGGAAGGAGGAACACGAGGGGGGAAACCTGTGTACGGGTCATCGGATAAAGAGGATGAGGATGCAGAAGTGGACGCAAGAAGGATCACGACTAGACTGTTGTGGGCCAAACATGAGCGGGGCGAGAAACACTGATGAGAGGGACGATGACCAAGATAATGAGGAGCTGGATGGTAATAAGTGAGAGGAGGAGGTCTTACCATTTCCTACATGATTCACAGTTGCGTAGTCTGTCGCAGTGGCCAGGAGAATCATTGAGAACAGTTCACCGTGTGTCTGTGTGTGTCAAGCCAGCGCCGCGATGCTGTAGCGCGGCGCGGCCATACTCTATCGTTACGTCTGGGTTGTGTTGCATATCGGGGGGCTTGTTAGCCGGTGCCCGCTAGATGCCTTTGGGGGCTCATCCGTCCGCGTCCGCGGGTGCCGTTGTCTGGTCACCTCGGGTCGCTCCGAGATTCGCCGTGTCCTGCCAAAGGCGCAGGGCACGAGCCAAGGCAAACGGGCGATGAAGACGACGACAAGAGGAAGGCGCGGGATTGGGGAGGGGGAGTGCGGAGGAAGGGCGAACACGCTTGCATGGCAGTCTTTCCGATCATTCACTGTTTATGCAGCGCTGCACGAAAACACAACCTCCCTTCATCATCGCCCGCTCATGAGATGTGAGACGCCGTTTTTTTATACATAGTTTCGCCGATCGGCGCGGACCCCTCCCCCCCCCTCCTCCCCCCCACTAGACAAGATCTTGGCTGCTTTCGGCGGCTGGTTTCTGGCGACTGGTCAGGACCCCTTCCCCCCGGTTTGCTGGCGCGGCTGGGCCTCGACCCAGGCCCCCCCAGAATCCAACTGCCGAAACCCAGAATTCGCCGGCCCCGTGGGCCGAGGGCGAGCTAAGATCTCCGGCAACTGGTTCACAGTATTTCTAGTTCGCGCGCACGAGCGTCGCCTGTTCGACGTACCGGCGCTCCAAGCTGGCCCAAGAGGCTTCCAGGATCGCCCCAACCCGGCCCAAGAGGCTTCCAATAGCGCCCAAAACGGCCCCAGATGGCCCCAAGACAGCCCCAGAGGCCTCCAATACGGCCGATCCTAAGACGGCTCCAAGAGAGGGATCCGAACGGACATGTCGAGCTCTAGGCGCAGAGAGGTCCCCTGGAGGCCCCAAGAGGCACCCAAACGGCCTCCAAGAGGCCACGAACGCGCAGGCAAACGCCTGCGATGGCACAATACGGGCCGGCGGAGTGAGCGAAGCGATTCAATACAATTAGCCTGGCGAAGGACCCAATCACATGCAGGTGTGGGTGCCGCAGATGTGAGTATCGACTTCGGTGGCGCTCCTTGGGACCACGAATCGTGTGAGGGGGTGCCGAAATAATAGGGCTGGGGCGGCGGCGGCGGCGGCGGCGGCGACCGCGAGCCTGGGCCGCGAAACGCGTGAGAAGTGTGCCGAAATGAGCGGCGGAGACGCATGCAAACTGCGCTACTGGATCTTAGGTACAGTGTGTGGGGTGTGCCGAGATGGGTGGCGCGGGCGCATGTGGGCATTGCCACAAGGGCCTCCAGTGGAGCCCCATATGTGAGAACGAAAATGTTGGGTGTTCCGAAATGGGTGGCGTGGGCGCATGTGAGCACCGCCACTGGGGCCTTCGGTGAACCTCCTTATGGGGCCACGAAGCGTGTGAGGGGTGTGCCGAGATGTGTGGCGGAGACGCGTGTGGGCACCGCCACTGGGGCCTTGGGTGGAGCCCCCTATGGTGTTGCGAATTGTGAGAGGGGGGTGCCGAAATGGGTGTCGGGGACGCATGTGGGCACCGCCACTGGGGCCTTCGGTGGAGGTCCCTATGGGGCCACGAGGCGTGCGAGAGGTGTGCCGACATGAGTGGCGAGGACGCATGTGGGAACCGCCATTGGGTTCTTCGGTGGAGCTGTCTGTTGGGCCACGAAAATTGTGAGGGGTGTGCGGGAATGCTTGTCGGGGACGCATGTGGGCACCGCCGCTGGGGCTTTTGGTGGAGCTCCCCATGGTGTTTGCGAAACTTGTGAGGGGTGCCGAAATTGGTGGCGGGGACGCATGTGGGTACCGCCATTGGGGCCTTGAGTGGAATTGTCTGTGGGGTCACGAAAAGTGTCAGGGGTGTGCGGAAATGGTTGTCGGGGACGCATGTTGGCACCGCCACTGGGGCCTTCGGTGGAGGCCCCTATGGAGTCACGAAGCGTGTGAAGGGTGTGCCGACATGGGTGGCGGGGACGCATGTGGGCACCGCCACTGGGGCTTTCGGTAGAGCTCCCTATGGGGCCACGAAGCGTTTGAGAGATGTGCCGAAATGGGATGGGCATTCGGAGAGCAGAGGCAGGGAGGGGAGGAGGGAGGAGGGGGAGGAGGAGAGGAGGTTGAGGAAGGAACGCGTGGCGCTGTCTTTTCAAAACGAGGACCCAGCACCGCAGGATGGTTGGGACAGCCGGGGCTCGACGTGTTTTGCGGAGGTTCGCAGAGGATCAGAAATCACAGCACTCATCGTAGATACTTCTCCCAAGGGAGTGGTGGATCGCTGGGGTCCGCTATCATTCATCTTTCAGTGTGGTGACCCCGCCTGCTTCTAGTCACCGTGTGTATAATATCACGCAGGAATGAGCACTATGCCCGAATCTCGAGACATGTTTTCCCAACTCCAAGAATATTCCGACGCTGCCCACCCACCTCAGCCCATTCCATTCCCACCATGCTCCTAGGCAGAGGTGCGGGAAGGAGAGATGGGAGGAGTTGGGAGAAAGCGGGAGGAGGCAGGGGCGGAGGAGGGGGGGGGGGCGGAGGAAGAAGGGGCAGGAGGAGGAGAAAGAACAGTGCATCCCAAGATGCATCATCGACGTTGCAGCAAACCCTCATCGAAGTTCTCTTTTCACAGGTCGCTGACAGAAGTTATTCAAGTGGCTTGCGCAATTCGCCGAATCCCACAAGGAGTGACTGTTTGAGACGATCGTGGAAGTTATATTTTGGGTCAGAAGATTCTTGTTTGCATATGAGAGACTTTTGGGGTTCTTCTCGGGGTCCTCTTGGATGGTTTCTCGGGGCATCTGGGATGCTTTTGGGGGGCCTGGCCTCGTGAAGGCCTCCGGGGGGCTTTTGGGGTGGAGGCCTCTTTGGGCCTCTTGGAGGGGGCTCGGGAGCCTCTGGGGGGCTCGAGGGGCCATGTTGGTGGGAAAGGCTCGAAATGTAAGGTCGTATTCCCCCTCTTGGGTTTTCTTGAGGCCCTCTTTGGACCCTCTTGGGGCCCTCCCAGGGGCTGTCTTGGGCCGTCTTGGGACGTCCCTGGGGTTGCACTTGGGCCCTCTTGGGCCGTCTTGAGGCCTTCTTGGAGGATGGACCGTCTTGGGACGATCTTGAGGGCCACTTGGGCCGTCGTGGTCGCTGTCAAAACGTATAGTGCGAATGCGCTGAACATGTACGCTTTTTTTCTCAGCGAATGGACTGATGTGGGCCACTTGGGGCTCTCTCGGCGATCCTCTGGAGGCGCTTTTGGGCTGTCTTGTGGGCCTCGTGGGCCATGTTGAAACCATCTGGGATCGTCGTGGGGCTCCGCTGGGCCGTCGTTTCGCTCTCTTCGACCGTCCTGGCGCTCTGTCTGAACCCTGTTGGGCTGTCTTGGGGCTCCTTCGGGGCTCCAGAAGCCCTGGGCCACCCCTTTGATGCGGTTTTGAGGGAGGTGGAAAGGGGGAGGGGAACAGCCAGTTGTTTCACACGCCTTTTCACTCTCGGCAAGCTGGGGTCGGCGGATTTTCACTTCGGGAAGTGGCCCATTCGAAGACAACCGTCTCAGAATCTGCAATCGTGCCCAAACACCGCTCCTGCGACTTCAACGTCGCGGATCGACCTAATTGTTGAGTCCTGACAATGCTGGATCGCGCCAGCACACCATTCTTGGAACTCCAACACCGCAAATCAATGTGTCTGCTGCGTCTTCACAGTTTGTCATCGTGCCAGAACGCCTGGGACTTCGACCATGCGAACCCTTGAACCTGCTGTAGATCTGTAAGATAAATGCGCGCGGCGCCAAGGCTAGAATCACATTTCAAAAAGGAGCCGCTTTCCATTCGTGGGACTGTTGTGAGCTTTTAAGACGGTTGTGCGCGGCGCTAAGACGAGAGCCACATTTTCAAAGCGGCCCGCCCTCCATCCGTGACGCTGTTGCAAGCTTTGAAGACGAATGTGCGCGGCGCTGGGGCGAGATCCACATTTTGAAAACGGCCCGCCCTCCATCTGTGAATTTTATGTAAACGTTTAAGACACATGTGCGAGGCGCTGGAACGAGAGCCACATTTTGAAAACAGCCCGCCCTCCACTCGTGTCGCTACTACATGTGACTAGTTCCAGAATCACAAAGGGCGAGGAAGTCTTAGGCGAAACGCCCGGCCCGCCCTGCCGATGCGTCCGGGGGTGCGACAGGGAGACTATTTAGAAGGAGAAGGGATTGAGGAGGAGGGAGAGGATGACAACGACAGCGACGACGAGGCTCCCTCCCCATAGCAACGACGCCCCCCCCCCCAAGGAGCAGCATCTTGCCAGCTCATCTCATACTAGTACTACTACGTGTTGGGACGGCCGCCAATATCATGGCGACGGGTCCCCTCACCGAGTCGACGCCGCTCCTTCTTCCTCAGGAGGCCCGTGTCGAGACTCCGCGGGAGACGGGGGCCCCTCCCAGAGGGCCGCAGGCTCAGAACTCAGGTTCAATCCCTCGTCCTCTCCGTCGCCGTCACCTTCCTCCTCAGCCTTGTCGTGTCCTCCTCCGTCTTCTCTTCCGCCTCGTGCTCTTCCTCGTCCTGGCCATCTCCTCATCGTCCATGCCGTCCTCGTCGTCCTGCTGCAGCTGCTGACCGCCGTTGAACCCACGGGTCCGCGAACGCAGCGGGGTTCCTCGTCGCCCGCTTCCTACTCCTCTTTTTGCGGTCTCCTCATCCCCCATGTCCTCCTCATCCTTGTTCTCCTCATCATTCCTCGTCATCGACCTCGTCCTCCTCCCTCCTCCTTCCTTCTTCACGGCTTCGGCCTCAGGTCACAGTGTACAGGCTCGACAGTAGTGCCATTCTCCCCCCCCTGCCCGAAGCACAGCGGACGGCTTGCTTGGCGGAGGCTGTGGAGGCTGGGGGCAAGGGGCAAGCGACCTTCGACCAAAAAGCAAACGACACCACCCCATCCACGGCACTCCATGTTGCGCCGCGGCCCGTCGGGGGCCGTAGCGTATACCACGACGACACCCACGCCAGATTTCTTGGTATACGCTGAGCACCGTGGGGCCGTGGGTGGGGTGGTGTCGTTTGTTTTCTGGAGCAGACTTCGGGAGAGGAGGGCCAGAGGGCGGGACGGGGAGGAGCGAGGGAGGGATACGAAAAAGGCCCTCCTCCACCCCTCTTGGCCCCGCCTCCTCTTCCGCTCGCTCGCTCGCTCCCCGCGCGCGTGGGTGCGCGTGCGCGGGCAGGAGGGGGAGAAGGCTGGGCATGAGAGGGGGGAGGAGGAAGAGGTGGAGGAGGAGGAGGAGGAGGAGGAGGACGAGGAGGACGAGCAGAGTAGGCGGAAGGAGGAGGAAGGAGGAGGAAGGAGGAGGAAGGAGGAGGGGTAGGATGAGGCCTATGCCAAGAGGACGTCTGCCTATAAGAGGCGTCAATCGGTTGGATTGGTCCGCAGATTCCACTGCCTCCGCTGTGGTTACCTTTTGCCTGAACCTCCTCCTAGGAGTCCCGGCGAACCCGCCTGCAGACAGCGTCCCCAACCGCCATCGACTCGGACTGTGGTCCAGATGCGTTCGACAAGAGGAGGCGTTCGAGCACGCCGGAGATCAAGTGGGCACTGCAGCAACCCCAGAAGCCCAAGAACTGGCAAGCCTGGGGCATGGAGAAGCTCGAGCAGGCTACGAGGTCTGGCTGTCTGAATTCTAAAAGCTTCGGTGTGGTCTGTAGACTTCTGGGCGCGTGCGTTGGAGGCCCATGTGATCGGGTCACCTGCTCGGATTCGGCTTCGCTGATGAAATTTGACGTGGGACCTGGTCCCATCTGATTGCGTACGTCTTGGCGCCCAAAGCCGCTAATGATGTAAAGATGTGTGGTTGTTCAGACTGTACCTTCTTGTCTGATAGTGTTCTTCCACTCGTTCGTGTTCGCGCGCATCATCGGCCCCCGCTCCTTCGCAATCGAAGTCTCCATCGTCCTCTGGTGTGCATGGCTTCTTTTCTAAGTGTTGCTTTTATTCCCTACCTAGGCTCTGCCTAGAAGGGTTCTTACTCTCTTTGCTTAAAGTGGCCGGGCAGTGGGAACCGGCCCGGGCGGTTCCCCCGGTATCTGCCCCGCGGTTCCCCCAGTTACGTCCCTTTAGCTTAGCGTTGCTTATCTCATCTTAGCTTAACTTATTCCATCTTAGCTTAGCTTAGCTTCATCTTAGCTCAGGCTGATGTTATATTAGCTTACCTTCATCTTAGCTTCGCTGAGTTTTAGCATAGCAGAGCACAGCATAGCATAGCATAGCGTAGCATAGCATAGCGCAGCACAGCATATCATAGCATAGCCCAGCATAGCTTAGCACAGCGCAGCATAGCATAGCATAGCACAGCATAGCGCAGCACAGCACAGCACAGCATAGCACAGCGCAGCATAGCATAGCATAGCAGAGCATAGTATAGCATAGCTTAGCACAGCACAGCGCAACATGCCATATCATAGCTTAGCATATCATGTCATGTAATATCATATCATAGCATAGCGCAGCATATCATAGCATAGCATATCATAACATAGCATATCGCATCATACCATGACATAGCATAGCATAGCATAGCATAGCATAGCAACTAATGCTGGTTTTCTAGGGGCTCCAACTTCTAAGTAGGGTCGCACTGGGGTAATATGTGTGTTCCCCGCGCCTATTCCCTCAATCATGAGCTCCCCCTTTTTTCTGTCAATGTGTCCGCAGCCCGCGGAGGGCGTATCTGCCGATACATGGGCGGCCTACTTTGGTCGGCATGGATGTGTTATGCTACTTCCCATGTTGGCTTGGTCTGCTCGTGACTGGTGTTGCCAGGGCTGGTCGGTTCTTGCGATTCCGCTGTGACCAGTGTTGTTCCATGTGATCTCGGCTGGTCCGCTGTGACCAGGCACTGGTAGGGCGGGCGAGGGGAAGAACAGCAGGAGGAAAGGGCGACAGAGCCGCACCAGAATCTGAGCATCCTGGCACCAGTATTGAAGCTACTACCAGACTCTTTGGGGTCTGCCTCGGCCGTTTCTTTGTACAATTCGTTTGCTGCGGGGCACATCGGAGATGGGAGCTCCCCCTGGGTGCCCCTAGGGAAAGTCGGAGTCTTTCGTTAGCTTCTCGGATGCCTCCTAGCGTCCCTTGGACGTATCGGGGTCGCGGCAGGCCGTCTTGGGGGTCCTCCGGTGGCCCAAAAGCATTCTGCGCTTCATGGAGCCTGTTGGACGCGTCTCGGGGCCCTTGAGGTCTCTTGGGAGCTTCTTGGGCCTTCTTGGGAGCATATTCTGCCGTCTTGAGAGCCTTGTGGAGGTCCTTCACGCCGTCTTGGGTGCATCTCGGCGGCGCCCCAGGCCGTATCAGGGACTCGTTGGAGGCCCCGTAGGGGCATCACGGCTGCCTTGGCGGCTTCTTAGACTGATTTCGGTGTATGTTGGAAGCGTCTTGGTGGAAGTTTGGGCCGTCTTGGGAGCGTATTTGGAACACGTGAGTGTTTTCGCTTTTGGAAGCAGTCGTTTCTTTGGGACCTTCTAGGAGGCAACGCAGGGCAAAGCAAACAAACAATATGAGTCTGCCCGTGGCAAATCAAAGTGGAAGCTCAACGGTCCACCGAAGTTTGGATTGTGGGTAGGGGCTTATCTTCATAGAATTGACAACCCTCTCCAACCGCCTACCAAACACAGGACCAGCGTGTCACGTCCCCGTCCTGGCCACGGTAAAGCAAGACAAGACGAGGCGGTCTCCAATATTGCAACTCAGATGACAGTCGATGTTCCGATATTGTCAAATATTGCCTCCACTATGCCTCCAAGAGGCCTGCAGACCGCCACAAGTCGGCCCTAGGTGGCCACGGAGCTTCCACAGGATGGCCTTGATAGGCCATCACACATAAAACAGCTCAGGTGTTGTAGTTATTTTTGCCCTGATCGTTTTCTGGTTTCCAGTCGGCTCTGAAGGTTTCATCATGACCCGACTGTCGCCCAGCACAGGCCCCAGAGCGGCCAACGAGGGGCCCAAAACGGGCCAGGATGCCCCCGTGAGGACCCCAAAGCGGCCCCGGAGGGCCCTAGAAGAGTTCCGAAGGGCGAGAAAACAAACAAGACCACCTGCACTTGACGCCACGCTGGTCGCAAGACGGCCCTGGGAGGCTTTTTTTGACTCGAAATCCCAACAGCAGAGCCCAGCAGGGCCTCAAGAGAGCCCAAAGAAAGTCCCATGAGAACCCAAGCAAATCTGCAGCAGCGTCCCAAGAAGCCCTTTTGCAACCCTGAAGTGCGAGGCTTCGCGAATGATGACGACAATGATGACGATACTGACGACAACGATGACGATAATGACGACAATGATGACGATAATGGCGATAATGACGATGACAATGACGTCAACGACGTTCATGATGACGATAATGACGACAGTCATATCAATAATGACGATGCTGACGACAATGCTGACGATAATGACGACAATGATGACGATACTGACGACAAGAATGACAATACTGACGATGATGACGACAATGATGACGATAATGACGATAATGGCGACAATGATTAGATAACTCCCAACAAGCGTTTTGTTGCTGTTGAACTTTCATTTCTGAGAATAATTATTGTTGATCCCCCCCGTCCGGTGCACATTGTTTTTCGATTGAAGTGCCCTTCCCGGGGCTCGCACCCGGTTTTATCAGGGAAAATCTTGAGGGTCAAATTGTGCCGTTGGCCCCCGGTTTACAACAACAGCAACAACAATAACAACAACAACGGCTACCGCCTGATACTTCCTCACAATTTATTGAAGAATCGCGCTCTCGCTTGGGACTTCCTTGAAATTTACCACGGGATCGCGGCTCCCGCTTCATTCTTCCTCACAATTTATTGAAGAATCGCGTTCTCGCTTGGGACTTTCTTGCAAGTTACAACCGAATCGCGGCTCCCGCTGGATACTTCCTCACAATGTATTCAGATGCGGCTCCTCGACACTCAGGAATCGCGCTCCCGCTACATATTTCCTGGCGGTTCAAGCAGAATTTACACTTCAACGACCCGCCCGCTCGACCCGCCCGCCTGGGCCTGCCCGCCCGACCAGCCCGTTATGGACTGCAGTCGCCGCTCGCTGCCCTTCGCCCGCCTTCGATGCCCCTCGCTGCCCGTACTGGTTCCGCGGTCGCCTTCGCTCGCTGCCTTTCGTGGCCCCGTTGCTGCCCTCAGTGGCTCCGTCGCTGCCCATTGTGGCCCCGCATTGTATGCCCTTTGTGGCCCCCGCTCGCAGTCGCCCGTCGTGGCCCCATACGCATGCCCTTTGAAGCCCCGCTGTCGCCCTTCGTGGCCCCTTTGCTGCCCTCAATGGCCTCGCTGTCGCCCTTTGTGGCCCCATACACGAATGCCATTCGTGGCCCCGCTCGTTCGCACCCGTCGTGGCCCCATATGCATGCCCTTCGTGGCCCCGCTGTCGCCCTTCGTGGCCCCCTCTCTGCCCCTCGTGGCCCCGTTTCTGCCCTCAGCGGCCCCGTTGCTGCCCTCCGTGGCCCCGGATTAATTGCCCTTCGTGGCCCCCGCTCGTTCGCGCTCTTCGTGGTCCCATACGCATGCGTTTCGTCGCCCCGCTGTCGCCATTCGTGGCCCCCTCGCTGCCCTTCGTGGCCCACTTTCTGCGCTCAGTGGCCCCGCTGTCGCCCTTCCTGGCTCCATATATGTATGCCCTTCGTGGCCCCCGCTCGTTCGCGCCCGTCGTGGCCCCAAATGCATGCCCTTCGTGGCCCCGCTATCGCTCTTCGTGGCCCCCTCTCTGCCCTTCGTGGCCCCGTTTCTGCCCTCAGCGGCTCCGTCGCTGCCCTCTGCGGCCCCCTATACGTATGCCCTTCGGTCTCCCCCGTTATCTGCTACCCTTCGTTTGCAAGGGCTTCACCAACGACACGTGGTGGGGAATGAATATACCCCCCAAACGGAGGTGCGATCGAAGACGAAGAGGGCGGGTTTCCAGGGTTTGGGATATGCATATTGAATGACACGCGAGCAGATAAGAGCGAAGAGTTGTTAAATTATTATTATAGTTCTTGCTGTTTTGTTTGTTGTTGTTGTTGAACTCTCACTTCTGAAGAATAAGTATTGTTGCTCCCCCCCACCATTGCATCAAAGCGTGGTCCTCCAGCCTCGTACCCTGTTTTTTTGGCAGGGGAAGACTGTGTGCTCAAACTGTGCCCCTGGTCCCCCAGATTGCAATAATAACGGCTCCCGCCTGAGACACCCTCCAACATCACTCAGGACCACCGCTCCTGAGACTTCCTCGCGATTTACTCAGGATCGGTGCTACCGCCTGCGACTCCCTCGCAATTTAGTCAGGACCCTCGCTCCTATCTGACACTCCCTCACACTGTGCTCAGAAACGGCGCTCCCGCTTGAGACTTCCTTGCAATTGAAACAAGACTTCCTTGCAATCTATTCAAGACCCCCGCTCCCGCCAGAGAGCCCTTCACATTTTATTCATGAATTGCGCTCTCGCCTGTGACTTCCATGCAGTGAATTCAGACGTCGCGCTTTCGACGCTCAGGAAACAAGCTGCGCCAAGGACGCCGCTACAATGAACTTAGTAATCGCGCTCTCGCCATACTCAGGCATCCTGCTTGAATGCCCCACCCGCCCGACCCGCCCGTCAGGGGATCGCCCGCCCGTCGTGGGCTCCCGCCCGAGACTGCCTTCAGGAACGGCGCTTTCGCTTAGGACTCCCTCGAACGTTCACGCACTTACCTTCCTGCTCCTCCTCCCTTGCCCTCCTCCCTCCTCCCTCCTCTCCTCCCTTCTCTCTCCCTCCTCTCTTTCCTCATCCTTATGCCTCTCTGCCCTATCCCCTCTCCCTCCTCTCCCTCCTCCCTTCTCCCTCCCCTCTCCTGCCTCCTCCCTCCCTCGTTATTTATTTATTTCTTTCTTCCTTTCTTTCTTTCCCTCTCTCTCTCTCTCTCTCTCTCTCCCCCCTCTCCCTCTACCTCTTTGATCTGTTTTTTTTGTTCTCTCTCTCTTTCTCTCTCTCTCTCTCACTCTGCCTCTAATCAACTGCTCCCTTCTTCGCTCCTTTTCTCTTGGCGTTGTCCCTCTTCCTTCATCCCTCCCCCTCCCTTCCTCCCACTCTCCTCCCTTCTCCCCCTCTGTTTGCAGGGCCCGCACCAATTGCAATGGCGGGCACATGTACGCCCACGAAGGATTGTCCGCCCGTTCAGGTTTGCCCGCCTGTCTAAGCCCGCCGCCCCCCGCAAAGAGAAAATCATCCCCCCAACGGGTGTGTGATCGAAGACAAAAATGGCGGGCATCGAGGGTGTAGGGAACTCGTTTTGAATGACACGCGGGCAAGTGAGAGCGAACAGTCTTAGATTGGTTGTTGTTGTGTTGTTGCTGTTGTTCTTGTTGTTGTTGTTGATGATGGGAGTTAACTACTAAGCAATTATTATTGTTGGACCCCCCAGGCGCCCTGGCGCTCTCGCCCCGGCGCCGGCTACATTTTCACCGAGATGAGGCCCGCACCCGAGCGGTTTCGGAGGGCGGAAAAACCTGCCCCCCCAACAACAACAACAACGCTCCCGCTCGAGACTTCCTCTTTACTCAGGGCTGGTGTTCTTGCTCGCCGCCGAAAGCCGCCGTCCCAACAACACCAGCACGCCCGCTCGAGACGTTTTCCCTTTTTGTGTTGGACTGGCGCGCTGGTCTTTCTATCATCGGCGCCGCCCCCAACAACAACAACGCTCCCGTTCGACGCTCCGTCAATTTTTTACTCAAAGCGGTGCTCCTCCTTGCCGTCCGGACAAAACCAATGTTCCCGCCCGATACTTCTTCCCGTTTTACCTTGGACTGGCGCCCTACTCTCTTTTGAGTTGGCGCCGCTCCCGGCAAGAACAAAGCTCCAGCTCGAGGGTTCATCCCTTTTTCCTCGGGACGGTGCTGTTCCTCGCCGCCGACAGTCCCCGTCCCGACAAAACCACGGTTCCCGCTCGAGGATTCTTCCCTTTTTTACTCAAGGCGGTGCTCCTCTTCGCCGCCGAAAACCGCCGTCCCGACAAAACCAGCGCTCCTGCCCGAGATTTCCTTCCGTTTTACGCTGGACTAGCGCCTTACACTTTTCAGCATTGGCGCCGCTCCCAGCAACAACGGCGGCCCTGCTCGAGATTTCTGTTTTTCTATTCATGGCCAGGTCGTTGCCTCGCCGCCGACAGCCCCCATCCCCACCAAGGCAATCCTGTCGCTCGATACTTCCTTGTGATCTACCCTTGGCTGGGGTTCCACTGGCGGTCTCGTATCGGCGCAGCAAGGCGCGGGCATGTGTTTTCGAGGCGGGATCTGTTGAAGTTCCAAGGAGGAGGTGTTTATAAGACTTCATTGGGCGGGATATCTGGGATTGGGAATAACGGACCCCGCTATAAAACAATTGTTCCCCATGCTGGAGATGGTCATCATGATGGTCGCATGCTTCGTGTGGAAACATTGCGCAAGAGGATAACATGATTGTTGTTGTTGCTGCTGTTGCATATTCATTTCTAGAGAATCGTACTTCTTACTGGTCTCTGAAAACGGTTCAACGCGCTCTCGCCTCGACGCCGGCTTCATTTTCTCTGGAAACGAGGCTCCCGCTCGAGCGTTGGCTCGACCCTAAATGTGGGCCCTTGAAGGCCCAGCTACGACAACAACGGCTCCCGCTCGATACTTCCTCACACATTACCCCGAGACACCCTGGCCGGAGAGGCCCCCGAACTCAAGAACGGCGCTCTCGCTCAAGACTTCTCGCAATTCAACTAAGTTGGCGGAGGCCCAGCCACGACGACAAGGGCTCTTGTTCGATACTTCCTCACGATTTACTCCGAGAGCCCCTGGCGTAAGAGGGCCCCCGAACTCAAGAACGGCACTCTCGTTCGAGATCTCCCCGTGATTCAATCAAGTTGGTGGAGCCCCGGACACGGCGACAAGGGCTCCCGTGCGATATTTCTCCATAGGTATTCCCGGAACCCCTGGCCAGAGAGGCGCCCGAACTCAGGAACGGCGCTCTCGCTCGAGACTTCTTCGCACTTCAATCAGTGGCCGACAAGGAAGAGATTCCCCCCGAAAGGGGGTGCAATCGAAGACGAAGTGGGCGGGTATCGAGGGTTAGGGTATACGGAATGCAAGACACGCGTGCCAGTAAGAGTGAACAGTCTTAAAACGGCTGTTGTTGTTGAATGTTATTTACTTTTCAATTATTATTGTTGGATCCTGACAGGCGCCCTGGCGCTCTCGCCGAGGCGCCGGCTACATTCTCATTGAAAATGAGGTGCACGCTCGAGCGGTTTGTGTGACCGCCAAAACTGGCCCCCCAACAACAACAACGCTCCCGCTCAAGACTTTCTCTTTTTTTACTCAGGGCTGCTGTTCTTGCTCGCCGCCGAAACCCGCAGTCCTAACAAAACCAGCGCTCCCGCTCGAGACTTCCTCCTGTTTTACCTTGGACTGGCGCGCTAGTCTTTCTCTCATCGGCGCCGCCCCCAGCAAAAACAACGCTCCCGCTGGAGGCTTCCCCCCTTGTTTACTCAAGGCGGTGCTCCTCCTCGCCGCCGAAAGCCAGTCCTAACAAAACCAGCGCTCCTGCCCTTACGCTGGACTGGCGCCCTACTCTCTTTTGCATTGGCGCCGCCCCCAGCAAGAACAATGCTCCCGCTCGAGGCTCCGCCGACAACCCCCGTCCCGACAAAACCACCGCTCCCGCTCGATGCTTCCTCCCTTCTTACTCAAGACGGTGTTCCTCCTCGCCGCCGAAAGCCGCCGTCCCAACAAAACCAGCGTTCCCGCTCGAGACTTCATTATTTGTTATGCTTGGCTAGCGCCCTACTCTCCTCAGCATTGGCGCCGCTCCCAGCAACAACAGCAGCCCTGCTCGAGACTTCCTCCCTTTCTATTCAGAGCCAGGTCCTTGCCTCACCGCCGACAACCCCCATCCTCACAAAGGCAATCCTGTCGTTCGATACTTCCTTGTGCTTTACCCTTCGCTGGGGTTCCACTGGCGGTCTCGCATCGGCGCAGCAAGGCGCGGGCATGTGTTGTCGAGGCGGGATATGTTGAAATTCCAAGGAGGAGGTTTTTGCAAGACCTCGTTGGGCGGGAGATCTGGGATTGGGAAACGGGACCCGCTATAAAACAGGTCCCCCATGATGGGGATGGTCATCGTAATGGTCGCATGATTCGTGTGGAAACATCGCGCGTGAGGGTAAACTTATTGTTGTTGTTGAACTCGCACTACTGAAGAATAACCCCAGGAAGCATTTAAGAACCCCCCCCCTTCCGGCAAATCGATAACCCTTCCGCACCCTGGAAGCGTTACCTGGCACCAGGAGCCCTCCTCCTCCTCCTCCTCCTCCTCCTCCTCCTCCTCCTCCTCCTCCTCCTCCTCCTCCTCCTCCTCCTCCTCCTCCTCCTCTCCTCCACCCACGAACTTCCTCCTGCCCCCTCCTCCTCCTCCTCCTCCTCCTCCTCCTCCTCCTCCTCCTCCTCCTCCTCCTCCTCCTCCCGCGCCCCCCCCCTTCCCTCGGGGCCCAAGGCCTGTCAGGGCCCAAGTCACCTGGGGTTTCCCCTCTGGGCCTTCTCCTGAGCAGGAGGAGGAGACGAGATGAGGAAGAATCCTCGATAAATCCTTAGGAATCCCTAGGACACCCGCAGGAATAGAACTGGATTGTTTTTTTCGCGTGGCCGGGTGCTAAGATAACGCCACGGTGCGGGGGGGGCGGGATACCCTCTCGTGGACCTCCCCCTAGGACGGCCGATGAACATCAATTTCTAGAAGGGTTTTGAATGAGAAATCTCTTCCAAGAGGCCAGCAGATCAGAAGAGAGAAAAGGAGGAGGAGGAGGAGGAGGAGGAGGAGAAGGAGGAGGAGGAGCAGGAGGAGGAGGAGGAGAGGAGGAGGAGGAGAAGGAGGAGGAGGAGGAGGAGGAGAGGAGAAGGAGGAACAAGACAAGGAACATGAACAGGAAAAGGAGGAGAAGCAGGAGCAGGGAAAGCTTCTCAGTTGTCTCAGTTTTCTCAGCTTTCCCAGGTTTCTCAGCTTCCCCAGGTTTCTCAGCTTTCCCAGGTTTCTCAGCCTTTCCAGTTGATTCAGAACGGATCGTCGGCAGATTGTCCTGTGTCTTGCCCAGGTCAGATTGGATTCTTGATGAGATGGAAGCGTCGCTCACAAGTCTGAAGCACTGGAAGGAGAGGAGGCGATGGAGGAGGAGGAGGAGGAGGAGGAAGAGAAGGAGGAGAACGAATGTTTAGGAATCTCTAGGAATCCTCAGGAATCCTGAGGACCCTGTAGGAATCCTTAGGAATCCTAACATTCATGAGGAATCCCCTGGAATTTGTGACGAGCCCTTAGGAATTTAAAGGAGTCTTCTGGAATTCTGAGGAATCCACAGAAAGCTTTAGGAAGGCGCAGGAATCGTAAGGGAATCCTTAAGAATCCTAGATAAATCCTTAGGAATCCCTAGGACACCCGCAGGAATAGAACTGGAGTGTTTTTTCGCGTGGCCGGGTGCTAAGATAACGCCACGGTGCGGTGGGGGGCGGGATACCCTCTCGTGGACCTTCCCCTAGGACGGCCGATGAAAATCAATTTCTAGAAGGGTTTTGAATGAGAAATCTCTTCCAAGAGGCCAGCATATCAGAAGAGAGAACAGGAGGAGGAGGAGGAGGAGGAGGAGGAGGAGGAGGAGGAGAAGGAGGAGGAGGAGGAGGAGAGAGGAGGAGGAGGAGGAGAAGGAGGAGGAGGAGGAGGAGGAGGAGGAGGAGAGGAGAAGGAGGAGCAAGACAAGGAACAGGAATTCATAAGCAGTAAAGGAAAACCTTTAGGACTCTTAAGGAATTCTTGCGAATCTTT
>CAUYUJ010019571.1:227500-285000 GCA_963575745.1 Prorocentrum cordatum | reverse complement strand
CCAGAGGCGTTATGGGTCTGGTTGGCCCACATCGTCACCAGGTGCCACCAGGCTGGCCTGGTCGATGGCCCGCCGCACTACTGTGCCCTGCTCGCTGCGGTCGACGAGGGGAGGACCGGCGCTTCCGCCATCAAGACGAACATGGAGACCCCCATCCCGATGGGTTACGTGCACCTCCTGGGTCGGACGCTCGGCAGCCCCACAGGGGTTGTTGTAGCTTGCTCCTTATCTCACGACCTTCGGCCCATCCCGCCACTGTGCTTGGGTTGTGGGCACGAGGCCTATTGGATGTTCGTTGGGGTCTCGTGGGAGGCCTCTCGAGGGCCTCTTGGAGGCAGTTCTGAGGCCTCTTAGAGGGCCGTTTTGAAGCCTCTTGGGGCCTCTCTTGGGCCTTTCCGGGGCCTCTTGGGGTCTCTTGGGGGCTTCTCGGGGGACTTTTGGGGGACGTTTCGGCTGCAAGAGAGGTAGGAGCTGTGGTTGTCAGGCCCATGTCAGCCTCTCCTCCCTCGCCTCCGTCTGTACTCCCTTGTGCGCCGCCATTTCGGCTCACGAGGGCCCTTGAGCTATCATGGCGCGCCTGTGACGGATGCGCCCACGGCTCCGTAAAAGGAAAGGAAACATGCTCTCTTCTAGCACGGGTCCCCCTAATTGTATTTCGTGTCTCTCTGTATCCATACAGTCACTCCCGTACAATCCACACGAGCGCTTCCAAGCGCTCCCAGGCACTCCCAGGCGCTCCAAGCGTCCCCAGGCGTTCCTGAGCGCCCGTGGGCGCTCCCAGGCGTCCCCGGGCGCTCCCCAGGCGTTCCCAGGTGCTCCCAGGCGGTCCCCAGGCGCCCCCACACGGTCGCAAGCGCTCCCAGGCGTTTGACACGCTTCCCAAGTCTTCCAAGCGGTTCCCTGGCGGTCCTAGGCTTGAGTCGGGCATGTCCCTTTGCAGGACGAATATCCAAAAATTGTCAGAAAATAATATGGGGACTGATTTTTTGACAGTTTTTGAACATTTGTCGCGAATGGTTTGATTATGTTTATGCATCGTTTTCAATTTGCCTTTAGGAGAACACGCCCGACCTAATCTCAGGCGCCCTGGGCACCCCCAGGCGCCGCCAAGCGCCCCCGGGCGCTCCAACGCGCCCCCAGGCGCCCCCAGGCGCTCCCAAGCTGGGCGCTCCCAAGCGTTCCCAGGCGCCCTCCAGGCGCTCCCACAAGCTCTCCCACAAGCGATCCCCGGGCGATCCCACAGGCGATCCCTGGGCGCCCCAGTGGTTGTGATCACATACGTCTCCCCCGACCCATTTCGGCTCGCCCCTCGCGCGTTTTGTGGCCTACCCCGAGGGAGCTCCACCGAAGACTTCGCGGCGGTGTCCACGTGCTTCCCCCCGTTTGTGTCAGTATGCCCCTGACATGTCCCGTGAACGCATAAGGAACTCCCCCTCCTTCGTCCCACCGGCCTTGGGTGCTGCCAATTGCACATGGTTGGGCCCCTCGCCAGGAAAGTGTTGTATGTTTGTGATGTTTTTGGCTGTCTTGGCCCTCTCGGCCAGAGCTTGCCCTCGGCCATCGCCTCTCCAAACATTGAAAAAGAAAAGGCTACGAAGAGAGAGGGCGAGTCTCTGAGCCCCCGACGAGGGGATGAGGCTGGTCCCAGAAAATGTTCAAGAGATGTCGGGGCCGATGACGTTTTGGTGGGGCGGAGGGCCCGGGGAGGGGCAAAGCAGGGGAACCAGGCGCGCCATGCCCGAATTTCTGCCACGAACCCCAAGTAAGGCCGCAAAGCAGGGCTCGTTTTGATTCCTCCGATTCGATTGGATTCAATTTCGATTGCTTCCGATTCCGATTCGATTTCGGATTTCGATTTGGGTTCCGATTTCTCAACAGAGGCCTACCGGCCAGCCGATTTGCGCCGATCTCCGCCGATCCGATTCGTTCCGATTGCCGATTGGACTTATCGATTCGATTCTGGGATCTCCTGCCAAAGGGGCCAAGACGGCCGAACTTTCCCCGAGGACGGCCCAAGAGATGCCTAACAGGACTCCAAGAGCGCTCCAAGAGGGTTCAAAACCGCCCAGGAGCGTTCCAAGACGGCCCTATATGGCCTCCAGACGGTCGAGAGAGCCCCAAGACGGCCGAAGAGACCCTCAAGAGGGCCCTCGAGAGGGCCTCAGGATGCCCAACAACATGGACTTTTCTGCGGTGTTGAAGGTTTTGAGGGTTCTCGCCTTTGCGGGTCCGATGGCCCATGAAGGCCTAATAGGCCAGACAGATCGGCCCCAGATGGCCGATGAGGCCCGCAAGTGGGATCCCAAATGCGACAACTCCGAAGACGGCCCAAGAGGGCGTCAATCCGTAGCCATTTTGGCTCAAGGTTCGCTAGGTGATCGCATCTGGCTACCAGCATATCAGTTGATTACCAACGTGCTCTTACACTTCTCAGCTATCGTCGATTCAGCGATGGCGTGCAAGCTGATCTTCCTGACGGCATCCGCGCTCGCTTCCATGGTGGGCGCCGAGCTGCACCTCACCCAAGTGTCCGTGCACGGGTCGGACGGCAATGAGGCAATTCTGACGCAATTGCCTGCGTCGTCAGTGACGATGTCGCGATTAGGGACAGCCTATAACAATGTCGACCAGGACATGGCCATAAGTCTGGCGGCGGCCTATTACATAATTACGGGCGGAAATTGCCCCATCTCCGAGAGGATTTGGGACATGGCGGAGTGCGAGAGCGTTGTTGCATCGCTAGGTATGAATGCGCCTGCGAGGGGAGACCGGACGGGTATGTTGGCTTGGGCGCCGGCAGAATGCTGGGTGCGTGACGACGGGCTTTTATATTAGTGAAGTTTACTGGGCCGTCACGACCATCAACGCGTCCGCCAACGGCGGCAAGTACAAAGCGATCTGCCGTGAACCGACGCCCGCGCCAACGCCTGCGCCCACGCCTGCACCGACACCAGCGCCCACGCCAGCACCAACGCCAGCGCCTGCGCCGGCACCCACGCCAGCACCGACGCCAGCGCCCACCCCCGCGCCGACGCCAGCACCGACCCCAGCACCGACGCCCGCGCCAACGCCTGCACCGACGCCAGCGCCCACGCCAGCACCAACGCTAGCGCCTACGCTAGTACCAACGCCAGCGCCGACGCCAGCGCCCACTCCCGCGCCGACGCCAGCACCGACCCCAGCACGAACGCCCGCGCCCACGCCTGCGCCCACGCCGTCACCGACGCCAGCGCCCACGCCAGCACAAACGCAAGCGCCTACGCTGGCACCGACGCCAGCGCCGACGCCAGCGCCCACTCCCGCGCCGACGCCAGCACCGACCCCAGCACCGACGCCCGCGCCAACGCCTGCGCCCACGCCAGCATCAATGCCAGCGCCCACGCCAGCACCAACCCCTGCGCCTACGCCAGCACCAACGCCAGACCCTACGCCAGCGCCAACGCCGAGCCCGACATCAGCACCTTCACCACCTCCAACGCCGAGTCAAACTCCAGCGCCTTCACCATCTTCAACACCGAGCCCGACTGGGGCACCAAGTCTTCCGAGCACGGCAGTGGGAGACCCCCACGTCACGAATTTGATCGGCGCTTCGTTCGACGTCAATCAGCCAGGCGAGCACATCCTTCTGCGCTTGCCGTTCGACGAGGGCGTCTCCCCCCAGCTCGAGGTCCCAGCCAGGATGAGCCCGGCACCTGCGTCGCCCTGCGGGCCGTGGATAACGGAGGTCATCCATGCAGGCGAGTGGGCTGGCGAGGGCGAGATCCGTGTGCATGCTTCGACAGCGGCGTCCACCGAGGGTAAGCCCGACGGTTTCGCCTTGCTCTCGGGGTCGGGAGGTGCCCAGGTCGCGCAGGAATGGAAGCCGTGGGCCTGCTTCGACAAGGACGTCGAGGAGGCGCTGTCCAGCTACGTGACGGTCCAGCCAACCTTCCAGGCCTTCCAGGGCGCATTTGCCATGAAGGGATAGAGGGTCTTCGAGTTCCTTATCGGGCCGGCCCCCGCTCTGGGCAAGCGCCTGTCGGTCGTCGTCGCGCAGATGACGCGCCGCGCTGCGCTGGACGTGCAGGCAACACGCCTCGGCAGGCCAGGGGGGTCCGCTCGCTTCGGAGGCCTCCTCGGCACCGAGGAGCCCGACCCCGCGGTAGAGGAGCTCACCTCAGAGTGCGTCGCGCACAAACGGAACAGGAGGTTTTAGACAGCTCAGTGCATCTCCAACTTTACTCTGAGTGGTGAGCGTATAGTCTTCTTCGTCTCATCACTGTTGTGTTTCTTCATTTTGACCCGCCGCCTGGCATTATTCATCAATGATTCTTCTCTTCATCAATGGTTATTTTCTTCATTCTGTATTCAAGTGACTCGTGGCATTTGGCCATCGGGTTGCTTCCACAAAGTTGGTGAATTTAAGCCAGCGTTCCGCTTGTTGGCACTTGACCAGCCGAAGTTCGATCGCCGAGAAAAAAAAGACGGCCCAAGAGGGCTTTGAGAGGGGCCCAGAGGTGCCCAATAGGCTCCCAAGAGGGCCCCACGCGGGCCAGGGGAGGCCTCCAAGAGGGCCGAGGTTGCCCCCGACAGGGCCGCAAGATGGCCCAAGCCCCCAATGACGGCCCAAGAGGCCTCTGGGACAGCCCACGAGCCTCCCAAGAGAACCCCCAGGACGGCCTTAGGAGGCGAAGCATATTCGCCTTCTCTTTTGGTTGTTCCCCACCCGACAGGCTGGGGCTGTTAGATTTCAAGAGCAGGCCCCCCGGCCATCCCCGCCCTGCATACCGCGGCCGCCAGACCCCAAGTTGTCTTGAAAATCCCGAGTATCCTGGGTGTCCCGCCTCGCGCCGAGCCAACCCCGCCCTGCATACCGCGACCGCCAGACACCACGTTGTCCCGATGATCCCCGAGAGTCCCGGGTGTTCCGCGTCGCGCCTTCGACGAACACGACAGAACACAACATGACAGAACAGAACAGAACAGAGCATGACATTCGCAACGAACGGACCACATGTTCAAGCTCGCATAGTTCACACATAAGATTACCAGAAGGAGCAAGCATGCGCAATTACAGCACACCATGCTTACATACAGTTCGACACAGCAGAATTAATTCGCAACATTCGCAGCACTTTCTTCGCGAGACCCTTTCGAAACAGATTTATCGGTCAGTAGCGCAGGTATAAGTTTGCAGCGACAGCGAACTAAGGTCTGATGGTCAAGCTTCACAATGTCATATTGGCGGTCCTGATGGCTCTGGTGTCGGTGAAACACGCCGGGAACAAAGACTCGGTGGCCACCATTCGCGCCATGTTCAGGTGTTTCTTCATGCCGCTCCTCTACAATGCCATTTTGATCATCAATGACGAGCTGACCGATCCCTTCGGCAAGGACGTGTCTGATTTCCCCGCCCATGTCCTGTGCCGGCGCCTGTTTGATGACGTGACAAGCTTCGTCGAAATGGGGGACCACCTCCCCGAGTGGATCGCCAAGCTCGACGTCAAGAAGGAGGCTGCGCAGCGAGGCGGCCCACGAGGGTCTGCACAGCCCGTGGGCGCAGTCTGAGGCGCTCAGACATGCCAAGTTGCGCGAACTCCATAGATCAAGCAGTGGCGAGGCGTCTTGGCTCGCCAATAGGCCCACCAAAGAACGTTCTAAGAACCTTGTGTGGTCTGCAGGAAATGTTGTTAGAACATTTCCTGCTGAGACTGCCCTGTTTTAACACAGCGGGCTTATGTTCTAAGAATATGGTTGTTGTTATGAGAACGTTCTTGGGTTCTAAGAAGTTTCGTTGTAAACCTATAGGAATGCCAGGACAGTCGGTCCTTGCTCAAATTGACATACAGCGTGATCCGCTGTCGATTAGATTTGGTGCGCGGGTGCAAAAAATATGTTGCCGGCCAGCGCTTGTAATGAATTGGGCACCTCGCGGCAGCTGGAATGGTTGTGGGCGAAACGGCAGGCCGATCCAGAGGGCGGTCGTTTTCCCGGCTTCCCGATTTGGTCTTGAGTTTCACAAACTATTGTTGGCAGACGCGTCGGGCTGATTTTGGTGGGCGGTTGTTTTTCGTTCGTTCTGGAGATTGCAGGGGCTTCCCCAAGTAGTGTCTGCATTGAGTTGGTTCCTGAGAGCGATTGTGGAGAGGGTCGAATGAGAAGAGTTATTTCAGAGGAGAGAGAGAGAGAGAGAGAGAGAAAAAAAACAAAACAAAACGAGAGAGAGAGAGAAAGATAACGAAACGAAAAGGAAACGCAAGTAGGAACACACAGCATAATCAAGATGGGCAGAGAGAGATGCTAAGAGAGGGAGCGAATTTATTTATTTATTTATTTATATATATATATATAAATATATATGTCTTTTGCTCGCAGACCAACGATTGAGTACTTCCCTGTTGAGGGTGTCTAAAGCTCTTTTCATGTTAGGGAGAGGCGATCGCGCAGAGCGCATAGGGCGGCTGGCCGCGCACGATGGCGGCTGCACAGCAGCGGGTCAAGGATGCCCGGGCTGGCCTGACAGAAGACGCCTTACGCGGCGGAGTGCGACCAGACCACCTCCTCGCAGAGTGCGCCGACGACGCGCATGAGGCAGTGGCTTGAGCGCAGCAGGTGATGGAGGAGTGCGGCTTCGGCTACATGGATGTCGCAGGCCTTGGCAAGCAGTTTCATGCTGTCGCGGAGGTGGCGTGCGCCTGGGCCGGGACGAGCAGGCGGCAGCGGCTGCGTTCGGAGGTGATGCTGATCGGCCAGACCATCGACAGTCTGTGGAGGCAGGCGATACTGTCCCAGGGGGCGGACTGCGAGGCCCGTCGCTAACTCCAGGCAGCCGCGGGCCAGTGTGCGGAAGGACACGCTGGTGGGCACACGAGCTGGTCGCGGCTGCTGGAGGCCTGCGGGGGGATGCCAAAGGGCGCCGCGAGGTGGAGGAGAAGGAGATGTTTCGCTGGGCCACGGAGCTGGCTCGCCTCATCGTGAAGGCAGAGCTGCCCCGAAAGCGATTGGCAGAGCTGACGCGGGACTCAGGGGCACGGTGCCGCCAGGGCCAGCACGGCATGTGCGCGAATGCGGCATATGCGTCGGATGGCGGAGTGGCTGTTCGCAGCGCGCGGCGTACGTTGGCCGCAGCATGAGGGACACGTCGTGGATTATTTGGAGGTGCTAGCCGCGAAGCCCTGCAGCCGGACTGATCCTCGGTCGGTCATTCAGGCATGCATTGGACTTCGTCAAGGAGAGGGGCGAGGTCCCAGATGCCGAGTGGCTGTCAGCAAGGGCCCTGCTTCAGACGAAGGTGGCGGACATGGTGACGACATTGAGCGGCATCGCGCCGCCGATAGCTGAGGTTCCGTCGGTCTTCTTAGCGGTGGTCGTTGTGCTCAAGCTTTCGCCAGAGACAAAAGTACCACCACCACCAGCTAGGGGGGTGGCTGTCCCATCTTCTCGAGCTGGTGGCACCTCCTTCCGGGCATGCCTCCAGAGAGTTCCCAGAAGAAGGGTAGTGGTACTTTTGTCTCTTCTGAAGCTTGCGGTGGTGGACGAAGGCCTTCCGCTGAGGACCTGCACTTTCGCGTAGTTGAGCTTTTGCTCAACATGTGGACCTGGGCACGCAGTGACGACCTGCGGGGCCCGTCCAGCGGAGATGAGCGTTTCCAGGGACGGTTTTGAGGCAGCCTTTGGGTAGGACAAAAACGATCGGGCCAGGGTGGCGCATCCGCTGGCTCCACGTGTACGTCGATCCCAGCGCCCACCTTGCGGAGCCGAGGTGGATGGATGTAGGCCATTCGTTTTGGAGCAGCCCGCTTCTCAACCATGAGCGGGATGTTTTTTTTGTTGCAAAAAAAAGGATTGCAAAAACACCCGAAGGATTGCAAAAACAAACCAAGGATTGCAAACACAAACCCGAAGGATTGCAAAGAAAACACCGTTTTTTTGCAATCCTGTTTTTTTGCAATGTTGTTTTGCAATCCTTAGATGTTGAGTTGGCCGGTTTGCGGAAGGTGCCGGCTGGATACGCCGACATGGCACGGATCTCCCAGGCGGTGTTGCGCAGCCTTCGAGGAGGAGGAGGAGCGGGAGAAGGAAGGGGAGGAGGAGGAGGAGGAGGAGGAGGAGGAGGAGGAGGAGGAGGGGGAGGAGGAGGAGGAGGAGGAGGGAGGAGGACGAGGGGTGTTTTCGTATTGCTCGCTGCGGCGCGCGTGGAGCTTTTGGGAGGAACTTTTATGGGCGCGGGGGCGCATTACTTGGCAGCGCACTCCAAACGCAACGGGGTCAACAACGTGGCCGCCACTCGGAGCCCCGAATCATCAGGGGTAACGCGGGTCAGGGCTAACTCGGGTTCGTTTTTCGGGAATCCAAGCCCGAGTCACCCCGGACCCGAGTTACCCCGGATGACTCGGGCGTCCAGAGCCCCGAATCATCAGGGGTAACTCGGGTCAGGGCTAACTCGGGTTCCTTTTTCGGGAATCCAAACCCGAGTTACCCCGGACCCGAGTTACCCCGGATAACTCGGGCGTCCAGAGCCCCTACTTGAATCACCGCGGCGGTTGCGATCTGGTTCCGTAGGTTATAACTGTTTAGAATCAGGTTCGCCTGATTCTGGAACTTGGTTCTAACCAAGTTCTAACTTGTTTCTGAGAGCCTCGGAGAGTGGGTTCGAGGGCCAGAAGTTGGAGGAGGAGGAAGGAGAAAAGAAGGAGGAGGGGGATGAAGAAGAGGAGGAGGAAGAAGAAACTAAATGAGGAGGGGGAGGAAAAAACTTAGGAGGAGAAAGAAAAAGGAGAGGAGGGGGAAGAGCAAGAGGAGGTCGGAGGAGGAGTAAACGGAGAAGGAGGAGCAGCGGGAGGAGGTGGTTGCGGGAGGAAGAGGAGTAGGAGGAGCTTGTTGGCAGAGCTTCAAAACCACGAAACCGAATATGCAATGGCTGAACATCGCGGGCCTCAAAATCCGATCTCAAGGGTCAGCCTGACAACTTCGAGAGCCTCATCCTCCTTCTCCTTCCTCCCCTCCTGCCTTCCCCTCCTGCCTCCCCCTCCTCCTGCCTCTGCTTCTCCTCCTTCCCCTCCCAACTTCTCATTCCCCTCCCGCAAACACAATATCGAACATGTTTCACCACCCAGTTCCATGGCGTGAGCTCTCGTGACCTATCTATCAGCAGATCTCAACTTCAACCTCGGCGGAAAGATGCAAGTAGCCACCTTGCCTGGGGAAGCTGGCCAAAAAATGCAAGGTTCTACTATGCGCGTGGCGTCGACCAGAACAGTAGACTCTGCAACCCTGACTTTTGCACAAGTCCCTTGAAAATCTAACACCTGCCACTCAGACAAGACAGCGCATAGTTCGCTGCCAACCCGAAGGAAGAGGTGCACCTCCCCAAATGTGACCTCTCCAGTGCTATGCAAATATGCTACACAATCACCTATCTGGATTGCTCTGAATTTGACATAGCACACCCTAGCGCTAGTTACGCCCTGATCAAACGCGAGAGGCACAGCATTTCGAATACACGTGCACAAGTCCTTACTAGCAGGCTTCTCACCCACAAGATCAACCTTACCGAGACTTTGCTCATTCAGGCTCCACATGTGGTGCGCTGTCAAATCGAGCATGACGCATTTTTCAAACCCAACTAGGTTACGCCTATCTTGCACATACCTCTTCACGAGCCGATGCTTGCGCTCCTGTAGAAAACACGAGAGGAGCATCCCTTGTTTTCGCATCGTATCGCCGAGGTGCAACGCACAGTGGTCTTTAGGCTTGTAGAAATCAATCCCCCACACTCTTCTCTGCAAACGAGCATGCTTTAGTACGGCGCTGTGGACCTCCTCGGGAGTCACGATGCCACTATTTGCGATTTGCAGCAGGCCGATAACCTCACAACCAGCTAAAAGAGATTCACATTTATCTGCAAACATCGCAACTTTCTCAATCACCACTGACGTGACGAAATGGCCAAGAACTGGTGCGAACGAGATCAGATCAGAAGCGCTACCTGTAAGCTTGCCCTGGGAGCACACCTCATCTGCTTTAGCATACCCCTGAGGCCACTGCCAGTGCGAAAGGTACTCAGCCAGACAAGCCCACCCCAAGCCGTGGCCGTCCAGCAAAACTATGAATGTCTCTGCTTCGCGCGAAAACATGCCAGTGATGAGAAGGCAATGCATCCAATCCCATGCCAGCACGTTCGGCAAGTCCAAGTCAAGGTGAGGGTCTTGAAGGATTCCGCCTGGAACGTAGCCGAAGCCCCACAGTTTTTCTTTCTTTGTCATCTCGGTTTTCCCTTCCTCCTCCAAGGATAATTTCAATTTCCTCTGGATGCCTTGTATGGTTTGTTTCGTGTGCAAATCGAACTTCTCCACTTCAACAGAGTGCGCTGGCACCAAATAGCCTGTTCGGTCCCGCTGCAGCAGCAGGGACCTCGGGAGACATACGTTTTTACAAAGGCAGCAGGGCTTGATGCCCCCACTGCCTTTACAGTGCACGACAAACTTGTGTGCTCGCTCATCCTGGAACAAGCTGGCCACAGTTCCATGGATGAACGTGGGTACGCCGTCTATCGGAACGGAAACGCCATCACGCATATCGTGGCCCGACGGCCTACCATACATGAGCTTCATACAAGCCAGCATGACAGCAGATATTCCACCCTCTATCTCCTCGCACACCTCTGTTCGTAGGACGCACAGGGTTTGCCAGCAAAGTTCACTTGAAAGCGTTGGGTACGACAACTCTTTCCACGCATAGTATATCGCCCAACTCTTTCTGTGATTAACCTCTAGCAGCACATTCCCAGGGACCACTTCGTCAGAGTAAATGAGCAGGAACAACTTCCCTCCAGACCGAGCAAGTGCATCTAAAATCATAGCCTTGTAGCTCCTCGAATACTTGCTTGCAGCCTCTATCCAACCAAGCGGGTGCTGCGCGTAAACCTCCTTGTCCGAACCAGGGATAACTAAAGGTTGCACGAGTGGTCCGAACTTGGTGTTGGGGCAAGTCAGCTTGAGACGCTCCCTTGCTTGTGTGGAAGGGCTGTAGTGGTCGGGCAGGCCCTCCCTCTCGATCTGCTTCATCAAGTCAGCGATACCAGATTGTGAAACATATGAGCGCTTCCCAAAGCTACTGACCTTGGGTTTCTTTGGGGCGGACACTGTGCTCAAATGACAGACATACTTATCGAGCTTGAGCCAAAATGACTACGGAAAACACGTCGAGCTTTAGACGGGAATGGCAGTGGGAACACAATGGCAGGGTGCGCGCCCTCATAATCATGCGCTGGGTGCTGCCTTTCACGGACCTCGAGGGGGCCTCGGAGCAACTGGGAACCAAACTGCAAGCCAGTAAAAATCAACGTTTTCCGACGCAAGACTTTCGAAACCAATGTTGCGAAGCCAATGCTTGCACAGGGGGAATAGGGGGAGGTGGAGGGAGGGGGAGACAGGGAGAGAGAGGGAGAGCGAGAGATATATAGAGAGAGAGGGGGAGAGAGAGAGAGAGAGAGAGAGAGAGAGAGAGAGAGAGAGAGAGAGAGAGAGAGATGCGGGGTGGAGAGGAGCGGGATGATAAAGGCGAGAGGGAGGAGTAGTATGAGGAGGGGGAGGGGAAGGAGAACGCGGGGGAGGGGGTGGATGGGAGGAGTGCAATTCGTTTCACTACTCGGGAGCATGAGAACTCAACTGGCAACCCCGAAGCATATCCCATGGCACCGTACGTGCCATATGGAAGGACGCAGCTGCACGTGCACACAATCCCCCATGTGTGATCGCAGCATGATCTGCAAACCCATGCGCGCCTATAACCCGAAACTCTATAGTGATGCCACTGCACATGTAAATACAGCAACGATGGATGAGTGACGCGCTGTCGGAAACGTGCTGACAGAAAGCGAAACTACTCACAGGGTGTCCCAGACACGAGTGGCCAACTTATACGCCTCGCCACTGAACCACTTGAGCTCATCGGGTGACTTTGCGAAGTGCTGGGCCTGCGTCTTGGCCCTGCCACACACCTTACTGCCGAAGGCGTTCTTGGAGCAATTAGCGCTCTCCTTGGTCAAGTATTCGGAAATGTCGATCGAACCACTCTTGCCCTTGATGACACCTACGGGCAGGAGGGGCGAGGAAGGAACGGCGGAGGAGGAGGAGGAGGAGGAGGAGGAGGAGGAATTGTTTCCAAGTCGTTTTGAAACACACGTCAGATGATAAGATCCTGAAAACGAACTTGAAACCAGGAGGGAGGGTGAGGAGGAGGATGAGAAGGATAAGGTAGATACTACAGTTGAGCCGCCCGAGTGACCCTGCACTCCAGCGACTGGGCCCGCACGAACCACAGGAGCACCCTTAGCAGCTGCTGGCCCCCGCATGGCTGCCGCTGGTTTCGCTCGGACGGTCGCGCTCTTCATGGCCTTCATGCATTTCATGGGGGCCAGGGCCGAGTGGCCGCTGGCAGCAGCATCGGCCATCTTCCGCTCGAACGAGTCGGCTTCGTCGTCATCGTCGCCCTCCTTGCCGCTGCCGCCTGCCCCAGCTCCAAGTAGAGGCGAGCCACCAGATTCGGAGCCAAGGCTCTGGCTCTGACTGTCCGCTGCTTTTGCCCCAGCCATCGGCACCGTGGCAGACAGAGTGCCAGCGCTCCTCGAACGAGACCTCGATTGACGCCTGCCAGCTCCGAAGATCTGGATGGGGATCTCACCGTCGTCGCCACCACTGCCGCGAGCGCACTCCTGCTGCGCCCTCAGGAGAGCTGCGCCGTACATCGCCAGCTGGGCCGAGTAGCCCATGGGCAAGTCATGAGGGGCCATGTCGCGACCACGAGATCCACTCTCACGGGAGCTCAGACAAGCAAGCTCATCGCCATTGGAGCGAATGGTCCTGTGGGTCTCCTTGTAGCCAGTCGCGCACACCATGCTCTCGATTGCAGCCTTGTCCAGCTCAGTCGATGACGGCGTCTTCGGGGCACCATCGCCGTAGGCAAATTGGCGCACCTCAGCTGGCAAGCTGGATGGGTTCTCGGGGAAGGCCTTGATGTGAGGGCCCTTGTAAGCCTTCGACTGGTCGAGGTTCTTCAACTCGCTCTGGACGTACCTCATCAAGCGCTGCTTCTCCTTGGGGGCGACGTGGGAAGACGCGCCCTTGCCAGCCACGATGACGATGCACACCAGCCTCTTCAAAGTCGCTGGGGAAGGGCAGGTGAGTCCGACCCTGTAGAGACGACGGGCCATGCATTCGAGCTTCCCCTCCTCGGACACCCGCCTGTCGAGAATCGTCGCCCACTCCTCGGCCATCAAATAGTTGTGCGCCCCGACCATGGTCTGCTGCGCCCGAGCGGAGTTCTTTTTCTCGGTGTGTGCGGTGGTGGCGCGATCGACTGCCTCAGCCAAGGCAATCTTCTGCTCGTCGTTCCAGTCGCCCTCGGCAATCACTCGAAGGACTGGGCCAACGGTGGTTTCGGTGAGCCCATCGGCCTCGGCGATCTCGGACAAGAGGCGACTGCACTGGCTCTGCAGCACGAACTCCTTGCTCAAGCCAAGGTTCACCTGCTGGGCGATGAACTCGTACCGATGCCTGATGCCTGCCACGAGCGCGCAAGCGGCAGCACTATGAGGCTCCATGGGCCCGCGAGGTGATGCCTAGCGCCGACGAGCAGCTGCAAATGGTCAGCCGAAAACTTTGTTTGAGCCAAAAACTGCTACGGAAAATGTTGGCAATCACTGCCCCAAAGCGACCCGATGTAAGGTCGCATATTGTGTTCTCGTCACACCGTGAGGCGTGCGGCGATGACGGATAGCTTAGATAGACCACACTCCTTCAGACACCTCTGAGACCAGAAACGCCAGATTTCTCCGAGCAAAAACGCCAGATTTCCCTGGGCAAAAACACAAATCGGAACCCCAGAAGTCGGACCGATATGCAAATAATATGCTTGAGCCCCTCGAGCCCCACGAGACACCATTTTGGGCTCAGGGTAGCTCGCGGCGACCCTCGCCTTGAGCTACCCGTAGCTCGAGGCGACCCTCGCCTCGAGCTACCCCCATGCAAGCATGTAGGGTAGCTCACGGCGAGGGTCGCCTCGAGCTACTCGTAGCTCGAGGCGAGGGTCGACTCGAGCTACCCTGAGGCTTTCGGTACTCTTGCAAACCTGAGGGCTCTGGATCAGAGAATTTAGCACCGAAAGATGCGCTACCCGAGGCTACTTCCAGTGTTCAGGCAGCTCCGATGGCAGCTATTTGATCGTGCAGTCTGTGAGCGCATTGCTATGGTTTCCCCCACGGAGAGCACCCGATGCTACGCTCACGCAGTAGCTGCCGTGCTCGACCTACACATGCATGACGCACGCTATGCCCACGTCGTCTAGCGGTCAGATCTAAGACGCTCCGAATTACATGTAGCTAGGTATGCCCTACTAAAACTCGTCAGGCTCCGTGTGGTGCTGGTTGAAGTACTCCTGCATGACCCTGGCTAGGCGATCCGTAGCCTCCTGGAAGGCCTCCTTGTCGTCGAAATCCGCCTTGACCTTCATCACGTGCTTGCGCCACTTCGCCCCGTTGACGTCGAAGTAGTGGCACATCAAGGACTTGCGATACGCGAGCCACTGCACATTCTCCTCGCTGATAGCTGGTTCCCAATCGTCCCCAGCAAGAGGCTTCATGGAGAGAAGGGTCATGTTTGCATCCGTAAGCTCCAGCACCAAGGGGGAGCGCTTGTAGGGCGCGCTCAGGACCTTCACCGCGTGCTGCTGCCCGCTCGCATCGCGAACGGTCACCTCGATGATCTTGTCCACCTCGTCAATCATGGAGCGCTTGGCCTTCTTCAGAGCAGGCCCAGGCTGTTGATCGCTCGCCATGGCGTCATGATCCTCGTCGGCATCGGCGATCGCGGCCATGAGCTCGGTGCACTTCAGCGCCCGAGCGTCCTGGATCGCCTCAATCATGGTGAAATCATTGTTCACCAGCTTGCCGAACGTCAAGCTCCTGCGTGAGCACTCGGCGAAGTTGAGCCCCGAGTGCTCAATCACCTTAGTGACCCAAGAGTTGCCTGGGGTAGGCTGTTCTTGCGTAGAGATGCATGCGAAACCGAAGGCCACGCGCGCCATCGCAATAGCAAGTGAGAGGGCCGACGCAGAACTCAAAGCAAACCCGCTTGAGCCAATGAGCTACGGAACGTCGTTTTAGGATGGCGTCACGCATGGGAACACCGTTTCGACCATTATCGTCTGGTCAGCGCGTGGGAATCTTTCGGCTCGGACCCCTCGGGGCCGAGCCAAGACCGGAGAATCGGCTGGAAAAGGCCGGGGAAATAAACGCCTGGTCGGAAGATAAGGCAGGGCATCTGACACTACCAGAGGCTTCCTAGAAGGCGAATACAGGGACCCCCAGTGGGACTTCTTAGACACTCCCTTAACTACCAGAGGCTTCTCAGACATGTCTTATTTTATGCTATGGGCGGGTATGTCCACCCGCCTAAGGTTTGGGGGGGAGTCGGAGGAGGAGGGGGAGGAGGAGGAGGAGGAGGAGGAGGAGGAGGAGGAGGACGACGAGGATTTCACACTCTTTCGCATTGCTAGCAAGCGAGCGCTACTTCGGCTGGTTCGAAACTGACGCCTGATGCGATAGACCACAGAGCACTTCAAGCGCGCCCCTGAGCAGCTCTGCGCACGATTCCCCGATGCGTGCACCGCTCGAGGACCAAACATGCAACGACACCTCCTAGTGAACTGTCGATCGTCGAACAACCTTTAGACACCTAGCCACATGGTGTTGGTTGGACTGCATACTTATCTAATTGCGTGGATCTACGATCAGGCTGGAGAGATCTATAGCGATGCTGTCTGACATCACGCGCCTCGGCCGTGAGTCGAAAACGCTGCCTCTTAAAGTCTGACCCTCCTTCCTCCTCCCCTCTCCCTCCTCCCCCTCCCTCCTCTCGCCTCCTCTTTTGGTTTTTCACATGGCATCGAAACAGAAAGCTGCTCCTCCTCTTCATCCATTTCCTTTTTCTCATCCTCATCCTCCTCCCCCCACCATCCCTCCTCCCTCATCCCTCCAACCCTCCCTCGCCCCTCCCCCTGCTGTGCTCGGGAGGTCAGCTCGGACTCGGGCCAAACCACTGGCAGCCATGTCAAGCCTGCCTCTTGCCCTTGCCCTTACCCCCCTTGCTGGAGGTAGGCGCAGATGAGGCGGGGGCAGACGAAGGAGCAGGGGCCACCAGCAGCTCTGCCCCCTCCTGGATCACTTTGTGATTCCACATGCAGGGCACTGCGATAGAACTGGGGTGTGTCTTGCCGACGCCCTTCTCTGCAGGAGGGTCGGCGCCCAACTGGATCTTCGCAAGCCCGAGGGTCATGTTAGGATTGCCCCCAGTCTGCACACAAAAAAGGCGGGAGGAACGGGGAAGCCTTCGCCTTCCCAGGGGTAGCAACGGACGACGGATACTCGAGCTTAGGCACAACATAAGCAAACTGGTTACTTGGAATCCCAGGAATTGTCGAGAGCTGCGTGCCAGTCGGGGGAACCTTGGCACCTACATATACCGTAGAAGATAAGGGCACGAGCATCAGCTGGCCCTTCTCGTACTTACGAAGAGCTTTCACGCCCTTGCCTGTAGGCCGAGGCTGCTCTGTGAACATTATCTTGACCTCAACGAACTTCTCAAAAAACCTGTACGCGTGAAACAGCGAGAGGAGCAGCGTCGACTTGGCGTTACTCAGCTTGATCTCATTGTTATCCTGGGGGTGGGCGGGCCGCTTTTCCCCCTCGTCCTCATTGCCCGAGTTTCAGCCTATCAGGCTTAGAAGCCTCCTCTGTTGTTTTTCGACACGACTTGAAAATCGAAATCCTCATCCCTCCTCCCCGTCACTATCCTCCTTAGTATCTTACTGCCCCTACCTTACCCCTCCCTTCCCCTCCCACGCCCCTCCCCCTCCCTTGCCTCCCATCCCTGCCCTTCCCTCCCGCTCTTCCCTCCCCTCCTCCTCCCCCCTCCTCATTTCCCCTCCCACGGGAGTCCAGGAAGGAATCGAGCGCGCAGTCGCTGCTGCCCACGACGGTCTCCATGATGCGCTCTGGCTCCACCGCCTGCTGGCGTGCAAACGGAGGTGGAGGAAGATACTGAACTCGAGAAAAGCTGGTCAAAACTCAAGGTTTCGGACATCAAGATTTCAAAACAAACCTCGTGTAAACCTGTGTTTTTTTGAAGACGTTGCAAGGCTTTGGAGGAGGGGGAAGGATGAGGATGAGGAGGAGGAGGAGGAAGAGGATACGGATGGAGAGGAGGATCAGTCGATGTTTCAAGGCCGTCTGAAAACTCTAAGGTGAGGTGGAAGAGGAGGAGGAGGAGGAGAAGAAGAGAAAGGGGGGCGTTATGATGAGGAAGACGAGGATGAGGCGGAGGAGGGGGAGGGGGAGCAGAAGGACGGCGACCTTCCACTGGTCGACGAGCGTCGTGATGGCCACGGGCTTCGCATCCACCTCCTCGTCGTCGTTCTTGGAGTCCTGGAGCGTCTGGTCCACGACGGTCACGGAATCAGCAGACACCTGTTTGATGACGTACACGTGGCCCTTGATGAAGTCCTTGAGCTGAACGGAAGGCTGGACCGTCGCACCCTCTACGAAGCCCAATGCCTTCAGCGCCTCCTGGTCAATACTGTCATCGCTGTTGTACTGGACCATGGTTTTCTGACACTTGGATGGCTTGTCGCTGGCCTGCGACAGCTCGGGCTTGTACAACCACGGTGTCACAGTGCTCTTGGCACCAGGGTAGATGGCGAACACCTCGTCCAGGAACTCGTTCGCAATGTGCTCGATGCTCTCGTAAGCCTTGCGCTTGGGGCTCTTCTTCTGGAAGAGGTACATGATGCACTTGACCTCGAAGTAGCCGCGGATCCTGACCCACGTGGAGAGCGGCACGCTGCAGTCCTCCTTGCGGGAGAGGTCGTCAAGCCACTGCTTGCTGACGCGCCAGTAGGAAAGGGCTTTGGTGAAGTTCTCCTTCTTCGTACCCGCGACGACGGCGAGGTCCGCGCCTGAAATGATCCTGGCGACCCCGTTGGTGCAGTGGTTGTCTGGCGCGACCAGCGATGCCTTCAGAATAGCTGTTGGGACCTCCGCCATGCTCTTCGCTTGGAACTGAGCTAGAACCTTGAACGTGACGGGCGCGATGTCTCGGCGGAACGACAGCACCTTGCTGAAGTCGTTGAGCTCGAACAGCATGTAGGGCGTGTTGCCACCAGGCCACTTCTCGACGTGATCAGCGATGTCGCCAATCTGCCCAGCCATATTCGGATGCTGCCTCTCGATGGCCTTGGCCACCTGCTCCTTGCGGTACTCGCCGTGCTTGCTGTAGTTGGACATCATCCTGGAGTGCACTTGCAACAATGTCTGAACCTTCGTGACGGTGCGGTTGGCTCCATGGTGCTGGTTGCCAGCTTCCTGCAGAAACGCAGGAAGACTTGGACAGCAAGTCTCCACCTCCCATCGGATGCACAGCCACTTGAGTCCACTCGCCATCGGCGCAGCGAACCCTGGGTCCTTCGCGAGAACCTTGATAGAGGAACCCCAAACTATCACCACTTGGAACAGATGAGGCGTTCTGCAGAACGCCTCATCTGTTTGAAACCCAGATTTTTACACAAGTGGGTCAAGTTTGGACTTCCAGAACCTTCTCCTTCGAAATGCATCCGTTGTGGGACAAGTCCTCGAGGAAGGTCTTGCAGCCCTCCTCCACGACCTTCACTGATGCTACAGTGTGCGAAGATGTCACAGTCAGGAGCTTGGCGAGCTCGGGCTGCATCTTCGGCAACATGCCACCCGACGCCTCAATCAAGCGATCGACGAACTTCAATTGCACCTGATGGCCAGGCTGGCCCTGGGGGATGGCCTCGAATGCGATCCCCTTGCCGACCTCGGACCGCGACCACCCACAACCAGTGATAAAGTCCAACAATTCGTGGACGTCGACGGGGTCGAGCCCCATCTCAAATCTGTTTTGAGGATGGGGCCAAACCTGCATGTTCGCCACCGTGAGCCAATATGCCAGCCCGCGATCCAGCAGCAGCTCGCAGATCTTGTCGGAGGTCGACTTCATCTGCGTGCCATCTGACTTGACCTCGCCAGTGCCCGTACTATAGTGGGGGTCGATCATCTGTTGAAGCTCGCCTCCCACTGCTTTCGCACGCTCCATCACAGAAGCCATCACTTCTTCACTCACAAAAATGCCAACGGCACGCTCAGCCACAAAGCGTCTTAAGCCAAAACGGCTGCGGATGATGATGAATATCGTGATGGTGATCTCAGCTTTCGAGACCCCGAATCCTCAAAACCAAATGCCCCCAACACAGAAACTCATGTTAAAAACACACTATTGTATATCCCGAATCCACGCTTCAAGAGACCCCGAATGTCGAAGGGCAACTTCAGAAAACAAGTTCTGGAGGTTCTGGAACCTGCTTCGGAAACGCGCTAACGTGAATCTTGAAGATCGGTATGTGCGGAAACGGATCCGAACCCGAAAACTGAGTTCACCATGTATGGAGTGACCTTCACAAGCTTCGGTCCGATGTTCACCCCAACGATCCAGAAGTAATAACCTCCTGAACTGCTTCGGAAACACAGCGGGGACTCAAGTAATCATCAGGGGTAACTCGGGTCGGGGCTAACTCGGGTTCCTTTTTCGGGAATCCAAACCGGAGTTACCCCGGGCCCGAGTTACCCCGGATAACTCGGGCGTCCAGAGCCCCGAATGATCAGGGGTACTTGGGGTCAGGGCTAACTCGGGTTCCTTTTTCGGGAATCCAAACGCGAGTTACCCCGGGCCCGAGTTACCCCGGATGACTCGGGCGTCCAGAGCCCCGAATCATCAGGGGTCACTCGGGCCAGGCATAACTCGGGTTCGTCTTTCGGGAATCCAAGCCCGAGTCACCCCGGGCCCGAGTTACCCCGGATGACTCGGGCGTCCAGAGCCCCGAATCATCAGGGGTAGCTGGGGTCAGGGCTAACTCGGGTTCCTTTTTTCGGGAATCCAAACCGAGTTACCCCGGGCCCGAGTTACCCCGGATGACTCGGGCGTCCAGAGCCCCGAATCATCAGGGGTAACTCGGGTCAGGGCTAACTCGGGTTCCTTTTTCGGGAATCCAAACCCGAGTTACCCCGGGCCCGAGCTACCCCGGATAACTCGGGCGTCCAGAGCCCCGAATCATCAGGGGTAACTCGGGTCAGGGCTAACTCGGGTTCCTTTTTCCGGGAATCCAAACCCGAGTTACCCCGGGCCCGAGTTGCCCCGGATGTTTCGGGCGTCCAGAGCCCCGAATCATCAGGGGTAACTCGGGCCAGGGCTAACTCGGGTTCGTCTTTCGGGAATCCAAGCCCGAGTCACCCCGGACCCGAGTTACCCCGGATGACTCGGGCGTCCAGAGCCCCGAATCGTCAGGGCCCGGGAATGGTCGAGTTACCCTGGATAACTCGGGCGTCCAGAGCCCCGAATCATCAGGGGTAACTCGGGTCAGGGCTAACTCGGGTTCCTTTTTCGGGAATCCAAACCCGAGTCACCCCGGGCCCGAGTTACCCCGGATGACTCGGGCGTCCAGAGCCCCGAATCATCAGGGGTAACTCGGGTCAGGGCTAACTCGGGTTCCTCTTTCGGGAATCCAAGCCCGAGTCACCCCGGGCCCGAGTTACCCCGGATGACTCGGGCGTCCAGAGCCCCGAATCATCAGGGGTAACTCGGGTCAGGGCTAACTCGGGCTCCTTTTTCGGGAATCCAAACCCGAGTCACCCCGGGCCCGAGTTACCCGGGATAGCTCGGGCGTCCAGAGCCCCGAATCACCAGGGGTAACTGGGGTCAAGGCTAACTCGGGTTCCTTTCTCGGGAATCCAAACCCGAGTTACCCCGGGCCCGAGTTGCCCCGGATGACTCGGGCGTCCAGAGCCCCTAATCATCAGGGGTAACTCGGGCCAGGGCTAACTCGGGCTCGTCTTTCGGGAATCCAAGCCCGAGTCACCCCGGGCCCGAGTTACCCCGGATGACTCGGGCGTCCAGAGCCCCGAATCATCAAGGGTAACTGGGGTCAGGGCTAAGTCGGGTTCCTTTTTCGGGAATCCAAACCCGAGTCACCCCGGGCCCGAGTTACCCGGATAACTCGGGCGTCCAGAGCCCCGAATCATCAGGGGGCTAACTCGGGTTCCTTTCTCGGGAATCCAAACCCGAGTTACCCCGGGCCCGAGTTGCCCCGGATGACTCGGGCGTCCAGAGCCCCTAATCATCAGGGGTAACTCGGGCCAGGGCTAACTCGGGCTCGTCTTTCGGGAATCCAAGCCCGAGTCACCCCGGGCCCGAGTTACCCCGGATGACTCGGGCGTCCAGAGCCCCGAATCATCAAGGGTAACTGGGGTCAGGGCTAAGTCGGGTTCCTTTTTCGGGAATCCAAACCCGAGTCACCCCGGGCCCGAGTTACCCCGGATAACTCGGGCGTCCAGAGCCCCGAATCATCAGGGGTAACTCGGGCCAGGGCTAACTCAGGTTCGTTTTTCGGGAATCCAAACCCGAGTCACCCCGGGCCCAAGTTACCCCGGATGATTCGGGCGTCCAGAGCCCCGAATCATCAGGGGTAACTCGGGTCAGGGCTAAGTCGGGCTCCTCTTTCGGGAATCCAAGCCCGAGTTACCCCGGGCCCGAGTTGCCCCGGATGACTCGGGCGTCCAGAGCCCCGAATCATCAAGGGTAACTGGGGCCGTGTAGCGGAAGTCAGCTACACTCTGCAAACGCAGCAAACCAGCGTTAGAGGTCAAAAATAGGTCAAAAGTAGGTTTTGGGGTCGTTTATGTTGATTGTATACGAGAGCCTCAAACAAGCCCCCTCGAAAAAAAAAATGGGTCGAACACATGATGCGAATGTTGGGTCATATTGTGCCACGAAAGCTGTTATTTCACGTAATCTTGTCAGAAGTGATATTATTCTTGCGACTTCGGAATGGTCGTGCTTCAGAGACTCTTGGAGGCTATTTTCTTGGAGCTATATTGGAGCATCCCGTGATGGGGCCATCTTGGAAGCTCCGTGGACCACCCTTGGGTCTTTCGTTCGGCAGGACAAGGCCATCTTGGACGCATCTTCGACCACCTGTGACCACCCTGGAGCCCTCTCGTGATGGGGCCATCGTGGAATTACTCCCCTGTCCTACTCCGCTTTTCCTCTCGTCTTCCTTCCAGCCCCCCCCCCTTTGTTTGCATGCCTCGTCAGCCATTGCAGCTTTGGCCAAATGCAGATTTCATGAAATCTAACATCATGAAGCTATCCCTATTCCATATCGTCCATATCTTCGCGCTTGGTGGCCTCACCACGTCTACCAGTGCCATGCGCCGCCGCGGCGGCGACATCCATATTGCGCAGCAGGCCGCAGTGCGAGCTAAAAAGCAGCGACGTGACTTGGCTGCCGCTCAGAAGCAGTTCGATTCGGCCATCGTTGTTCGCACTACACCGTCCCAGCTAGCAAGACGAGATGAAGATTGTGAGCTCCTACAATCGCCCTTGGTAACAGATCTTGGCAAAGCGTTCGACGTCTGGCAGCGTGGCACGCAAATGCGTGGAGAGTATATCGAGGGTCCCATGGTGCAGTTTTTTCTCGATCGTGGTGCAGGCTGCGTAGTGTCAACAGATGCGGAAAAAGCTTCAAAACTGGGTTTAGACGCAGATGGACTTCAGAAACACGTTGCCAGGTATGCAAGTGCGATCTTGAACCTTGAGAAATACATTCGCAGATGGTTGGTGCGATCAATCGATACACACTCTTCGGCTCGACTTTGTCATTTGGTGGATTCAATTGGCTTCGACGGTGCATCCTTCTACATCAGTGGCACTTCAGACACCAGGTTCATAAAGGCATCAAATGAAACATCAGTTGTTGTTGCAGATTCCCAGCTTGACAAAATATTCGTGAAGGGTCGTGGTGCCAAAAGAACGAAGTTATTGCTAACGGAACGCTCCTACGGCATGCTTGCGGCAGTGGCCACGCCAGATGGAGACAAGTATATCATGATTACAACTCGCATTGCTTCGCCAGCGCAGGGTCTGAAGAGCAACAGTACCAACGACAGAATGTCAGCGTTGATGGAAAGTGGTTGCATTTCCTTGGACGATCGTCGTAGCCATACGCAGACCACGATCATGCACTGCGACCAGCACCCATCAAACATTCAAAGCATTCGCATACTCGACCGTCGGAGGAAGCGTGTAGTGAAGACATGGGCACAATTTCCATCGTATTGCTGCGCTCACAAGATTGTCCATATTGCAGATGCCGCAACGAGCCCGAACATGTTGAAATCAACGCGACAGGCCGTCATGCACATTGGATTGTCACTCATGGATGCAAACATGCACCACGACATGAAAGAATGTTTGTACGACGTCATAAAGAGCAGCATTCATGTCCAGCACGGTTTTTGTGACGACGACGACACCACGGCCCGCCGCAACATCTTATTAGCAACCGTGGGAAGTGGTTCCAAGGCAGCTCTGAAACGGATGCTTTGCGACATCAGTGCGAATGGTTCTTGGGAGACAAACGGCGCCATCGACGTGTGGGTTCGACCAGGGACCGATGTGATTGAAGAGGCAATCAAGATCAAGGTGGCGAGTTGTTTGACAGAGGCTTTCATGAGCTCACAGTGGAAGGTGTTTAATCCGAAAAAGATGGCCAAAGGCGGAACAGCATTATGTGAAGTTTGCCTGCCACTTCTATGCTGCAACGTCCTCCCCCGAGCGTGGAACGAGCCCTGCGCGCGCCAGAAGAACCGAGGGAGAGACGCCATTCGCCAAGATCCCGACGCACTTCCACTCGAGGGAGACGACGGTTGCGGCGACGTCCTGGGTGGCGCCGCTGGCCTAGGGGCCGATGGGGCCTCGCTGGCGGCTGAGTTCGTTGGGAAAAACCCAAAGAGCCGAGGCATCGCAAACGATTTCTTGAACCCCAAGGGCGACGACCCGATGAAACCTCGCGGAGCAGCATGCGTTCTCCGAACCATCTACACGGTAGTCGACGGCCTCCACAAGCATTGTTTTACAGTGAATGGGACAGCTTGGCGGGTAAAGCAAGAGGCGGCTGCAGCTCGAAAGTTGGCGGCAGCTGGCGGCGGTGCGGCCTACGACCAACAACAACTTCTTCGAGATTATCCGGCCCTTACGCACGCCCGACTCGAACCAGAACTGAAAGCCCTGCATCGGATCAACAGCCTCCTCTTCAATAAAACTGCGTGGTCTATTGTGCCGCCGCCAGAGTGCACAGTCGAGCTGAATGCAAACGCGTTCATGGGCTTCTCGCAGTGCGGGGCACGCATCGTCAAGGAGTTGTCGGATCCGCACTCTCGCCCAGCATGGAAAGTACTTCTGACAGCAGAACACCCCGAGCTGGCAGGTCCTCTCAAGCAAGAGCTCCGCGACAACCCCCACTTGTTCGATTCTTGGAGTAAGAAGTTCATGAAGTACAACGACCTGGAGACATTCGAGACGAGGCTGAAGCTGGTCTTGCACCTCGAGCTGCTCCGCATGGACACGCTCGACATGGAGAACGACAATGCGCAGCTCAGGCGTCTGGAGCACTCGCGCGTGCAGTGCGCGAAGGATGACCTGTCGGGGCTGTCTGGTAAGTGGGTGCGCCAGCAGACTCGGTCGCAGAGCTTCGCCACAAAGGTTGGAGGCGACGTCTCCTCACAGTCGCGCGCTGTCCCCGAGCATGAGCCTGCGGAAGGGGACCCCGATGCTCATGATCAGCGCAAGCGCGGCAGTGGCGGGGGGGCTTGGCGGTACTTCGTCCGTTGCCAGCACTCGAACGACTTGTCCGAAGTCGCGAAGCTATACAGAGAGTTGAAGGCTCGCCTCGGCGACGACTTCCTAGACGAGTGCATGCGAGAGGGCAAGAAAGCGGCTGAGCTACGTCGTCAGCCTGGCTTCGAGGGGAATTCGTTCGGCCCTTCAGCGAAAGAGGTCTCTCGCCACAACCAGAAGCGGGCCAGGCTTGCCAGGAGATCGGCATTGCCTGACAATCCAGACGGGATCGAGGAGAGCATGGCGCTCATGGAGAGGTCGGAGGCCTTCAACCACGACGCGGCGGAGGCGCTGCGACTCGCCAAGTACCTCGACCTGGACATCGCCACGAAGAAGCGCGAAGCACTACGGTCGGACCTGCAGTGCATCAGAGAGTACGCCAAGGCCAACGAGACCACCACCAGGGGCCAGCTCGCCTCGGCAGCGCCGAGCATCAATGCGATCAGAACTTCTTTTCAAGCAGTACCGCCTCAATTTCATGGCGTCTCCCACGCTTCAGCTACGAAGGAAGGCGTTGTTCGTCATGCGGATGGGCTCCTTACATACGCTGAACAACTCGGTAAGCGACACCATAGTCTTCTACGCGCACTCGACACCGATTGGGACAAACAGCACCGATTCCACGACGTGCCAGAGAAGTCTAAGCACGAATCGTCCGATGACGAGGACTCAGACAAGGAAACTCTGCCGTGCAGCCGACTTGGCATGTGCATACACACAGAAGTCGGTAAGCAGATGTGGTCTTTTCGGAACCAGATCATCCGCTTTATGAAAAACACTATACCTGTTGCAGAAGTTCGGGCCCGAGAGAAGTTGAAACAAGGCCACATGTTCATCAAGCTCGTGAGTTCTGTGCCCGAGGGGTCGGCTGATATCGCAGACTTCTACGGCCTCGAGGAGCGGACGATCATCCTGCACATCTCCACGCACGACTGGTCCCCGCACCAGAGCCACCTGCAGCCGATGAGCACGGCCACCGAGGATGAGGCCGTGGACGCCGCGGTGGCCGACGGCGAGATGGCTTTGAAGGCTTGAGCCTTGGGGCCCGAATGAGGGGGGGGAGGAGGGAGGAGATAGGGGGGGAGGAGGTAGGGAGGAAGGAAGATGAGCAGGAGGAGGAAGGTTGGAGGACTGAGGAGTGGGAGGAGGATGGATGGAGGGAGGGAGGGAGGCAAAAGGAGGAGGAGGACTAGGACCTAGGAGGAGGAGGAGGAGGAGTGGGAAGACGAGTCGAGTTTCTTTTTTCGGAGGCGAGCTCGCATCAAGAGGTTTAGTTGAAGAGCAGTGGTCTTAACTCGTGTAAGCACACGCTAACGAACGATGTTTCCCATGACAGCACGTCCAAGAATGTGCCGCACACCGATGACGCACGCATGCATGAGCGACCAGCGTAGACCGTATACGCCAGTACAACACGGAGTCAAACATGTAGGTGATTGCGCACAACAGTATTGTATCGCATAATGTATATCAAGGCGTTTGTACATATGTACTCATACACCTGGTAGGCATGTATACGTAATGTGTACACGTATCAACGGACGCAGTACTTACATACTTACACGCACTTCCGATACACGTATTCTTGACGCTTCGCGTATCCCCGCCAACCCACCCAGCAACGATGCCCTGGCGAGTTGAGGTGTTGTTGTGAAATGTTCTCGGAGGCCTCTTGGAGCCATCTTGGGACTCTCTCGGGGTCCTGTTGGCCCCCCTCTTGGGGCCGTGTTAGGGCCCTGTCGGGGCTCCTATTATTTTTGGGGGGTGTGTGAGAGGTCTCTTGGGGCAGTCTTGGGCACCACGGCTCAAAAGATAGGGGCGGGTAACGTATTCAGCCCCCTCCCCCCCATCGGAGGTTCAAAAAGGGCATCTTCGCGCCCTCTTGGGCCGCTTTTGGGGCGCTCTTAGCACTAACTATTGGGGTCTCTTGGGACCCCCTTGGGCCCTCTTGGGGCTCTCTTGGGCCATCATGGATCTTGGGGCCATCGTGAAGCCTCCGAGGCCTATCGGAAGCTAAGCGGCGCTAATGCAACAACCGTTGATCTTCTTTGAGCTTTGGAATCATTTTGGCCTCCTGGGGAGGGGGGGAACTAATTGGAGGGATCGGCGGGCACTTGAAGCCGTCATGGGACTGGCTTGGGGCCTGTTGGAAGTATGTCGGAGGCGATCTTGAGCCACCTTGAACTACCTTGGGCCATCTTGGAGGCCATCTTGGGGTCTCTGAGGCCCTCTTTGGCAGCTTTGGGCCATCTTGGGGGTTCTGGCGCCCCCGTCACCCACCCTCCTAACCCCAGGGGGGGGGGGGGGCTATGGGGGAGGGGCAAACCCTCCCCCGAGCAGGGGCAGGAGGGGTTGCGGAACGAGAGAAGACAACGTCCGTTAAACCACCTACGCCCAGAGGGCTGGTGGGAATTCAAGTGTACCCGCGTATTCACATGTCCATCACGGTTAGGAATACATCCAAGTTTGCGCAAATGATACAGACATCTCTGTAAAACACATGTACAACGTACACAAGTCACAAGTACATTTCCATGGTCTTGCCATTGTTGTGAACTGACGGGGTGTCGCCATCCACGCAGCTGCGTTAATTAAGATGCGGGGAGGCACCGCCCTGCGTCCAGTTCGGACCTGTCGCCGTCGTCGTCGTCGTCGTCGTCGTGGTCAACACCGTCGCCATCGTAGTCGCCGCCGCCGCCGCCGTCGCCGTCGTCGCCGCCGTCGTCGCCGTCACCGCCGTCGCCGCCGCCGTCCTCGTCGCCGTCGTTGCTGTCGCCGCCACCGCTGCCGCCGTCGCCGCCGCCCCCATCGCTGTCGTCGTCGTCGTCGTCGTCGGCGTTGTGGTCGCTGTCGTCGTTGGCGCCTGCGCGTAAATGTTTCGGTTGTAAGAAGCAGTGAACGCTGTGTAGGGCATGTGATTTTGCACGCGCCGCGCAGCAAACGTGCGCGGTGCCGCTCGGCGACGGCGCGGCCAACGCGGACGCCATTGCGATGGTTTCCCAGTGCGACCCCAAGGGGAAGCACGCGACCTTACGGGGAAGCACGCATGGCCTACTTTGGCAGAACCTGGGGCTCCTTGGGGGGGGGCGCGCGCCGTCGCTTTGGCAGATCTAGTCGGTTCGGCAGATCTTGCCCCCAATGCCGCATTGGCTCATCTGCGGGGTCGCCGAGCCGCCGCTCGAGTCGGCGCGCCTGGCGGTCAAGGCAACGAAGGCCGATGAGGACACGGCCAGATCGCGCAACGATCGCGAGTTCGCGCTCGGTGGGAAGGGGCGCTGAGGACATCCGCCATGCGCTTAAGACTGGCGAGGACGTTTCAAAGGCGTGTTACGGGAGCACAGCAGAGCAGAGGCTTGTCGGAGCGCAGCTGTCGGGGGCCGCCGATCAAACATGCCCCGCATAGCGGCGCATCCGCCGCAGCTCAAAGGCGCCATTTCGCGCGGCCAAACTCGCCGCGCCCGCCGCGAAGGCAGGCGCGGGCCACAGACCGCGTGCAGTGGACAGGGCACATGTCACAAGTCCTTGGTTACTGTCACGCGGCTCACGTGGCCCGATACGTTGGACGATCGCCTGGCGGCGATCATGGAGCAGAAGAAGAAGCGCACCGAAGCAGACCGCGGACCCCCGCCCCCTCCATTCCACCCACCCCGCCACCCGCCCCGCGCGCGACAACCCACCCGTCTCGCGCTCGGTACCATCGCCGCGCCCCTGCCGCCGCCTGCGCTTGCCACTTCGCGCGACCAAACGCGTCGCGCCCGCCCCCGCAGCGCGGCGCGACGCCCGTTTACGATCGTTGTCTCGGGGGGAGGGGGGATGTTGTGCATCTGCCGGGCCTAGCCGACGTGTCATCGCAGGCAGGAAGGATCGGCATCGCGACGGCCGCGCGGCTCGAGAGTCTCGGGTAAGCCGAGAGGCATCGTCCTCTTCCTCTTTCTCTTCTTGGCCCGCCTCACTCCACCATCTCCTGCTCTGCGCGCCCCTGCTCCCGTCGCCGCGCCACCCCGTGTCTTCGTCCGACTTCTCCTCCTGCGCCCGCGAGCGGGCCACGGGGCAGAAGCAGCCGCAAGCAGCGATCGCAAGCCAGCAATCCACCACCCGCACAAGCAGCCAGCAAGCCAGCAGCCACAAGCAGCCGCAAGCTATGAGCGCAGCGAGCAAGCGAGCGCCATCAGCCACAAGCCACAACCAGCCGCAAGCAGCGAGCGTATGCCAGCAAGCCGCGAGCAGCGAACGTAAGCCAGTAAGCCAGCTAACCGCGAGCCCGCGAGCGAGCCACACGCCACAATCAGCCGCAAGCAGCGATCGTAAGCCAGCAAGCCAGCAGCCACAATCAGCCACACGCAGCGATGAATGCGGTCAAGGGGTCACCTTCTCCTGCCCCTTTCCACGCACCCGTCGACCGCGCAACTAAACCCGTGTTTAGTCGGCCGCGGAAAGTGAGGGGTCGTCGATACATCGCCCTTGGTTCGCTCTTCTCCACTTAGACAACCCTCCACTCCATGGCGCACGTATTCGCGAGCGCGCGTGGGTCACCATGCAGTTGCACATGATCCAACCCCGTTCGACATGCATCGCCTTCGCCAGCACGTTCCGCGCCGCGACGCCGCGTGCGCATCAATATTGGCGCACGCTCGGGACGCAGATAATATCCACGGGGTTAACACCCACGCGCACTATTATGTTTCACGTGTCGCTCACAGACCATGGGCATTGCATAACGTGTTTTCCCCAACCATCCTGTGGTGTTGGGTCATCGGTTTGAAGAGACGTCGCGCCGCGGTCCTCCTCTCCTCTCCTCTCATCCTCCCCATCTTCCCTCTGCCCATCACCATCATCATCATTATCGTCATCATCATCTCTATCATCATCATCATCACCGATTTCGGCACCGCCCCATTTTGTTATACCCATCACACGTTTCGTGGCCCCACACACGCTTCGTGGGCACATAGGGAGCTCCACCGAAGGTCCCAGTGGCGCAGCCCGCATGGCGGCGCCGCACCATTTTGGCACACCCCTCATTCGTTTCGTGGCCCCATAGGGAGCTCCATTTAAGGTCGCAGTGGCGCAGCCCGCAGGGCGGCGCCGCCCCATTGTGGCCAACCCTCACACGTTTCGTGCCCCCATAGGAAGCTCCACCTAAGGTCCCAGTGGCGCAGCCCGCATGGCGCCGCCGCCCCATTTTGGCACACCTTTCACGCGTGTCGTGGCCCCATGGGGAGCTCCATCTAAAGTCCCAGTGGCGCAGCCCGCATGGCGGCGCCGCCCTATTTTGGCACACACACACCCCGCACGCGTCGTGGCCCCAAAGGGAATTCCACCTAAGGTCGCAGTGGCGCAGCCCGCATGGCGGCGCCGCCATATTTTGGCACACCCCTCACACGTTTCGTGGCCACATAGGGAGTCCCACCTAAGGTCCCAGTGGCGCAGTCCGCATGGCGGCGCCGCCCCATTTTGGTACACCCCTCACTCGTTTCGTGGCCTCAGAGGGAGCTCCATTTAAGGTACTCGTGGCGCAGTCCGCGTGGCGGCGCCGCCTCATTCTGGCAGACCCCTCACAAGTTTTGTGGCCCCATAGGGACCTCAACGACCAAAGGTTCCAGTGGCGCAGTCCGCGTGGCGGCGCCGCCCCATTGTGCCACCCCCCTCACATTTTCCTGGCCCCATGGGGGGCTCCACCTAAGGTCCTAGTGGTGCAGTCCGCATGGCGGCGCCGCCTCATTTTGGCACACCCCTCACATTCTTCGCGCCCCCATAGGGAGCTCCACCCAAGGTCCCAGTGGCGCAGTCCGCATGTAAGCGTTCCCTTCGTTTCGCTCCACCGAAGGCCCCAGCGGCCCATGTGTTTTTTGCGCCCCGCCACACATGTCGGCACACCCCTCACACGTTTCGTGGCACCATTGGGATCGCCACCGAAGAAGATATTCACGATTGCGGTACTCACAACTGCACGTGGTTGGGTCCTCCGCCAAGAGAAGTTGTCTTGCGCTGATTCGGTTGGCACAATAGGCACGCGCGCTTAATGCTTTTAGCAACGCTGCGTGGTGCATGTTCTAGACGTTGCGCATTCGAACACCACGCACGCTCTGTTAATACGTTGCACTATGTGCGCGCGCACATGTGTTCGTTTCCAGTAGTGAGGTAGTGCGCATGCTGCGCGTATGTCATATCGTACATACATGCTCATTCACAAATGTAAGCTGTGCGTGCCGTTATAGAGATTGGTTAGCGAAGTGCTTAATTTACACCTAAGACCGCTGCTCTTCAATGTTAGTAGGGGGTGGTGAGGAGGAAGGGATGATGGGGGAGGGGGGGGGAGGGAGGGGGGGGATATGGGGCATAATGAGGGCACAGGTTTTTGGTTTCCGTTTGTGTTTTTGAATGTGATCAGAAGTGAGCTGTTTTCAAGATTTTCCTGTATACGGGGGTTGAGTTTTGAGGTCGATCCAAATTTTTTACGCATCATCAGGCAACCGGAAGATTTCATCCAACCTTGTGGATTTTCAGCGTCGAGGAGATGGAGATGACTAATATTGTGTGGAAAGCTTCTTGGTTGGAGATCTGCACTCATAAACGACGGCTCGCTGGTTTGATCCCTGGCCTCGTGTTGGTGAAAGCTTACGGTCCTCAAGATGGCGTTGTGGTGTGGCCTCCTCCGCCCACGAAGCGCGTGAAGGCGACCGACGCAGGGGCTGGTCGGGCTGGTCCTGCTCACGGTGGGCTTGCTCGTGGCAGAGGTCGTGGCCGCGGCCGCGGTCGCGCTGGGCTTCCTGCTGCTCTCGGCGATGCACCTGCCCCGCTCGCGCTGGTCGACGGGCCTGCCGACAGCGACAAGGAGTCGTCGAGGGGCGAGTCTCGGTCCGAACCAGATGCGAGCTCTTCCACTTCCAGTTCGAGTACTTCGGCTTCCAGCAGGGGGTCGTCCGATACAGATGGCGAGGGCGCTAGGTGCACGGAAATGCTACTTGAACATAGTTTCGTCGAAGCCCGATGTCGGACTTGATTAGGGGGTGATGGGAGAATTTCCAGGTGGGTTCTTGGGAGTGCAAACGGTTGTTTTTTGAGACATCACGTTTCGACGATGTTGTGTTTCCAGCAACATGCTCCGTTGGCAGGATTATGCTGCTGGCGGCCATGGCAACGACGATGGTCACGGTGGCGACGGTGGGCTTCCAGGAGGTGATGACGATGGTGTGCTTGTTCCTGGCGGCGATGATCCTCCAGGGGGCGCTGGCGGCGTTGCTGGCGGAGCGCCCCCGCCACCACCGCCACCGCCACCGCCTGGGCATGCGGCAGGTGATCGCGAAGATGCTTTGCAGAGGGTTTTCACACCGCACGGCTTCATCTCGTTTTACCGCGGCGGCTTCTTCGTTGCCCAGTGCACCAGGCCAGGCCACTTCAAGTGCTCTTTGCAGCGCTCGGCGTTGCCATTCATGGGCGCACAGCGCGGCCAGCGCTTGGGCCAGGGTCGGCCTATGGCTCGCCTGGGGGCCTGGCTGGACCACCCATGCGACAACAAGGAGCAGCACGTCAGGTACCTGCCGACCTTGGCAGAGCGCCAGGCCAAGCGCCGCCAGTTCCAGGACGCTGGGCCGCTTATGGCGCATATGCTCGGGTTCGAGCGCGTTCGCCGCGACGGCGAGCCAGAGGAGCCGCCAGAGATCAATTAGGTCCAGGCGGGATTGTATTGAAGGAACGTTCTGTAAACGAATGCCGCTCTCCTCTGCGGATCTCCCTCCAAGCGCTCGGCCTTGTCGCCACGATCGGACGCGGCCCCCGTCGCCACGGCTGGACGCATCTGGGACGAGAGGGCCCAGCGGGCCCAGAGTCTGGTCACTAAGCAGGGGGCTGAGCGATTGGAGATAGGTCGGGGTAAGTATTGTGGTGCCCGAGATCAAGGTAGCGATCAGGATGCCATCTCGTAACCGCGCGTGTTTGATATGATACGTGATTGCCTTTGTAACAATGAGGATTACATGCCAGGAACGACGGTCGTGAAAACCGTGAGGGTAATTTGAATAGTGTACACAGTGAACCAGTGAGAGCGTCCAGTAAGCTGTTTGAGCGTTCAGCGGGCATGATCAAGGATCGTGCCCATCAGGGAGCACCCCTAGACGGCCCAAGAGAAAGGGTTTGCATGCATCGAGTAGATTGCACCAAGAGTAATGGCTAAGTTGGTGCGCTGCGCGATTCTGTCATCGCGCTTCGCGCTAGGCACGGGCACGCTGGACTTCAACGCACAGCCCCCTCTCAAGCAGGGCCTACAGAGGCCCCAAGAGGCCCCCATGGGGCCCTCCAACAGGCCACCCAAGAGGCCGCGAACCATGCTTCCAACAGGCCGCCAAACAGGCCTCCAGCAGGCTCCCAACAGGGCCCTAAAGCAGGCCTGCCCATCCACTAGCAGGGCACCACCAGACCCCAAGAGGACACCAATATGACCCCAACGCCCCCTTCCCATCCGCCGCCCCAAGAGGACCCCAAGAGGGCCCCAATAGGGCCCCAAGAGGCCCGCATGGAGCTCTCCAACAGGCCACCTAAGAGGCCGCCAACCAGGCTTCCAACAGGCCGCCAAACAGGCCTCCAGCAGGCCCCCAACGGGGCCCTAAATCAGGCTTGCCCAGCCGCAAGCAGGGCCCCACCAGACCCCAAGAGGGCACCGAGCGAACCCCAACCGCCCCTCCCCGCTCGCCTCGTCCCTTTCCCGACCCCCCTCCCCCCTCCCCCTCGCAGCCAGCCCCTTGCACACCGCGGCCACTCTGTCGGCCCTCTCTCGCCTCGCCGCGCGCCAGTCCGGGGGGCCAGCGACCCCTTGCGCCTATTCCCGCCGAGGGTGCAAGGGGCCAGGCGGTTTGGCCTGACCCTTGTCAGGTGTCGTTTGACCTATTTATGACCCTTAACAGGTGTCAAACGACACCTGTCAAGGGTCATAAATAGGGTCGGGCGAAAAACTCCATTAGGCGAGGAGGGTCGGGTACCCTCTGAACTTGCCTCGGGGGAGGCGCAGGGAGGTCTGCACACCCCCTGCCCGACCATTGGTTGGACCCTTGTTGGGACCCTTCTTTGACCCCTGTTTGACATCTGTTTGACCCTTTGTTGACCCTTGTTTGACCCTTGTTGGGCCCTTTTTTGACCCCTGTTTGACCCTTGTTTGACCCTTTGTTGACCCCTGTTTGACCCTTGTTGGACCCTTGTTTGACCCCTGTTTGACCATTGTTTGACCTTTGTTTGACCCCTGTGGACCCTTATTTGACATTTGTTTGACCCTTGTTTGACCCTTTCTTTGGCACCTGGACCCTTGTTTGACCCCTGTTTGGACCCTTGTTGGACCCTTTTCTGACCCTTGTTTGACCCTTGGCTGCCCCCTTGGACCCTTGTTTGGACCTTTGGTGGTCCCCTTTTTGACACTTGTTTGACCCTTTGTTGACCCCTGTTTGACCCTTTGTTGGACCCTTGTTTGACCCCTGTTTGACCCTTGTTTGACCCTTGTTTGACCCCTGTGGACCCTTATTTGACCCCTGTTTGACCATTGTTTGACCCTTGTTGGACCCTTCTTTGACCCCTGTGTGACCTCTGTTTGACCCTTTGTTGGCCCTTGTTTGACCCTTGTTGGACCCTTTTTGGCCCCTGTTTGACCCTTGTTTGACCCTTGCTTGACCCCTGCTGACCCTTGTTGGACCCTTGTTTGACCCTTGTTTGACCCCTTCTTTGACACCTGGGCCCTTGTTTGACCCCTGTTTGGGCTCGTGTTGGGCCCTTTTCTGACCCTTGTTTGACCCTTGGTTGTCCCCTTGGGCCCTTGTGTGGACCCTTGTTGGACCCTTTTTTGACCCTTGTGTGACCCTTGTTTGACACCTGGGCCCTTGTTTGGCCCTGGTTGGACCCTTGTTTGACCCTTTTTTGACTCTTGTTTGGCCCTTGTTTGCACACTTCTGATTTTTTTGGTTGGCCCAATGTTGGCCCAATGTTGGGGAGAGCCCTGGAATTGTGCAAACGTTTTTGTTACGTTTTGTTGTAAAAAAGTTTGAAATGTTGCAAACGTTTTAGTTGGGGTGGGGCCTTGGAATTTTGCAAACGTTTTGTTGCGTTTGTTTTGTAAAACAGTTTGACATGTTGCAAACGTTTTAGTTGGGGTGGGCCTTGGAATTTTGCAAACGTTTTTTTGTGGAAAACTTTAAAATCTGCAAACGTTTTAGATGCAGCGTTTTTTCTTGTGATGGGGAACCATCCCTTGTAAATTTGAAGCTATCAGGGCGCTTTGCTGTCCTGCTAGCATTTCGCTGCTTCGGCCGAGCTGGGGGTAGCGTGGGAGGGAGGAGGGATGGATGAATGAGGAGGACGGAGGAGGGAGGAGGGGGGAGGGAGGAGGGAGGAGGGAGGAGGGAGGAGGAGGAGGAGGTTCGAGCGAAGATGCCCAGATTTTGAAAAGCAGCCGCCCTCCAACAACTATTGTGATGAGGGGGGAGGGCGCCGTAATCCGTTGTCGAGTAAGGCTTTCCCCCGCTCTCCCAGGCTTTTTTTTTTACCCCAGAATAGTTTTCCATTTTCTGTTCCAGGATCTTCGGGTTTTCCCTGGGGTCCGAAAAAAGCTGGGGCGCCCTGGACTCGACGGCAGCCCCGTCGAGTCCAAGGCGCTTCGGCCCAAGAAGGCCTGGGGGTTTTTGGAGCGGGGCGAACGCCCTCTGGAACCAGATCTCTGAATCCCCATAGGGACTCGGACGTGGCTGATCGAGGCTCGGTGGCCAGATGGCGCCCCCCCCCCTCGAGGCATAGCCGTTCCGCCGACCCCCCAAGGCCTCGCCCCTTGGTCCCCCCAGAGCCCCCCTTGTTTTTTTTATACCGCCCCTGGGCCCCTTATGCCTCCCGCGCGTCTGAGCCCACATGTTTCGTTTATTTTGTTTTTTTGTTGTTTTGTAGGGCGTCTCAGGGCAGTGGTGGCCCCGAGGCGCCTTGTCTTGGGAACCTTGGGAATCTTATGGGTGGTTGGGGTGTTTATAGGGAGTCTTGGCCGTCTTGGCGCTGTCTTGGGCTGTTTTGACGACAGCCCCCCAGGCGGGGGGCAGGAGGAGACTATATCATAAGCCTGCTGCCCGCCATTGGGCGCGGATCTCGATGCTTGGGATCGTCTCCTGTTGCTTGGGATCGATTCCCATTTTTTTTTGCTTGGGAACGTTTCCCGATCTGCCGCCTGTCGGCAGCAATGCCGCCGCCCTCCTTTTGGTTGGCTGGTTGGATTGGTTGGACGTTTGGCTGGGCGGCGGGTTGGTTGGCTGGTGTGTTGGCCCTTTGCTTTTTGGCTGGTTGAGTTGTTGGGTTGTTGTGAGGGGTCTGCCAAAATGAGGCGGCGCCGCCATGCGGACTGCGCCACGAGGACTTTAAATCCTTAAATGGAGCTCCCCATGGGGCCACGAAAAGTGTGAGGGGTGTACCAAAATGGGGCGGCGCCGCCATGCGGACTGCGCCACTGGGACCTTAGGTGGAACTCCCTGTGGGGCCACGAAACGCGTGAGGCGTGTGCCACAAATAGGGCGGCGCCACCATGCGGGCTGCGCCACTGGGACCTTGGATGGAGCTCCCTCTGGGGCCACGAAGCGTGAGAGGGGTGTGCCAAAATGGGGCGGCGCCGCCATGCTGGCTGCGCCATTGGCACCTTAGATGGAGCTCCCCATGGGGCCACGACGCGCGTGAGTGGTGCGCCCAAATGGGGCGGCGCCGCCATGCGGACTGCGCCACTGGGGCTTTAGGTGGAGCTCCCGATGGGGCCACGAAGCGTGAGAGGGGTGTGCCAAAATGGGGCGGCGCCGCCATGCGGGCTGCGCCACTGCGACCTTAAATGGGGCTCCCTACCCCCTATGGCCACGAAACGAGTGAGGGGTGTGCCAAAATGGGGCGGCGCCGCCATGAGGGCTGCGCCACTGGGACCTTCGGTGGAGCTCCCTTTGGGGCCACGAAGCGTGTGTGGGGCCACAAAACATGTGATGGGTGTGCCAAAATGGGGCGCGGCCGAAATCGGTGATGATGGTGATGGTGATGATGATGACGATGATGATGATGATGATGGTGATGGGCAGAGGGGGGAGGGGGAGGATGAGAGGAGAGGAGAGGAGGAACGCGGGGCGACGTCTCTTCAAAACGAAGACCCAACACCACAGGATGGTTGGGGAAAAAGCCCATTGGGCCTCTCCTGGCCCATGGGGCCTTAAGCATCTTCAGGCCTTTGGGGCATCTTGGGGCGTATCTTTGGGGAGTAGGCCCATCTTGGGGCCCACGTACACATACGCATGTGAAAGTGCATACGCATGCATATGCACATACGTGGCTGTGTTTTGCATTGTGCGCCTGAGGGCACTTTGTCTCGATAGCTTACTTCTGGCACATTCCACATTGCGTACTTCCATCCAGTACACATACTATTGCTTACCTACTTCTTGTGCGCATAAGATTGCGTACGGCTTATTGTATCGATCAGATTGACTTCTTGTATTCAGTGGAGAAGATTGCTTACTTCTTGCATCGACCAGGTGGCTCAAGATTTCTTGTAAAGACAAGATCGCTTACGACTTATTGTATCGAGAAGAAAATATTGCTTACTTCTTGTGCCGACACGATTGATTGCGATTTCTTGTATCGGAGAGATTGCTTACTTCTTGTATCCAGAAGATTGCTTACGGTGATATCTGTATTGAATACAGGGGGCGCTGCCAAGACCCAGTACGGGAACAGCCTTCCACCCTCACCATCCCCAAGACGAAGCCCTTAGAATGCCACAAGAGGGCACCCTGCCCGTCCCAAGATGGCCCCACAAAAGTGCACACTCCCCGCACAAAAAAGCCTAGATATGCACCCTGCCCGACCCAAGAGGGCCCCAAGAGGGCCAAGAAGGCCCAGAGAGGGCCCCTGGCAATGGTCCAAGAGGGCCAAGAAGGCCCAGAGAGGACCAAGAAGCCCAAGACGGTCAAGAGGGCCAAGGCCGCCCCAAGAGTGCCAAGAATGCCCAGAGATGGCCCCTGGTAATGGCCCAAGAGGGCCTAGAGAGGGCCAAGAAGGCCCAGAGAGGGCCAAGAGGCCCAAGAGGGCCCCAAGAGGGCCCCACGAGGGCCAAGAAGGCCCAGAGAGGGCCAAGAAGCCAAGAAGGTCCAATAGGGCCAAGAAGGGAACTGGATCTTGGCAATGTTCCCTGGATGGGCGTGGTCAAGAATGTCTGCGGAACTATTAGCCACTGCGCAAAAAGCGGTGGACGCGGTGGTGTCGACACTGCCAAAGGGGTGGAGAGTGACGATCTCTAGTTCGCGCCAGCCTGGATTCTTGTTCTTCGTTCACGACGACGGCGGAACTACGGCCCTTATTCCCAAAGAAAATTGGCCTACGACTGTGCCTGATTTCTGGCCTGCAAAAGACGCTGGTGATACTGAATCTGTGCCGAAGGCTGGCAAAGCCGCCCCAGCGACACCAGCGGCGCCTGTCCAGAATAAAAGGAGCTCCCCTGGTACGCCTGACGACAGTACTACGCGCGAGCCAAATGCAAAGAAACCAGTTAAGCCTGATGGTGCGCAGGGCGACAACCTTGTTCCCACGATGGCAAAGTTTCAGGGACCACCTCCAGAGAGTGCACGCTGCGACCCTGTGGGGGTTTCGAAGTCCGCGGCCCCGCCACCCCTGCTATATGCACGGGAGAGAGGACTGCAACCAATGCAGCCGCGAGGCCCGCCCCCGTGCATGCTGAAGGCGACCCCGATGGTGGCGCCGACGACCGCGCCCACTATGGGCACGGGCCAGGGCTGCATGGGCGGCATGGTCATGAGCTCAAGCAGCTGCCAATTCGTGGCCAATCCCATGGTCGGCATGGGCATGCGCAGCATGGGCGGCGTCGACATGATGACGGGCAGCGGCCCTTTCCCGAAGCAGCCCATGAGCATGGGCAGCGGCATGGGCGGCATGGGTGGCTGCTGCATGGGCGGCATGGAGCAGCAAGGTGACATCGACCCTGCCACGGCGACTCACGCGAGCATGCATCATAACGACAGTTGGGGCGAGAAACGCAGTTGGGACCATCGAGACAGTTGGGACCGAAGAAGCAATTGGGACTATGACGACAGAGATGAACACAGCCGTGATCGCAGATGGGACAATGATAACTGGCGCTGGGCGGGCAGCGGATGGAGCGACCGCGATTGGCGTTGAGCTGATTGGTAACGGCTGGCGGTAACATCATCAGTGCACATTTGGTACATGGTCTAAAATACACTTGGATGGTTGATATCCGATTGGACAGATCAAATCTACATCGAATATTGGGATGGATATTATATGAGTTAGTCCAGGTTGCGAGTGGCATGACTAACAGTCTGCTTTGTCGTGGCAGTACCACTAACCGTTCCCTTTGCCGTGGCAATGACAGTAAAATGAACAGGGAGTTGAACTGATCAGTGCGCCACGGTCATCCAGAAACGATGCCCACGGAGTTGAAATGATCAGGTGGTTGATGCCATCCAGAAACGATGCCAGCGGAATTGAACTGATCAGGGAAACGGTGCCCAGTGATTTGAATTGATCAGGGGGCTGAGGTCATCCAGAAACGATGCCCACGGCGTTGAACTGATAAGAGAGTTGAGGTCATCCAGAAACGGTGCCCAGGGGGTTGCCCTGATCAGGGGGTTGAGGTCACCCAGAAACGATGCCCAGAGAGTTGAACTGATCAGGGTGTTGAGGCCATCCAGAAACGGTGCCCAGGGTAGATACCCACACTCACCTTCATGCATACACAGCATGTGCATACGCATACGCATACACATACATGGCGATGTTGTGAATTGTGTGCATACATACACATATACGTGTACATACACATACACATACACTGGGCCCTCGTGTGACCCTGCTGGGCCCTGAGGGCTCTAGGGCATTCTTGGGATTCTCCTGGGCCATCTTGGACCCCCAGGGCCATCTTGGGACTCTCCATGGCCCTCTGGGTCCGTTGCTCGGGTCGGCGGAGGGGGCGAAGCCCTGCGTTTGTTTTCCTCTTTCCAGGTCGGCGGGTTGGGCGAAGCCCTGGATCGACAGCCCTGCCAATTGGCAACGGAATGTCCCACAGCAAAGCGCCCTGATAGCTGGGGGCTGGGGGGGGGCGGCGGGACGGAACACTTCAGCTCCCAGACGGTGTATGTACACGTGTATGCATGCGTATGTATACGTGTATGTGGGTCTCAAGAGGGTCAAGAGGCCCAGAAGCCCAATAGTGAGATCGATAGTGGGACCAATAGTGAGATCGATAGTGAGATCGATAGTGCGATAGTGAGATCGATTGTGAGATCGATTGTGAAATCGATAGTGAGATCGGTAGTGTAGTGGGATCGATCGAGTGAGATCGATAGTGGGATGGATGATGGGATCGATAGTGAGATCGATAGTGGGATCGATAGTGAGATCGTTCGAATGAGATCGATAGTGAGGTCGATGGAGTGAGATCGATAATGAGATCGATAGTGGGATCAATGGTGGGATCGATTGAGTGTGATCGATAGTGGGATCGATCGAGTGAGATCGATTGTGAAATCGATAGTGGGATCGATAGTGAGATCGATTGAGTGAGACGTTGGTTCCTCCTCCCCCCCCTCACCTCCTTATCACCCGAAGGGTAGTCGTATAGGTATGGCTGGTATTCTTTACGATTCGCGTATCCCCACCAGCCCCTCCGAGGCCCTGAGGCACTAGGTATTCCTGGACTTGGCGGCAGGGAGATGCGGGACCTGGGCGGCAGAGCATTTCCCTGGCCAAGAAACCCAGATCCTGGCCAGGACTAACGCCTCGAAAACGGGGCGTTGAGGTGTGCCCCTGGGTCGCATCACTCAGAAAGCTCATCTGGCCAGGCCGTGGTATTTGTCCTTTGTCCGATCCATTGGATTATCCAACACTTGTGGTATTGAGTCCATTCGCGGTGTGCTATCCATAGTCGTTTGGCTTCTGGACCTGGCTGTCAGGGCCTTTTCTTGTGGCACCCAACCAAGTGAACAGAGATTCTTTCGCTGGCGGCCAAGCCTTAACTTCACTTGCTTGAGCCCACGTGATGGCGGGTTTCGGCGGGCCAGCGCCCAGCCCGAGTCCGCCGAGCTCTGCGCGCAGTCGCCGCGCAGCCAGCGCTGGCGCGGGGCGCGGGGCTTCCGGGGGCCGGAAGAGCCGTGGCGGCAGCCGTGGCGGCAGCGGTGGCGGCCGCGGTGGCGGCAAGCGTGCGCGCTCGGCCACGCCTGCGTCCAGCCGCAAGGGCGGGAGGCTGCTTGCGTGCAGCGTCTGTGAGCTCACCTCGAAGGACCGAGCGGATCCCTAAAGTTGTTTCGACGGTTGAGGCCCTTCACCCTTCCCCCAAATCACGAACGGGTTGAATGGGAAATGGGTGAGAAGGAGGGATGTATGATGAGGAGAGGAGGGGGGAGGGCGAGAGGGAAGAAAGGAGGACAGGAGAGAGGAGGGATGCATAGGGGAAATGGGGAAGGTAAGAAAGGAGGAAGATGAGGAAGAGGGAAGATGGAGGAGTCCAGGAGAGAGTAGGGCAGGGGCAGGGACAAAGGGGAGGGAGGGCGGAGGGGTGCAGGAAGATAGAGAGAGGAGGCAAGCATGGGTGGGAGGAGGGAGGGTGGACAGGGATGGGGGGAGGCTGGAGGATGGAGACGGATGAGGAATTTTGGGGAGGAACCGCTGCCCCTTGAGGACTGCACGTGTGCCATCGTGGACAGTCAGTCGTGCCCCAAGGAGGACAGGTACGAGGGCATCGTTAACAACGAGCCTGTGTGCATGAAGTGCCTCGACTGGATCGTGACGCACTTCCCTGGAGTTGACGTCGACACCATCGTGCAGCAGAAGACTGAGAGGACGGACGTGACGGAGTTCGTGGGAGACGAGTGCTCCAAGATCAGGACTGCGCAGGAGACCGCGATGATGCCCACCTGCGACGTGGTTGATGGTGATCTGGTCAAGGGTGAGATGTATGTGAAGGCATGCGCGCTGACGTTCTGGCAGTTTACACAGGAATACAAGAAGACCCCGAAGCAGCTCAACGCCCACGCGTGGAAGGTCCCCGCGAAGAACGACGTGGTCTACCTCGTTGAGCGCACGGACGAGTTCAAGAAGAAGTACCCTTCCGTGCGGATTTCGTTAGCACGGTTCACCGAGGTGAACTCGCGCAGGGGCGTCCAAGGCTTGGGCGAGGTCCAGCAGAGCATCATCATGAGGACGGCTGGCCTCGATGAGTTCATGAAGGACAAGGATTCGGAGCCTGCGCGGTACGTCTGGAAGGACTTCCCCATGCTGTGCGATGAGACGCTTCGGGACCGCGCGGAGAAGATCGACGAGAAAAAGAGGGCCTCGAAGCGTAAAGCCCCTGCTGACGGTCTTTTCAAGAGCGCCTCGGCCAGCGCCATCATCGACGCCGACGCCGTGTCGAACCCTCGCGGAGGCGAGCGTGGTGATGGGGCCTCTGAAGATGGTTGTGGCAGCGCCATGGGTGGTGGGAGCGATGAGGATGACAACCCTGAGGCCACTGGCGGCCACCCATCGGCCAAGAAGGCGAAGGCCGATCACCCAGAGGCCTCGCCGACCGACGACGTCGACATCCCGATCGCGAGGCCGCACGTCATTGAGGCACCGAGCAAACCCGTCGTGGAGCAGAACCCGTACCAACCGAAGGAGGCCCAGTATTGGATCCACGAGCTCAACCTCCAGGTCGCCTTCGACGGCAGCAAGATGGGCGTGCCGTTCTCGCAAGCTGAGCAGCACAAGAGCAAGTTCAGCACGTCCGACAGGAACAACCTCACCATCAAGGTCGATCTGTGCAGGTTTGCAGTTGAGATTAACACTGTGAACTGTCACAACTTGACCGACGATGACTTGGCAACCAAATGGGAGGCGTTGAAAAAGGCGGGGGCCACGCTAACACTCAAAGCGTGGGTCGCCCTTGCGTGCCGTTTCGCTTCGAATGGTTTCAAGCTGGCGGACCAGGGGCCTCCAGAACAGATCAGCGAGAACCTGAAAGACGTCCTCCGCTACATCAGCCTGTGGACGGATCACCCAGATGACGAGATGAGCGTGTTGAAAGTGGATCTGGCCAGGCTGCCCTTGCGCGATCGCGCCTTGGCCCGCGCCTTCTGCGACATGATATTTAAGGACATGCTGCCCAAGTGGTTCCAGGGCGGACAAGACAAGAAGGAGTGCGTGGTCGAGTTCGCAGCGGCAGCTCGCGCTGCTTGGGGCAACATCGGGGAGAATGCATGCCTGGGCAGCGTGTGCGCGTCGGTATACACTCAGTCCGTGAACGTGACCGATGCTTTGCAGGTTCTTGGCGGCGACACGTTCTTGAAGGTGGATGTCGGAGCAGACGTATGGCAGACGATTCGCGACATCGACTCGGCGTCAGCTCGGAACGAGAACGATCCAGGCCCATTTCAGATCGTCGGCCAGGCCATTATGACGAACGAGTTCTGGAAAAACCAGAAGAAGATGTGGTTAAAGCGCATCCCGAAGATCGAGCAGCACGGCAAGGACATGAAGAATGCGTACAAGGAGATGCAGCACATGAAGGCGGAGCCCACGGAGGCGTGCGCGAATGTCTTGTGCGGTCTAGCGGGCGACGCACTGCTTTGGGAGGCAGGGTTTCCAGACTACGGCGTGGATGAGTTGAAGGAGCGTATCTTGCCGCTGGCATCGAATGCGACAGAGATCGTGCTTCGTGATATTGAGGAAGCGGGTGGTGGTTCTCCGGCTGAGAACCTTAGCACAATCACAGCCTTTCAGTCGCTGCAAAAGAAGCTACTCTTGCTTTTCCCTGGTGAGGACAACATCGTGCGCTTTGGTACGGCGTTGCACAGGGCGTCGAAGTCCATCGACGTCAGCACGAAGATGGACGCGCTCAGGCGCACCATCCAGACGCTGAACGAGCAAGAGGGTGGAGCGCTTGAGTTGCTGAAGCACGCGACGGGCGCTGTCAAGGGTCGCGCGCTGCCTGATGATATCCAGGAGCTGTTCGGGGAGAAGGCGGTCAAGATCCAGACGAATCTCATCGGGGAGGTGGGCGTCGAGGATGACCTTGAGAAAGACGGCTGCTTCTTGAGGGGCGCGACAGTCGAGTTGTTCAGCGTGTTGGAGCTCATGGGCGAGCATAGCCCTGACAAGAGCAAGGATAAGATCAACAAGACCACTGGCCTCCTGAAAGCTGTGTTTAACACGGTGAACCAGGTGCTCAATGTCAATGACGTCGCTGCGTATTTCGCGTCGGACACCCAGCCGCCGACTACCAAGACCAGGGCAGATATGGACAAGGCTATGGCCGACCTCGCCGCCAGTTACCACGAAGCAGTGGTTGCCGCCAAGAACTGCAAGCACCACTACAAGGAGAGCGAACGCGTCATGAAGATGAGCATGCAACTGATCGGCCACAGCAAGGACACCATCACGGAGCAGGGAAGCATCAAGCGGGACAGCATCAAGGACTACATCGACAGGGATCGTGCGAGTTTGAAGTCCGACCTGGATGGCAACGAGACCTTGACGAGGTTCAGCCGCGAGCTGGAGAGCCAGCAGGACGTAGATGCTATAGTGCAGCTCTACAACGACACGGTCACTGGCTTGGACGCGACAGGCTTCGAGACGCGTGCGAAGGCGGTGGAGGATGGCCTCAAGCAGTATTGCAGCACGCGTGACATGTTCTACCTGGTGCGCGATGAGAAGTACGAGAAGGCTGTGCTGGATGAGCTCAGCTATATTCGGCAGACCACGGCGACGGTCCGCATGATCGCGATCTTCGCGGACGGCAAGACGATGAAGGACAAGGTGAAGATGCAGGGCCTCGCGAAGGGGATCGCCACCGACCTGAAGGACTGGTCCATGAAGCCAGACGGCTTCAACAAGGTGCTCAAGGAGAGGTACCAGCTCGCGCTGAAGTACCGCTAGGCTCGGGAGCGGGCCCCGCGGCGAGCCCCCCCAGAGAGGATGAGAGAGATGAGGAAGGTGGTGGGATGTAGTATGACAGCGGTGAGTTTGAAGATGAGGAGGGGGAGGAGGGGCGGCGGAAGGGGGGCTGGAGGAGGGAGGAGGGCGGGGGGAGGAGGAAGGAAGGAGGGGGGATGAGATGGGGAGGGGATTGGAGGGGAGGGGTACAGGAGAGAGGATGGAGGAGGGGAGAGGGGCGGAGGAGGAGGAGGAGGAGGGAGAGGAGGAAAGACGATGAGGGAGATCTCGCTCACTCCTCTGGTGCTGGTGATTCAGCACCCTGCAAGGGTGCTTTTTTTTTTTCGCGCCCTGCTTGGGCGCGTCGGCGCGGCCGACCGCGCCGCGAGGCGAGCTCGAGGCGAGGCCCGCGGCGCGGGGGAGAGGAGAGAAAACGTTCGTCGGGGGAGCCCCCCCCCCATCGCCTTCTCGCTCGAGGTCGGTTTCGGCCTTGTTGTTTTCGCGCTTGTCCTGGGGGCCCTGGGTTTCGGCCTTGTCTGGATTTCGGTTTCTTCTTGATCTCGCCCGCTCCTTTGGACTCCTGGGACCCATGGCCGAAACCGACAGCGAGCGAGAGGGCAACGGGGGGGGGGCGATTCAAACAATGATGCCGAGGACAAGGAGGGAGAGGATGAGGCAAGTCACGAGGGGCCTTAGGAGGAGGATGTGGAGGACATTGAGACAATAAGAAGAAAAGCACGGTCGGCAATAACAGTGCAGGGGTTAGTCGCTATGCAAACCACAACAACGTTGGCCCAACAAAAAATCAAGAAGGCTTGCAAAAACGCACAAGGCAATTTTTAGGCAAGTTTTAAGCAATGCAGCCCTCAATAGTATCATGTACGCTTTAACCTATTTTCAACCTGTTTGAAGGATTTCTTTGGTTTGCAGAACCTAGCGGACATAGGACAACGCGGAACTGGGGTCAGGGCTAACTCGGGTTCCTTTTTCGGGAATCCAAGCCCGAGTCACCCCGGGCCCAAGTTACCCCGGATGACTCGGGCGTCCAGAGCCCCCCGAATCATCAGGGGTAACTGGGGTCAGGGCTAACTCGGGTTCCTTTTTCGGGAATCCAAACCCGAGTTACCCCGGGCCCGAGTTGCCCCGGACAACTTGGGCGTCCAGAGCCCCTAATCATCAGGGGTAACTCGGGCCAGGGCTAACTCGGGCTCCTTTTTCGGGAGTCCAAGCCCGAGTTACCCCGGGCCCGAGTTACCCCGGATAACTCGGGCGCCCATGCCACTAGGGGCATCGCGAAGGCCGAGAGGGACTGTTTGGGGAGATCTGTCCCGGAGCAGTCGGGCGACTACCACAGTTCAGCGTGCAGCATCGTCCAGAAGATCCAGAAACGCGTCTCGCAGCATGCGCGTGACCATCTGGACATGGTCCAGGAAACGGACGAGCTGAACAAGTTCTGCGAGCATTTCCCGAAACGCCCTCGGCAGTTCATGGACTGTGGGGCTGCGAGGGGCGAGGCTTTTGCTGCAGCTTTGGCCTCCGCACCCACGCCGCCGACGGAACTCGTTGCAGAGGCCGAGCTCCAGGGCGCAGTCGTCGCGGATGCTCGCGATGACGATGGCCACCAGGGCGCGGGCGGGCCTCGCGAGTCGTCGTCCGCGGCGAAGAAGGGCCGCGGCGCGCCCCGCCCGACTGGCGGCCGCCGGCGGGCGCCCGATCGCGACATCGAGCGCTGCGCCGTCCACGCTGGCCTGGAAAGGCGTCGTCTGTAGCGCGCGTTGTAGCGCAGCGATTGTTGGGGCGTCGGGCGGGCCCCCGAGGCAGAGGCGGGCCGCGGCATTAGGGCCCCCCCCCGCTCTGTGGGTGATCCCCCGCCCCTCTCCCGCCCCATGCTCTCCACCCGTTGCCCGCCCCCTGCGCGGCCCACAGGTGTGGGACATACCGGACACTGCGTTTGTAGTAGGACCGCGGAGAAGGGCAACACTCCCACGCTCGTCTTCTTCATTTTCGCCACCGACTTCTCCGACAGAAGCGGAGGAGTGGATCGTCCTTGGGTTCCCCTGTCCGTCACGCAGGTTACCAGCCTGCCCTTGCCTAATTTCTCGCGCGCGCCAGCCCTTGCGCGGCAGGGCCACAGTTTTGCCCAGATGGCGATTCGTTTCTTGCGGGTGCGCCGCCCCCTGCTGCGGACGCTGCCGCTTCCCCCGCCTCGCGTGATTTGGCGCGCGGACCCGAGTTTGTGTATTCTGGCAGGGCTGAGGCTGCCATTCTTAACCCCCTTCAGACGCAATCCGCGCGTCTGCGGATGTGACTGATGTCGCACCTACACACCATGATTGCGGCGATCCGAACTCGCGTGCCCCCACGACTCATGAGCCACTTGACCTTGGATTCTTGGCCAGTGCGCACAACGCCTGCGGTGGGGAACTCCCGCGGGGGATGGCACCGACGGGCATGGTCGATCAAGAGAAGCTTACCGCTGGCGGGGGGCAACTCCTGCAAGCGATGGCCCCAGTGGAGTTCAAAGCTCACGGATCTGTCGCGCACCAGGAGCTGATCAGCTTCTGCAAGCGTGTTGACCATGGCTGGCGGTGCTCCTACGAGGCCCCCTGTCCCCCAAGACATCCCGGCCTCGTTGGGTCCTCGCGGATCTCTAGAGTGGACGCGCCACATCTCCGCTCCAGAGCACGTGGGTCGCTCGCCTCACGCTGCAGTCATCGTCGCCACCATCGCTTCCATCATCGCTGCTCTCATCATTGTGTCTACCGTTGTCGGCGTCGCCATGATACCGCGCCCGCCCAAGTCACCGACTCGCATTGAAGTGCCCGCTGGGAAGTGCCCAGCGGTCAGCGCCACCGCGGCCGCGTCGGTCGCGCCGCACTAGCTGGCCGCTGCGCTCGCGTGCACGCGCGGGCTAGCGCGCGCGGCCGCACAGATGCAACAGCCAAGGCCAAGCCCTCATAGCAATCGCCGTCGCATAGATTTGCAAACCAAGTTGCGGGCGGGTGGGCGGCATGATTGCGCGAGAAGTGGATTTCGCAATTCAATGCGAGAGTTCGTGAGATCCCTCATCGAAAAAAGAATGGACTCTACTCCCCCCCCCTCCCCGGATTATCGACACTCCTTTTCGTATTGCAATTTCCGTATGTTTCTGCCCCGCAGCCCATCCGAAATATGAATTCGCACCATCCCAACCAGGTTGGCATCGCCCCCCCGTCATCCTCTGCAACAGATACCATGCGCGCGCACCCGCTCATCAAAAACCATACGTTTGCATGGCTCGGTCGCAACAACAAGAATTGGACGATGTGCACGCGCGCGCGCGTCGTCGCTCGCGCATGCTGGAATCCTTCGAAGTCATCGGTTTCGTAAAGATTTCGAAGTCGAGCGTCCAAAAATCATACAAAGACACTTGGTTTCGCGACGCGGATTTTCAAACGCAAAAAAAATACGCGCGCGCGTTCGTGCGAACCCTTATCTTTTTAATCAAAACAATGTTTTCCAAATCCTTCAGACAATGCACCCAAACAGGCCTCGCTCGCGCGCGTGCCGGAATCGTTCGAACGCCCTTGCGCGCGCGCCGTCGCGGGCTTCCTTTGCAAGCAATGGGGCGACATGCGCGCGCGTGTCGTCGCTCTTGCAATCCGAAGCGCATCGCCAACTTATTGTTTCGTAGCGGTTCCAAAACCGAATGTCAAACGCAACGACATGCAACGCGTGGTTTCGCAACGTCAGGTTTCAACAAAGCGTGCGCTCGCGCTCTTGCGCATTCTCTTGGGGCAACCATCGTTCTTTCAAGATTGTCCTGGAATTCCGCCAAGCGGGCCTCTGGCACCGCGTGCCGACATCTTTCGCGCGCCCTTGCGCGCGCGCTGGGGGGGGGGAGGGGGGCGCGATCCGCGTCAAATGATGCCCTGCGGGCCACTCGCGCGTCGGCCGCGCGCGCGTGTCGAACTCTTTCCAAAGCCTCCATCACCGACGCGAGGACGTCGTCATCGTCGCCCGCGCGATCAGCAACGGCGCCCGCACTGGCCGCGTGTTCGTCGGTGTCAACGTCGTCGCCGGCATCGCTATTACCATCGCCGCTTCCACCGTTGTCGACGTTGCCATGATGCCGCGCCCGCCCAAGTCGCGGAATCGCAGCGAAGTGCCCGCTGGTGTGCGCCCAGCGGTCAGCGCCACCGCCGCCGCGTCGGCGGCGCCAAGCTAGCTGGCCCCTCCGCGCGCGCGCTGGGGTTGGCGCGGCCGCGCAGATGCACAAGCCAACGCCGAGCATGCATCGCAATCGCCACCGCATTGGTTTTGCAAACCAAGTTGCGGGCGGGTGGGTGGGACGTTTGGAAGAGCATGGGGTGTGCCAGCTCGTCTGTTGAGATCAGTTCTCCTTCTTTAAGAGATAAGTGCGACCCCCCCTTCTGGACTTGGCGATCCTTCTTGTTTGATTGCAGTTTACTTATGATTCTGCCTCGTCGCCCATCCGAGTTGCGAGTTCATACTATCCCATCCGAACCGGCATCGCCCCCCCCCCCCCCCCCCCGTCATCCTCTGCAAAAATATTATCACGCGCGCGCATTCATTTATCACAAATTATAAATGCCGAAGATTCCCTTGCAACAGTGGGACGAAGTGCGCACGCGCGCTTCGTCGCGCGCGCATGCCGAAATCTTTTGCAAACCTTAGGTTTGCGAACCACTCTCGCGCGTCTGCCGCGCGCGTGTCGGATTTTTCCAAAACCTTCATCGCCGACGCGGAGACGCCTTCATCGTCGCCGGCGCGATCAGCATCGGCGCCGTCACTGGCGGCTCGTCGTCGTTGTCAGCGTCGTCACCTGCGTCGCTGCAAGCATCGTCGCGTCTACCGATGTCGACGTTGCCATGATGCCGCGCCCGCCCAAGTCGCCGACTCGCACTGAAGTGCCCGTTGGGATGTGCCGAGCGGCCAGCGCCACCGCGGCTGCGTCGGCGGCGCCAAACGAGCTGGCCGCATCGCGCGCGAGCATGCGCTGGCTAGCGCGGCCGCAGAGACGCACCAGCCAACACCAAGCACTCAGCGCAATCGCTCCAGCATGGGTTTCGCAAACGAAGTTGCGGGTGGGTGGGTGGGATGTTTGCGCGAGCAGTGGAGTGGAAAGTCCAAGTTGAGCATTGGTGGATTGTCTTTTCTAAAAAGAGAAAATTCGTTCTACCGCCCTCCCCAGCCCCAGACTTAACGATCCCCTTTTTCGTATTTCAATTTACGTACGATTCTGCCTCATCGCCCATCTTAAATATGAAATCGCACTATCCAAGGGGGGGGCGGAATCGCCCCCCGCCCCGCCATTTGTTGCAATATGTATATATATATACATATATACATCGTACATCTATATATATATATATATATACATATATGTACATATACACATATGTATATATATATATATATATGTACGTATAGTTGTATGTATATGTTCACATCTATGTATGTATATGTACATACCGTTTGTCACAAAGCATACGTTGCCCAGAATTCCGTGCAACACATGGGACGAAGTAATCACGCGCGCGTTGTCGCACGCATGCCGGAATCCTTCAAAAACCGTTGGTCCGGAAGGGTTCCAAATCGAGTTTTCCAAACCACACATAATCACGCAGGGTTTCGTGCGCGCGCTCTTGCGATTTTTGATGAATAGAAAACATGTGTTGTTCCACACGTTCATCACACGCTACGATAACAGGCCTGGCGCGCGCGCGTGCCGAAATTGTTCGAACTTTCTCTGCGCGCGTGCCATCGCGAGGATCCCTTGCACAAAACGAGACGAAGTGCACGCGCGCTCGTCGTCGCGCGCGCATGCCGAAGTCTACCGCAAACTTTCGGCTCCGGAAGATTTTCGAAATCGATTGTCCCAAACATGCAAAAACAACATGGCTTCGCAACACGGGTTGTCAAAAAAAACGTGCGCGCGAGCACTTGCGAATTCTTCAGAAGACCATGCGTTGTTCAACATGTTGATCAGATGCTACCAAGCGGGCGGGTTTCGCTCGCGCGCAGGTCGGAATCGTTCGAACGCCATTGCGCGCGCTGGGGTGGCACGGCCGTGTCAAATATTACCATGCGAGCCATTCTCGCGCGTCTGCCTCGCGCGCATTTCGAAGTCTTCCGAACACCTTCATCACCGACGCGAAGACGCCGTCATCGTCGTCGGCGTGATCAGCCTGTCTTTCCTCGTCGTCGCCGTCGTCGTCCTCTTTGGCGTCGTCGTCGTTTCCGTCGTCGTTGTCGCCGTGGTCGTCCTTCCTCCTCCCTCGTCGTCGTCATCCGTCGTCGGCGTGTCGTCGTCGTCCTTCCTATTTCGTTTCCGTCGTCGGCGTCGTCGCCGTCGCCGTCGTCGTCGGAGTCGTCGTTGGCGTCGGCGTCATCGTCGTCGTCGTCGTCGGCGTCGGCGTCGTCGTCGTCGGCGTCGTCGTCGTCGTCGTTGTCGTCGTCGTCGTCGTCGTCGAAGTCGTCGGAGTCGTCGTCGGCGTCGTCGTCGTCGTCGTCGGCGTCGTCGTCGCTGTCGTCGTCGGCCGTCGGTGTCGCTTCTGACTGCGATTTGTTGCGTACCGTCACGGTCTTAAGAGGTATTGCGACCAAGCTACGGGTGGGAGGGTGCGATGTTTGCACGAGCAGTGGAGAGGACAGCATCAAGACAGTCAATGTAGATTCTAAACGAAGAATCGGCTCTAACCCCTTCTGGAGTTAACGGTATCCCCTGGGGTATTGCGATTTCAAGTTGATTCGCCACACTCGCCCATCCCACCTGTGAATTCATACTATCCCAACCCGGTCGGTATCACTCCACCCCACCATCGTTTGCAACAAAAAATGTTGCGCGAATTCTTGTTTATCGAAAATCAGAAGTTTCCAAAAATCATTTGCAAGAAAAAACGCGACGAAGTGCGCACGCGCGCGTCGTCGCGCGCGTATGCCGAAATCCTTCAAAAACTGTCGATTTCGAACGGATTTCAAAATCGAGTTTCCAAAAAACAACCATACAAACACACAGGGTTTCGCAAGCAACGCTGATTTGCTAAAAAACTTTCGCTCGCGCTCTTGCCAAACCTTACGGAAGCCTTTTTTCCAAGATTTCAAACAATACTACCAAAAGGGCTTCGCGCGCGCATGTCGAGATCTTTCGAACGCCCTTGCGCGTGTGCCGTCGCGAAAACCATTTGCAAAAAAATGATACGAAGTGCGCGCGCGCGTCGTCGCGCGCGCCATGCCGGAATCCTTCAAAAACCATCGGTTTCGGAAGGATTTCAACATGGAGTGCCCAGAACAACATTCAAACACACAGGTTTTCGCAACACGGATTTTCAACAAAACCGTGCGCGCGCGCTCTTGCGTCGTCGTCGTCGCCGTCCTCCCTCCTCCCTGGTCGTCGTCGTCGCCGTCGTCGTTTTCTGTCGTTCCTCGTCGTCGTCGTCTTGGCGTCGGCGTCGTTTCCGTCGTCGTTGTCACCGTGGTCGTCATTCCTGCCTCGTCGTCTTCGTCGGCGTTTCGTCTTTGTCCCTCATATTTGTCGGCGTCGGTCGTTGTCGTCGTCGGCGTCGCCGTCCTCCCTCCTTCTTCGTCGTTCGCGTCGTCGCCGTCCACCCTCCTCCCTCGTCGTTGTCGTTGCCGCCGTCGGCGTCGGCGTCGTCGTCGTCGTCGGTGTCGTCGTCGTCGTCGTCGTTGTCCTTGTCATCGTCGTCGACGTTGTCGTCGTCGTCTTCCCTCCTCCCTCGTCGTTGTCGTCATCGCCGTCGCCGTCCTCCCTCCTCCCTCGTCGTCGTCGTCGTTGGCGACGTCGTCGTCGTCGTCGTCGGCGTCCTCTGTCTTTCCTCGCCGTCGTCGTCTCGGTGTCGACGTCGTTTCCGTCGTCGTTGGCGCCGTGGTCGTCCTTCCTCCTTCGTTGTCTTCGTCGGCGTTTCGTCGTTGTCGCTCCTATTTCGTCGCCGTCGTCGTCGTCGTCGTCGGCGTCGTCGTCGTCCTCCCTCCTCCCTCGTCGTTGTCGTCGTCGCCGCCGTCCTCCCTCCTCCCTCCTCCCTCGTCGTCGTCGTCTTCGTTGGTGACGTCGTCGTCGTCGTCGTCGTCGTCGTCCGTCGTTGTCGGCGTTGGCGAAGTCGTCGTCGGCGGCGTCGTCGTCGTCGTTGTCGGCGTCGGCGTCGTCGTTGTCGGCGTCGGCGTCGTCGTCGTTGTCGTCGTCGTCGAAGTCGTTGGGGACGTCGTCGGTGTCGTCGCAGTCGTTGTGGGCGGCGTCGTCGTCGTCGTTGTCGCTGTCGTCGTCGGCGTCGGTGTCGTTGCCAAGTGCCATGTGGTACCCACCGTCACGGTCTTAAGGTTCTTGCGACAAAGTTGCGGGTTGGAGGGTGGGATGTTTGCACGCGCAGTGGAGAGGACAGTTTCAATTTGAGCAAGTGATTGATTGCACCTCATAGATTGCACCCCATACATTGCACCACGTCGATGGCACCGCACACACACATATATATATATATATCTATATATATACATATATAATATATATTACGCACCACATAGATTGCACAACATAGATTGCACAACATTGTCTGGAGCACGTAGATTGTTCAGCGTGCAGTGCCGAACGTATAACACCAGGGGCACGCTGTTGGGGGTGCCCCAGCGTGTTACGATCTTGCAGTTCAACGACTCGAGTGTCATTGAGCTCAGTGACGGTTTGTTGGTCTTGCCATCGACGGCTGTGTGTTGTCGGTTGCTCTGGCCAGGATTTGCGTCGCCACTGGGCTGGCGCCTGCTCCGCCATAGGGTCTCGTGTCCTCGTGCTCCTCAGTGCTGGGTGAGCTTGCCCGTTGTTGCCGAGCCGGCTCGCAGCTTCGCCAGCGTGCCGGCTCGCTGCCAGTACACTTCGTGCGGCCAGCGCTGCCGCGGGGCCGCGCGCTCCCAGCGTGTCGGCTCGCGGGCATCGCGTGCATCGGTGCCAGGGTTGTCGGCAGGGAGCTGTCTCCGAGCGTGCCAGCTCGCTCACGGCGCACACCGCGTGGCCAGCCATGCTACCAAGGACCTTGCCAAGAAGCGCACTTCGGACGTGCCCGCTCACACTTGTCACTTGATGGCCATCGCGCTGCCAGCGTCTATATCAGGAAGGTCCACCCGATTGTTCCCGCGGGGTTCCAGCTCGCGCTGCGTCGCCGACAAAGGCTGGCCAGGGGGTTGGCCAGGGTCATTCTTCTATAGGTCGATCTTTCTATGAACTGTTCGGCTGAAGCAGCTCCACGGCGTCCCTGAGATTGGCCATAGAGCGACCACAAAAGCCTCAGGATTCGCTAAGATGCCGTCGACAACCTGGGACTGTGGATTACTATGGCTCTATCCATTTTCCCGCAAGTGCCTTGGAGGCCAAGCTAGTTACAACTTGAGTGTGCGCCATGGTTCTAGTTCACACAAGATGTGCTATTTTCAAGGTCCCCCTGTGCTTTTCTCCTTATTCATGTATACCGCTGCAGCCCCCTCTTCCTTCCCATGACTCTCATGCTGCCTTCCGTGGACTAAGCCTCGACTCATTTCCGAGGCCTCTGAGGAAGGGCTCGAATAGCCCCCAAGGGCCGTGGAGTCTTGGTTTCAGGCCGATCGCTCATTTCATCTCACATACCGTGCCGCCTCCCTGCACACCTTCCCCGTAGCCTTTCGAGTCCGTGCGCCGGCTCTTCTTTCGGAGTTTATAGGGTATCAGGCCTCGCCCGGTGGCGGTGCTCTCAAGTACGCGCGCGATGCCTCCGAAGCCCCAGCCTCGGCGGGTGATCATCGATACAGACCCCGGGGTGGACGACGCCCTGGCGATCTTGTTCGCCCTCGGCAGCTCACCAGCGCTGCAGGTGGAGGGCCTCACCATCGCCGCGGGCAACATCAAGAACATCCGCGAGCTCGGCGCTAATGCCAAGCTGCTGCTGAGGCTCGCCGGCGCCGAGGGCATCCCAGTGAGCCTTGGCCGCCCCGCGGAGGAGGAGGCAGGTGTGGGCCCCTGCGAGACTCGATGAAGAAAAAACGGCATAACCATAAACTTGTGGCGCTCCGCGCGGATTTCTTGGATCCGCGCTGGGCCCCCCACCCTGCGGCGCCTCCGGCGCCGCCCCTGGCGCGCTCCGCGCACCAAGGAGGGGGGTCCAGCGCAGATCCAAGAAATCCTCGCGGAGCGCCAACAGTTTATGTTTATGCAATTTCTTTCTTCTTCTAGAGACGGGCGCGGAAGCGACGGAGGCCCTGCGCTTGCAGGAGCCCCGCTGCCACGGTCTGGACGGCCTCGGCGGCGTCAGCGCTCGCTACGGGAGGTGCGAGGCTGACTTCACCGGGTTCCACGACTCCTCGGCCAGCGAGTTCATCTACGAGACGTGCTCGAGATCTCCCGGCGAGGTCAGCGTGATATGTATCGGCCCGCTGCGCAACCTGGCCGCCGCGCTCACGCTGCACCCAGATCTGCGTCACAAGTTGGGGGAGGTTCTCATCATGGGGGGTGCCCTGGGCCTGAAGCGCGGCAACCGCACACCTGCGGCAGAGGCCAACTTCGCCGAGGATCCCAAGGCCGCGCAGACGGTGCTCACGGCCGGCATCGAGCGCGTCGTGCTGGCGGGGCTCGACGTGACGCACCAGACCGACGTGCACGTCCTGCGGGAGGCCTGCCGCTCGCTGGGGTCGCCGCTGGCGGGCTTCGTGTGGGACGTCTGCGAGCACTACATCCGAACGTACCAGGACGACTTCGGGGAATCCCATGGGCCTGCCCACGACCTCGTGCCCGTCATGTACCTGCTCTGCCCAGACCTGTTCGCCTCGACGCGGGTGCGGGTCGACGTCGAGACCGAGGGGCGGCTCACGAGCGGCATGTCCATAGCGGACTGGCAGGGCAGGTGCGGCCTCCCTGCCAACTGCGAGGTCCTCCGGGAGGTCACCAAGAGGGAGGCCTTCGCAGTCGCCTTTGCGGCCGCCGTGCACCGACTGCCCCTCGCGGCAGCGCTGGATGCAGGCGCGCCAGTTGCGAAGCGGGCGCGGCCTTGAGTCGGGGCCAGACGGCGCGGGCCGTGCGATGCGAGCTCATGCGGTGCAGTGCGGAGCAAGACGACAACGAGCAGGACTAGGCTGGCACGCAGGATGAGGAGGAAGAGGAGGAGTGGGAGGAGGACGAGGACGAGGAGGAGGAGGAGGAGGAGGAGGAGGCGGATAAGGGGGAGGAAGGAGGAGGAGGAGGAGGAGGAGGACAAGGAGGAGGAGAGAGCAGGAGGAGCAGGAGGAGGGAGGAGCAGGAGGAGGGGAGAGGAGAGGAGGAGGAGGAGGAGGAGGAGGAGGAGGAGGAGGGGGATGGGGGAGGGGAGGGGAGGGGAGGGGGAGGGCAGGAGGAGGAGGAGGAGGAGGAGGAGTGGGAGGAGAGGAGGAGGAGGAGGAGGAGGAGGAGGAGGAGGAGGAGGAGGAGCAGGAATCCGGCTTGCACTGCGGTTGGTGTTCTCATTTGTTTGATTCCACGCACGCGACCTTATCGTGCACATTCTCACTCGCTATTGCCCCCTCGTCCCATCACAGATCCATGCTGCCTCCCCTTCCATACCTGATGTGTCACATGGCAGTGGGAAACGCATTGGGAAGGCATAAGCGGGCAAAGAGGGGAACGATGTCGGATACTATGCGGGCATGCAAAATTGGTCCCTCTCTCTCTCCTGCCTCCTCCCATCTCCTGCGTCTTCTTGACTGCCCACCTTCCCTCATTGCCTCCTTCCCCTTCCCCTCACCTCCGCAGGCGTGTGTACTGACATGTCTACCAACATGGGTGACTACGACTTCCATGGGTCCGTCAGCAACGACGATAGCACGAGGACAGCCCTGCCGATGCCGTAGCGGAAAGACCTTGATGTAAGTTATTGATTATTGGGGTGGTTTGAGCTCATCCAGCGCATGCACATACGTGCGCAGACATCTCGTCGTGCGTGGTTGTCGTACCTTCCTTCGGGCCTCGTTGCTATCTGAGGGCGCCTGCAATTCTTCAGCTAAGGCTATGCCCTCCCTCGGCCTTGATGAAGCGCCAGCTGGCAACGCTGTTGCTGCCGCCGTCGGCACCGTTGTTGCCGTTGCTGAGGTCGTCGCCACTGCTGCTGCTGCAGGTGGGGCCGACGTCCGAAGTAGTTTCTTCATCCTCGTGATATTCCTCCTCCTCCTCCTCCTCCTCCTCCTCCTCCTCCTCTTTCTCCTCCTCCTCCTCCTCCTCCTCCTCCTCCTCCTCCCCTTTGCGCATGGCCTATCCTCAGGGGCTCGAGCAAGGATCGCCCGCAAGCCCTCACATCTCATGGGCCAGTGTCCGGCGCGTCTCGCCTCTCGTGCAGGCGCCAGAGGGGGGGGCGGGGGCAGCGGCGGCAGTGGTGTGCCATCTCCTCCTGGTGTGTGCGTGTGCGTGTGTGCGTGTGTGTGCGTGTGTGCGTGTGTGCGTGCGAATGTGTGTGTGTGCGAATATATATATATATATATATATATATATATATATATATATATTTATGTGTGTGTGTGTGTGCGTGTGCGTGCGTGTGTGTGTGTGTGCGTGTGTGTGCGTGTGCGTGTGTGCGTGTGCGTGTGTGCGTGCGTGTGTGTGTGTGTGTGCGTGTGCGTGGTGTACGTGTCAGTGGTGCTTCAGAGGAGCGGCATGTGGCAGTGCAGCATAAGTGGAAGTGATGACATCTAAGATCAAGTCGGGCATGCCCCCCTACAGAACAATAATCCCCAACTAGTGAAACACTGATCTGGGGACGATGTTTCGTCTACCTTTGATTATTTTGAGCA
>CAUYUJ010019571.1:207500-222500 GCA_963575745.1 Prorocentrum cordatum | reverse complement strand
GTGGGATCGGGCTTACCTCAAGGGTTCGATGTTTTTCCATGCGCCCGACCGCGATTCATGTTTTTCCCTACCTAGGCTCTGCCTAGAAGGGTTCTTACTCTCTTAGCTTAAAGGGGCCGGGCAGTGCTAAGCGCCCCGGGCGGTTCCCCCAGTCCCCTGGGAGCGGTTCCCCCCAGTCCCCTGGGAGCTTTAGCTTTAGCTTTAGCTTTAGCTTTAGCTTTAGCTTTAGCTTAGCTTTAGCTTAGCTTTAGCTTAGCTGTAGCTTAGCTTTAGCTTAGCGTTTCGCTTAGCGTTTCGCTTAGCTTTTCGCTTAGCGTTTAGCTTAGCTTTAGTTTAGTTTTAGCTTAGCTTGAGCTTAGCTTGAGCTTAGCTGTAGCTTAGCTTTAGCTTAGCTTTAGCGTAGCTTTAGCTTAGCTTTAGCTTAGATTAGCTTAGCTTTAGCTTAGCTTTAGCTTAGCTGTAGCTTAGCTTAGCTTAGCTTTAGCTTAGCTGTTGCTAGCTTTAGCTTAGCTTTAGCTTAGCTTTAGCTTAGCTTTAGCTTAGCTTTAGCTTAGCTTTAGCTTAGCTTTAGCTTAGCTTTAGCTTAGCTTTAGCTTAGCTTTAGCTTAGCTTTAGCTTAGCTTTAGCTTAGCGTTACTGTTACTACTAATGCTTTTCCTAGGGGTTCCAACTCCTAGGTAGGGCCGCACTGGGATAATTTTGCATTATTGTTGCCCCTCGCAAAATGATTGCGTCTTCTCGGGTCTCTTCAAGTATGCACTCCGAGGTAGGGGGGGAGAGAGGGACGACTGGAAGGGACTTCTCACCGTGTAGGGAGGGGGGACGGGGGAAGGGGGCAGGGGGTGTGGAATGGAGCTTGTGCACGGGGACGGGGGTGGACGGATGGGAGTTGGGAAATTGGAGAAGAGGCTAACGGGGGGAGCGCGGGAGGCGGAAATTGAGGCGGGTGGGCGGGGGGGTGGGAAGTTTTTCGCCCCTCCTCACATCTCGCTCCTCCTCATCCCCGTTCCTCTTGTGATGCTGCCGCTCCCCTCTGTCTCCTCCGTCTTCTCCTCGCCTCTTCGCTCCCTCGCCGCCTTATCTTCCTTGCTCCCCCCCCCATTCCTCCTCCCACGATGTGAACAATACTATCCTCTCTCCCCTTGCGCTGTGCTGGTTTGGCGCCGCCTCCCCCTTTTCACACGAGTTCAACATTTCGTATGTCGTATACGTGCTTTCATCCGGAACGTTCTCGACCCTTGCTAAACGGTGTTCCCGCTGCAGCGTTGGCCACATTCCAGTGTGGGCGTTATGCTCGAGTCGTTCAGAATTGCGCTCTCGCCCCAGCGTGGGCCACCTTTCTTGATTCAATTCCTTCCTCTCTTTTGCGTTTCCCCTCCAATCCCCTCCTTAGCTTTCCCTTGACCCTCCCCTTGCGCCTCCTCTTCCACATTCTCTACCTCCATCCGCTATCCCCTCCTTCCTCCAATGTACACTTGCCCCCCCCGCTCCCGATTGCACAGCAAACGATGGGTCCAATCCTACAACGGCCGTTCGGGAATCAAGGTCCTCAGGACATCCCAGCTGGCTGACCGAACAGGACCGACGCAATGGACAGGGATGGGTCGTGTGGGTGCGATGGCAGATGTGGTGCGATCGCACCTGCCTTCTCCTCGTCTCGTCGTCCGTCCCCCTTCCTCCTCAGTGTTTGCTCTTCCTGCTGCTCCTCCCCCTCGCCCCCCTGCTCCTCCTCCTGCTTCCAGTTGCCGCATGCTGCAGCACGTCTCCTCCACTGCTCTGCGCTGGCTTCTCCCAGGGAGCCCTCTTTTCCTCCTTGGGCTTCGAGGCGGTTGCTCGGCCTCTGCCGTTGCGTGCTATCACGCACACGCGCACCGTCTAGCGTCCCATGAGAGTTCGAATCCGTTGTCCCTGTCCCAAGCCGACCAGTTGATAGACGCCGTGAGGTTGGCCATACTTCCGTCTCCCAACGCGGAGCCGTTAGGGGCATCTATTGTGCCGACCTTCCCTCGTTTCCATCGTGGAGGAGGAAGGGAGGAAGGGCAGTGTGACCGGGATCAGAACTTCCTTCTTCACGCTCCGCCTGCTCCTGGCCCTGCCGCTTCTCTCGGCCCTGCTCTTGCGCCGGCTGTCTGCTTGCGCCTCGCGGCGTCCTTCCCTGAGAGCCAGCGCTGCAGAAAATCACGTCCAGAGCCCCAGACCCCATCTCTCTCTGCGTCTCGCGGCGTCCATCCCCAGAGCCCCAGCTGCCCTGGCTGGCGCCCACGATCCGCCCTGCGCACGTGACCCAGAGTTGACTTCGCGACCCGCGGGTCTACTCGTCAGCCAAGCGGGGGGGGGGTGTTCGTCAGCCACAGCTCTGCCGCGGGAAGGGGCTCGATGCTCCGTGGGTCTCTCCACGGTCGTCTCTCTGGCCCTCCTCGTGCACGCAGGCGCTTCTGGGGCCAAGCGGGGGCGTCGTGCCCTGCGCACCGCTCCTCCCCTCAGCAGCCCGACGGCACCCGATCCTGGGAAGGACCCGGGGGGCACGCCACCTCGTGCCTCGCGAGGCACGGTGGCGCGCGGGCGTGGGCTCGGCTCGGCGGGCACAGCTGCCCCTTCCTCCCCCCCTCCGCGAGCATCAAAGCAGATCGACCATCCGCACGGGGGGGGACCATGAGCTCGCCCCCCCAACTCCCCCCTCCCCTCGTCCACCCTTGAGGTCCGAAGCTGTGGAAAAATCGCAGCGCCGCAAACATCACGACCGGAGCCCCGGACCCCATCTCCCTGCGTCGTGTTTCGAGCGGGAGCGATCCGTGAGGGTCCCGCGGCCCGAAGCGGGGCGCACAGGCCCGTTTTTTTTATAATTGCGACGCCAGGATCTCAGGGTTCGGCCGTCTCCTCCTCTTTAGGCCTCCTGGATGGGGTCCGAGTAGATGGGGTCCGAGGATCGCGCCGCATCGCAGATGCATCGGCGATGCGGCTCGATGTGGAGCCCGATGTTCTCCGCGCTGGCGTCGCCGATGCATCCCCGATGCGGCGCGATTCCTCGACCCCATCTGCTCGAACCCCATCTGGGAGGCCTCTTTTGCGACGAAAAGGATCTCAGGGTTCAGTCGTGTCCTCTGCCTCGTCTCTCCAACCTCCTCTCGTCGTCGCCGCCGCCCGCGCGGCGAGCGAGGACCCGAAGCCCATCCGAGGTGTGGGCTCCTCCTCGCTCTTCCGCCTGCAGGCGGGCCGTCCCCCTCCGCCAGCATTAGAAGTCGGGTATGCCCCTCTACAGGAGCTTTGAGTATGGGGATGTTTGGTGTGTTTTGCATATATGTTGCGCATGTGTTGCTTACATTTTGCTTGTATGGTCAAAAAATTCTGGAGACGAAAGTTTCAGAATTTTGTTCATTGTTGAACGAACAGTGACACAAACAAAACAACTCGGAGGTCCGCGCGGATTTCTCGGATCCGCCCTGGCGGCGCCTCTGGCGCCGCCCCTGGCGCGCTCCGCGCGCCAGGGAGGAGGGTCCAGCGCAGATCCAAGATTTCCGCGCGGTCCTCCAGACGTGTGATTCTGCTGTCTTACCAGTTGTGCATACCTTTTGCGCATGTGTTGCTTATGCTCTGCTCTTCTCCCAAAGTCCGCCTGTCGAGGAGGACATGCCCGACCTGACGCCAGCCTCGTCGCACTCCCCCCCCCCCCCCCGCGGTGGCGGGCGCCCTCGCCCCGCATCGGGCCCCGGGGCCCTCACATATCCATCCGGCTCGACAAGCGACGCAGCAGGGCAGGGCCCAGGGCGCGCTGCGATGTTTCACAGCACGGGCGCGTTCGCCCCGCCTCGGGTCCCGGGGCCCTCGCAGATCGACCCGGCTCGACAGACGACGCAGCAAGATGGGGTCCTGGGCTTTGGTCGCGTCGGGCCCCGGGGCCCTCGCGGATCCATCCGGCTCGACAGACGACGCAGCAAGATTATAGGGTCCTGGGCGCTGGTCGTGTTTTGTTTGCGATGTTGCAGTTCTTGTCCGCAACGCAAGATCTCGGGGAGCAGCGGGAAGCGAGGAGGCAGGGATCAGGGAGGGCGACGAGGAGGGACTGGGAGAGCGAGGAAAGAGCGGCAGCGGAGGACGAACAGTGTGAGGGCTGCTAATAATAAGGCTTTCTATGCCGTGCCGCCCGGCCTCGTGCGCTCCTGCGGCGGCTCTCGTCTGTGCGTCGTGCGATCCGCGCGCACCCGGGAGACCCCGCAAAGCGCCATCGCTGCGGTCGGCAAGCGCAGACGAGCGTCGCTATCGTCGCCTCGCGCTCGGTGATCGGCTCCGGCTCGCTGTGTGAGATGCCTCCCCGTCCTCGCCGACGACGGCGCAGTGCCTGCGGGGTCCCGTGATCGAGAACCGCGGCTGCGAAACCTGGAATGGCTGGCCCATGCTGGCCGCGGCGGGTGGCATCTGCCGTCCAGTCGCCCTGCCATCCCCCGCCCCTCTGGTCGGCTCCGACATTCGGGCCGTGTGCGTGCGCCTGGCTTACTACGACTGCCAGCATCCAAGCCGCTCCGCTGGACAGCCAGGCAGATGACATTCGGTAGCAAAGCACGGGGGCCTGGTGTACCCTTTCAATTCCGCCTTCAGCGTCGATTCGCGTCTGAGAGTCGATGAGATAGCGCCGATTCAGCATCGATTCGCGTCGATGTACCGTCGATTAGCGTCGATTTAGCGTCGACTAGCGTCGATTTGCCAGAGCCGACAACATTCGAAGAAGAGAAAACGGCATCAATAGAAATGTTGGATGCGCCGCCGCGCTGGCCCCCCCGGCGGCGCATCCAGCGCCGCCCCTGGCGCGCTCCGCGCGCCAGGGAGGGGGGGTCCAGCGCAAATCCACGAAACCCGCGCGGAGCGCCAAAAGCTGATGCTTGTGCCGTTTCTTCCTCCTTCTAGATGTAGCGTCGATCCCGCGTCGAGCGCCGAGTCGCGAGAGCCGACGGCATGGTATGGGAGGCTCCCAGGAGTAGCCACCGAGGATGACAAACACACACACACAGACACACAGACACACAGACACACACACACACACAACACACAACACACAACACACAACACACAACACACAACACACAACACACAACACACACAACACACACACAACACACACAACACACACACACAACATACACACAACACACACAACACACACAACACACACAACACACACAACACACACACAACACACACAACACACAACACACAACACACAACACACAACACACAACACACAACACACACACACAACACACACACACACACACTCGGAGGCGGCCGTGGCCGCCCCGCGCTCTTCGTCCCCGGGGGGCGCGGGGGGGGGCAGGGCGCGGCGGCAGGCCCCCCCCGAGGGGCCTCGCCGCAGCGGCGCGCCCCCCCGCCGCCTCTGGCGCGGGCGCGAGGCGGCGGGGCCCCGAGAGGCGCCCGCCCCCGGAGGCCGGCTGGGCGGGGCTCGTGCCGATGCCCCCGCTTCGACCTCGACGTCGGCTTCGGTGGCCTCCGATTCCGATTCGATCCGGCTCGGGATGCCGATCTGGGCTCCGATGTCTTCTCGTCGGGCGATCGCGAGCATGGACCACGGGGGCGTGGATGAGCGGCGGGTCCCGTGCCCATGTTTCGAAATATCGGATTTCCGCCCCCGAGCCAGGCGGCACCGGCCGCATTCTGGGGAGGGCACCTCCCCCGATCCATGGAAGTGGCGACCGCGCGCCAACTCCCTGGATCGCTAATCCGTGCTTGCGCGCCCCCGATGTCTGGGCGAATGCCCGTCTGCCAGTGTCCGCCGATCCGACTTTTCCCGGCTCAGTACTCGGCTGCCGAGTCTCGCCGATCCGACTTGTCGACTCGACTCTGGTGTCTCCCTGCGAGACGGCAGGCCCGGAGGCGCCCGCCCCCCAGAGGTGCCAGCTGGATGCAGTCGTGCCTACTGCTGATCTTCCAAGCGGCGTCGCCCCAACATGCTAATGCTGTGCGTGTGTCACCCCCCCCCGCGGGGGCGAGATATATAGTAAATGCGTCGTGGGGGGGGGGCGCTGCCTGGCCACACCGTGCCTTCTGCTGCTCTTGAGTCGACGCCACTCGCGCGATTACAGCTGGGGCGAAGGTTGAGAGCTGCCCTAGCTTCGGATCTCGCTGTCGGCCAAGGATGCTTCTCGACTGGGCTCTCTCCTCTGGAGAGAGCTTGCAAGGGCGAACTCGTGCTCCCAAGTATCCCGCGGCACATCCTCCCCTGTGTGTCCACCGGGTTTGATTGCAGGCTTAGCTTCAATCTCCAACTCTAGATGCCTTAATATCGATAGTTGAGTTCCTGGATAAGGCTGGGTATCCTGGCGCTCTTAGTGTTTGGCCTCTACACCCTGGAGTGGCCTTCGCTCGGCGTGTCTTTCCATATGGGCCCTTGGGCTCTCGGCGAAGGGTATCGTGCTCTTGACGGACCTTCCCATAGTCGAGGCTTGGCTATGGCGTGCGGCCAGCCCACCTGGAAGCAGACATGGTGTTTCAACCTGATCTGCAAAGGACTGCACCTACGGAGGGAAAAACTCGCGGTGGGTGTTGTCCCGTGGCGCTGACCCCTTTTTCGTCTCGCAGCTGACGTCAAAAGACCATTTCCCGACGGTAAGCGGACACAGCACTTGCTTCGGGGGAACCGCGGCGGGGCGCCCGCCAAGCAGAAACGCATCGCGGCGGCGCTGGCGATCGGAGCCGTCCCTCTGCCACTGGCTGGAGGGTAGCAGGCGCGACGCGGGCGGCGCCAATTCAGCGGGAGGCAGCAGCACCTCCGCCACAGCGGGGCGTTCGAGGTCAAAATGCAAGGAGAAGGACGAGGAGGAGGAGGAGGAGGAGGAGGAGGAGGAGGAGGAGATGGAGGAGGAGGAGGAGGAGGAGGAGGAGGAGGAGGAGGAGGAGGGAGGAGGGAGGAGGGGGAGAAGGAGAAGGAGAGGAGGAGGAGGAGGGGGAGGTGGAGGAGGAGGAGGAAGAGGAGAAGAGGAGGAGGAGGAGGAGGAGGAGGAGGAGGAGGACATGAACGGGAGGAGACAGGGGATGAGGACACGGAGGAGGAGGGGGAGGAGGGGGAGGAGGAGGAGGAGGAGGAGGAGGAGGAGGAGGAGGAGGAGGAGGAGGAGGAGGAAGAGGAGGAGAAGGAGGGGGGGCCGGGGTAAGAGCTCCCACCGCCGCTACCGCCGCCCTCCAGCCGCTGCTGCCGCCGCTGGCGCTGATGCGCGCTGCGGGTGCCCTGCTGGGGGAGGGGGTGCTGCGCAGGGCCGCCGCAGACCGCGTTGGACGACGGCGACGACAACGACATCGACGTCGAGGGGATGAGGACGAGACGACGACCACGACGACGACCGACCAACGACCGGCGACAACGACGACGACGGCGGCGACGAACACGATACGACTCTCTTCGGATGTCCCGAGGGGAGGGGTGCATATGTGTACTGCGCAAGCCCGCTGTAGTGAACGGCGACGATGGACGACGACCGACGCGCTGCGTAGCGGGTGATGGGGGCGGGTGCTGCGCAGGAACGCCGTAGACGACGACGACGACGACGACGACGACGACGACGACGACGACGACGACGACGACGACGACGACGACATCACAGGTATTAGCCTGCCTGGAAAATATCCCCCCCTAGGGGTTACGATGCTGGATGCACTTTCACCATGTGCTGCCGTGTGAGGAGTACACGCTCCACTCGCCGGCGCCGACGATTCGCCATGCGCACGTGATAGAGAAGCGACTTCGCGACCCGCGGGTCTACTCATCAGCCAAAAGGGGGGGTACCATTAACTCGTTCACCCCTACTCCCCTCACCCTCCTGGGGTCGGGGGGGCGCGGAGCGGGAGGAGGAGGATGAGGAGGAGGAGGAGGAGGAGGGGGAGGAGGAGGAGGAGGACAAAGAGGAGGAGGAGGAGGAGGAGGAGGAGGGAGGAGGAGGAGGAGGAGGAGGATGGGAGGAGGAGGAGGAGGAGGAGGAGGAGGGAGGAGGAGGAGGAGGAGGAGGAGCACACCTCCCCTACCCCCTCCCCTTGTCCACCCAGATCCGCGCTCGCGCGCCACCCCCTGGCCGCAGGCCGCCGTGTTCGAGAGAGAGCGCCAGGGGCCCGCGCTGACCAAGAGGCCCGTGCTGTGCCGAACGCTCAGGGGGTTCGGGCCCCGAGGGGCGACGGGGTCGGGAGGGCGATGGGGGCTGGGCGGCTGGGATGCAGAGGGCGAGGGATCGGCGACAAACAAACAAACTCCAGAAGCCGCATCTTCTCCTCCATCCTCGTCCCCTCCACCTCCACCCTTCCCTTCTTCTCCAGAAGAAGAAACACGTCATAAACATACACTTCCAGAGGTCCGCCCGGATTTCTTGGATCCGGGGCCTCCCTGGCGGCGCCTCAGGCGCCGCCCCTAGCGCGCTCCGCGTGTCAGGGCGAGGGTTCAGCGCAGATCCAAGAAGTCCGCGCGGACCGTCGAAAGTTTATGTTTACGCGTTTTTTCATTCTAGAGGGGAGGGAAAGGGTGGAGGTGAAGGGGACGAGGATGGAGGAGGATGAGGAGGAGGAGGAGGAGGAGGAGGAGGAGGATCGAGGATGCGGCTTCTTGAGTTTGTTTGTTTCGCTTCGGCTCATTATTTCCCGCATTTCCCCCCCCTCTCCTATAATAGCGACTCAGGCATATCCAGACTCACCCAGACTCTGACGTCTAATCGTTCAGGCTTGGAAAAACCCAGACTCATGCAGACTCATACCCACTCGCACTCAGACTTGTTCATGCGTAGTCTCGATCATCTTCAGGCTCACTCATCCTCGGACCCACTCAGACTCAGATTCACTCGCACACGGACCCATTAACACTCGTATCCAACAGCGCCCAGGCTTGCTCATGGTCAGATGCTCTCATACTTCGGTCTTGCACTGGGGCCTCCCGAGGGAGGTCTTGCACGGGCTCGTTTGTGCTTGCGACCTAGCGAGCAGGATGCACGTGTTGGGGGGGACGACTGTCTGTTTTCTGAGCCCCGTGACCACCACGATGCAACAGGCATCGCATTTTTACTCCGCAGGGGCGGGAGGGGCACGGGGAATGTCCACCAGAAATGTTCCACGGGAATTGTTTGGGGCCCCGAATAGAACGTCAGTCTTGGGGGATACAAGTGCCTGTATCCAGAGCCCTGTGATCACCGCGATGTAGCAGACATCGCGCCCGGGCCTCCCATGGGGTGCCGCCAAAGGACGCGCACCACCAGGTCCCGTTACCTGGTTCGTGTCAGAGGCAGATCAACGGTAAAGTAACTGCAGGTAAGATTACATCGTCATGACTATGCTGCCCGCGAGGTGTTAATTCGACGTGCACGTCCACGCCACAGAGGGCGGTATTGCACCCGTTCGTGGCTCGATGCGAATAGTATGATCTTGGCCGGTGCTTTCGCGATCCAGCCCCCGTGCGCCTGACAGAGGTGGGTGTCCAGCAGTGGCAGGGAAGGGAGGCCGACCGGGCGAGGCCGAGGCGGCGTTCCGGCGGGCGATGCCTCGGCGGCAGCGTGGGGCATGGGGGAGCTGCTGGCAGGCTGCGGCCACACACGAGGCTGCCCAGCACGGCAGAGGAAGCGCACGTGGCACTTCGCTGCGACGAGCGGAAAACCCAGCGCACGCGATGTGCACTCGATTCCGATGGGGCTGGTTCATCACGCGCACGCAGCAAGAACGGCCCGTCCGCGGAGCACCAACCTGCACATCAGGCGCAGCACGCACGGCACACGCCAGCTTTCACCCAGAGCAACGAGCGGCACCTCGGTCGAACGATGTCGAATCAGCGGCAGCGCGGGACCGGCAAAACCCCAGTCCAGTGGAAGTCAGATCGGCGCCTGCACCCAAGCATGGCAGGCAAGCGCGGTGGGTCTCGGATCTCCGCGCTCACTTCCCGAAAGCAAGCTCCCCTGGGAGCATTCTTGTGGCAGGGCGTCCCCCCACCACTTGATTCCCTCCGCCCCCAAAATTCGCGACGTCGGACGGAGAGACTGGAGATCATGTTCGATTCGAGCCACAGGAAGAGAGGTGCAATTCCTTGGTGGCACGCGACATCCAGTCAATGTTTCATAGCCTTGGGAGCAAGGGTGAGGACAGACAACAGGGGCTGAACATTTTCGTTTCCGCCCCCCCTCCTGGACAGACAAGGAGACATGGGCGAATGATGCATTCGCTCCTGCGCGATACCTCTCCATGCTCCCTTTGGCGGGGGGGGGGGCCGCAGCCACCACCAGGACGACGAGACTGTCTTCCCGGCAGTTGCCGCCCCGATGAAAACGAGATCATCCATGTGCAGATCGGGGGCGAGGCTGGAAGGCATGCGTGTCGCCGCGGGCGAAGACTGGGATAAGATAGACTGTGTCGCCGTCGGGGACGCCTGCCCCACAGGGCGACTGGAAAGTTTACACCCCTACGCTGGCACGCCAGGGTATAAGCTTTCCAGCCGCCCTGGGGACAGGCGCCCCCGATGACACACAGGGTTCGATGATTCCGTTCTTCTCCTGCCCGAGTCTCGCATCTCTGCTCCGAGGCGAGACCGCTCACAGCTGCGTCATCGCAGCGCTGGCAGCAGAAGCGGCGGGGCCCTTGCCGCCGGCGCTGCCCTCTTGACCGGCCAACACCCCGCGGGCCCCCCCCGGCCTGCCGCGAGGCGCCGGATGGAGCTGGACGCCCGCAAGCGCAACGAGGGCGTGGAGGCTCGGAGCGCCAAGGACGAGGCGGAGGTGCAGGAGGAGACCGCGCCGAGGGACTCCCCCCCCTTCTCCTCTCTGCTCTGTTCTTCGTGTTCCCTCTCTCCCTCTCTCTCTTTCTCTCTTTCTCTCTTTCACGCTCTCTCTCTCTCTCTCTATCTCTCTCTCGTTGCCTCTCTTCCCTCTTCCCCGCTGGCTCTCCTAGAGCGCGCGCGCGCGCCTGGGCTTGGCCTGCCCGTTTCACTTCTAGGCTGACTCGTCGGAGGTTCCTGTCCCGATGCCGGGCGTGTGTTCCCGCGCCCCCCCCCGCCCTCACCGCCCACCAAGCCACCCCAACCCAACCCGAAGGCCCCGATTTGCTCTCCGTTTCCAGAGGGGGGGGTGCTGGGTAACGTTGAGAAACAAACGCATCTGAAGCCCGTACCCCCCCAACCCGAAGTTCGAGTCTTCAGGTTGGGTTGAGGTGATCTGGCAGGTAGTCACCACCCTCCCCCCGCGCCCCGACCCGAGCGAGTCGCCGCAAGCGCCTGCCCCAGATCACCGAGCGCGCTCCACTACTCGCAAACTGCCTGCTCGCAAGCGCCCGAAAACGCACGTGTCTGCTTCGATGCAGCTGATCGTGGATCCCCCGCGGCGGATCCGGGCCATCCGCGAGTATCGGGGGAGCGTAAGACCCGGGTTTGCCAGGACTCGGGTTCGCCATCGTTTTTTGACGACCGCGCCTCGGATTTTGACGAGGAGGAGTTTCCTGGGATGTCTGCAGCGGGAGGCCTCGTCAAAATGCAGGCTCGGCCTCGTCATTTTTTTGACGACCTCGTCGGGGATTTCCGAGTCCCCTGTACCCAGGTCTTACGTCCCCCTGAGAGTAGCTACCTCTGCGAGCAGTGGGACGCGCTCGCCGACCGGGTAGCGGCCAGAGCCCCCAGGAGCGGCAGAGGCGCCGCGGCGCGCCCCCGCGGGCGAGGGCGGAGGGGGCGCCGCGCGGGAGCCGAGGGGAGCGCCGCGCGCTCGGAGGGCAGCGCGGCGCGCAGGGCAGAGCGAGCGGCGCTGCACGGAGTGGACCCGCAGGTGGGCTTGCGTCGGGCCTGTCCCTCCACAGGCGGAGTGTTCAAGGATGGCAAACACAAATCAAGTAAAGGGATAGTTTTTTGGTACAATGTTTGAATATGGGTTGCTCGTTTTTTGTTTTACTCTTGTTTAACAACAAAAAACCTTAGTCCAACATCCGCCTGTAGGAGGAAATGCCCGATCCAGAGGTCGCCTCGAGGCAGCGGGAGGCCACCCTGCGGAGTGCACCGGCCGTGCTCCGCGGGGACCCCCCCCCTTAGCTTCGGGGCAGGAGGCTGTCCACCCCGACGCCCCGCATATGCTGCCTCGCGTGGGGCCGTTGCGCGCGCGCTCGGTGCCCAAGGAGCAGCTGCGGTGAACGGTTTGCTTCGGGGGTGGACAGACCTCCTACCCTGACACGTTCGGTTCTCGAGAGGGCGCCGCGGGCCGTCATTTTCCAGGCGTGCGGCCGCCAGGTTTGGGCCCGAGGTCGTTTTCACTAAACCACGTTTTGCTAGAGGGAGGTCTGTCCATCCCCGATTGCCTGAGAGCGTTTCGTATATAGCAGATCCCTCTGGGCCATAGCGCGCGTTATCGTTGTGCCTTTGACCCTCCCCCTCCTCACACCCCCCACCCCCATGACGTGACGCTCTCCCCCAACAGTGCGTCCCCGGCACTGCCGCAGTGCGTCCGGCACCAGAGTTTTGGGGGAAGGGGGGGGGGCGCTACGTTTTGCCCCCTCCCGCCCTCCCTTGTAAACCCGACTGTCAGAAACGCGTTTCTGGCTCTGGCAAACGGTTTTCCGTTTCAATTGCTGTTGTCCGTAACCATAGTGGTTCCATGGGTCTCTTGAGCCGCCTGTTGGGCGGTACCATAAACCCTCGAACCCCAGAGAGCTCGCGACATAACCAAGTAAACACATTCACCTACAAGAGAGAAGAACAACATATGATTCCTTACGTGATTCCCTGGAGACGTGCTGTGCGTGCTGGCCCGTGGCGAGGAGTGTCTGACTTAGCCTCGCCCCTTGCGCAGGGAAAGAAGGACAACCGATCCACGGACCCCGAGTTTCAGATTGAGAACGCGTCGAGATCAATTCCGGCACACCTGTCGGCGAACCCGCCCCCCCCCCCTCCCATAACGCCCGTCCTCCCGTCCCCTCCCGTTCCCCAGAACGCCCGTTATGGCCGCGAACCAAATACAAATGCGCTGGAGAGGGGCGACTGGGGGCCACTGCCAGCGCCCCTGGCCAGGAGGCGACGCGGCGAATGCAGGGGCAGCCGCTGGCAGCGAGCGACCCAGGCGCTCCGGGGCGTTCCCTGCCGCCCCCCCTCCTCCACCTCCTCCTCCTCCTCCTCCTCCTTTGCCTCCTCCTCCGCCTCCTCCTCCTCTTCCTCCTCCTCCTCTTCACTCCTCACTCATCATTCCTCCTCCTACTGTTCTGTTCTGCTCCACTCCATCTGGAGCCAGCGTACGTGCCGTCATCACTGTCGCTGGAATCGAATTCATCACTGTCGCTGGCTTCGCCAGCGCCTGACTCTGACCTCAGGTGGGTCACCAAAATCTCGAGCAACGCTGCATCGAGACCGACACGCGCCACGAGCTCCTGCTCGCTCCAGCGCTCGTCCTGGACTGGGTGGCTTCCTTCCGAAAACAAACACGAGACAGGGAGGGGGGCTCTGGTGCCTCGCTTCGCGAGGTGGAAGCGCTCGAAGTTGCTGGGTTTCATGGTTCGACCCTTGTATTGCTCGGCCCAGCTCGGGCCCTCTCTCCATCCTCCCCCTCTGCCTAACTAACGCACTGGTGGTTTCCCTGCACGGGCGGGAGAGAGAGAGAGAGAGAGAGAGAGCGAGAGAGAGAGACAGAAAGAGACATTTCCCCCCCCCCCAGGCATAACTTACGCAGTTCGTGCACATGGCGACTCGGCTTCCAGCTATCACTATCACCTGTGCGCCCGAGGAGTCGTGAAGTGCGGCCGTCCTGAGGGTGTGGCGTTGGAGCACAGCAGCAATCTCAAGCTCCTGATCACGGTCCTCGGGCAAATCCAGAAGAGGGAAAGCACTACGTGGGCAGCTCACAGGGTACAGCTTCCTCCCTTCCTTCATCACAGCCTTCATCCTCCCCAAGGTGACCTTCCATTCCGTGACCTTACGCTCTGGAAACTCAATGGTGTCGACGAGCTCATGTTTGGCCTTGCGGACCTCCTGGGCCCCAATCAATCAGCCAACTCCTTGGAGAAACGCACCAAGGCCATATATTTAGCATACGCATAATTCGCTGGATGCTTCAGAATGGCAATGTTGGCGGATTCATCGGCCTTATCGTTGCCTCGTTTGAATAGTTCCGTCGTGCGACCTTGTCTCGCATCCACCATCGAGTTATGTGCCTTCACTGTCACTGCTGTGAGGCCATCCTCAAACACGTGCCATATGCTCTGCCACATGTGCGCGCGCTCGCTCATGCTGCTCATGGACCATGCGCGACCATGAACAGGGGAAAGCGTACCCGAGCAATCTGTTTGCAGAACATTACCACCGAAGCAGGCATGGCAAATCATGAGCACCGCGTAATCCTCTGCGTCCCTGGGCTGCTGCAGTGCTCATACACGAGCTGGCACCACCCCGCAGGCAGCTGCAATGAAACGACCGTGGTCACCCATCATCAACAGTGCCCAACCAGTTCCACGAATCCTCCTGCACGAAGGGTGCGTCGCAGATCCGTCAGCAAAAATGTGCGCACCAGTAAGATATCCAGACGTAGACCGATTCACCCTGTAGATGCCCACCTCCTCCGTCGTCAAAAGCTTGGGCGCCAGCTCTCGAGGGAGAGGCAGCAGCCCCGCAGCGCAATTCCTCTCGTCTTGGTGCCAACGTCTGATGTTGCGGGCAGCTGCCAAAAGCTTGGGCGAGCACACATCCTTTCTCACCGTGCACCACGTGTCACAACAAACCGTTTGTGGTACAATGAACCACTTCCAGCTCGACAAAGTTGTCATACATCATCATTTCGCAACCCATGTTCACGCCTCCTGTCCATCGTCCACATGGTGGGGGAAAGAGGCGGTCGAAGGCAGTTCTGGTGGTGCTCGCTCCAGGCTGGTCTGGCCTTGCTGCCAAAAAGCTGCGGCACTCCATCTCGCAGGATTGGACGGCACCACGTCTTGTTGCACCTCTTCGCTTGCAGCGCCACAACGTCCGAGCGATCACGAGAAGCTCCTGCCGCAAGTTTGCTAACAAGAGCTGGCGAC
>CAUYUJ010019571.1:42500-202500 GCA_963575745.1 Prorocentrum cordatum | reverse complement strand
TTGTAGTAGTTGTAACAATGGCAGTCGTAATCGCAATAGTCTTCCCTTCTGCGACCAAGCCCTCTTTACATCGAGTCCGCGCGCGTTGACGTCTCCCTCGCTGCCCCATTTGTCGACCCTTGAGGGGGGCCCGTCGTAGCTCGGGAAGTCGGGCAAGACGGCCCGCAACAGTCGCACAGGGACGTTCGATATATGTATGTGACATACACATGTGTGACTAAACATGTGTGTCTATGTATACACACCTGTATATATACACGTTTATAAACATGGGAGCCTCTCGTAGCCATCTTGGAGCTCAGTGTTGGCCCTCTTGGGGGCCTCGGGGGCCCTTCTGGGGTCATTTTGGAGGACGTGGATCAGATCAGTTGAGATTGAAATCGCTACCGTCGCTTGCCGCATCCCAACATTGCGTCTCTTGGTGTCTGATGCTCTCGGGGGTCTCTCTGGGCGTCTTGGAGCCCTTCTGGGTCTCTCTTGGGCCATCTTGTGGCCTTCTTGAGCCATCGCAGGATTTGGGCATCTACAGTGGAGACCCATGCCAAGAAACGCCCTGCTTGCCTCCAGGGTGCCCTGTGTTTCTTGGGTTTCGATGGTTTTGCTGTGGAAAGCGCGCCGTCCCCACATCAAAAATCAATAGACGTCCTGGGATCTCAGGATTGGGTTTCTTGTGGAAGGTTTCTTGTGGATTGGCCTCCACTGTAGGAGGTGATTCTCCTTCGGAGGCTTCGTGGCCACTTTTGGGACCTCGGAGGATTTGGAGGCTTCGGAGGCTTCGGAGCCGTTTGCGGCTGGCCTTGGAACTTGTTGGAGGCATGTTGGATGCAATGTTGAGCCACTTGGGGCTAAGATTTGCCGTCTTGGAGGCCACATTCGGCGCCCTGAAACCATTTTGCAGGCATTCTGGCGCAAGAAGGGCACAACAAAGAGGGTGGTAAGTGGAGATGTGAACCCTTCCCCGAACAAGCGGCGAGTCGGAATGATTCATTCGCTGATCTATGTGCGCCTAGAGGGCTTGTGGGATCAGACGATTGCCTATCTGACAGCTGCCCGCTGAAACCAAGTTGAACGGCGTTTTCCCATGGCGCCTCTGCTCGGAAGCGCACCCCCCGCCTCCCTCACCCGACGATTCCAGGTCACCCGCGGGGGCGCGATGATCCTTGCGCCCCCCGTGCCGCGGCCTGGGGGCTGGAGAGCCGCCCGTCCCCAGGGCGGCGCGACGTGGCAGCGCGACGACGGCCGCTCGTGGCGCCTCGCGCGGCGCGACGCTCGACGCTGAGTCACCCCGTGGGCTTAGGCTACGGTGTGGGCCCATGCCAAGCATTTGGGCATCTGCAGTGGAGACCCATGCCAAGGAACGCCCTGCTTGCCTCCGGGGTGCCCTGGGTTTCTTGGGTTTCTTGGGTTTCTTGGGCTTCGTGGGCTTAGGATACAGTGTGGGCGCATGCCAAGAATTTGAGCATCTACAGTGGAGACCTTAGTGGGCCCTGGAAACAACAGGGCCGTTTTTTTACCGGTTCCGTTTTGCCGTTTCTGTTGCCGGTTCCGACGCCGTTTTTTTCCCGGACCCGTCGCCGTTTTTTGACCGGTTCCGGCTTCAGTTCCAATCCTGGAGCTGTTTTTTGCAGTTTCCGGTCGCCGTTTTTTTGCCGTTTCCATTTTCACGTGACATTTTTTGGGGAAACGGTGAAAAATCGGCCCTGCCGTTTCCGGGGCCCACAAAGGTGGAGACCCATGCCAAGAAACGCCTTGCTTGCCTCCAGGGAAAGCGCGACGCTCCCACACCAGAAATCAGTGGACGCCCTGGGGTCTCAGGGTTGGGTTTCTTGCCGAGCTCCTACTGCACCCATTGCTCACCGGATCTCGAGGCCCCGCCCGCTCTGCGAGGTGAAGCGCTACGAGGCCATGGCTGCCGGGCGAGAGCGCGCTGGCGCGGAGTCCCTGGTGGACTTCGGCCAGAAGGCGGCGCTGTGTGAGGAGGCGGCCCGCCACCTCGCGCGCGCGCGCTGCTTGCCCAAACCCCTGCAAACGGGGCGTTAGTAAACGGGGTGGTACCTTACGGGCCTCTTCAAGCCAGAACGGGGCGGCAGGGCATTTACCTCGCACCAGAGCGTGATACATCGGGACGACAGAAACGTCGAAACACCATCACAACTCTGGGCGGGTGGGATTAAACTGCACTTATGCGCGGCAAATCAACGTTTGAAGGCACCATTGAAACACACACCCTTAGCTACCGGCCCGTCTACTGATGCACCGTTTGCAGGGGCTTGGCTTGCGGCGCTGCCCCCGATTGCCCATATCGGCGTTTGTCGCGCTTCGCTCGGCCTTTTTGCAGTCGGGCCGAGGTGCAAGATCGAGGTCGGCTCGGGGGAAGGTGCCCTCGTAGTGGGGCCTGGAAGCGACAAGGCCGTTGTCTTACCGGTTCCGCTGTGCCGTCCGTTTTTTGCCAGTTCCGACGCCGTTTTTTGATTGTTGGTTCCGTCACCGTTTTGCTCTTGGTTCCGGCTCGGGTTTCAATCCTGGAGCTGTATTTTTGCCGTTCCCATTTTCAATACATTTTTTCGGAAACGGTGAAAAACGGCTTTGCCGTTTCCGGGATCCACCACGGGTAGCCTAACGTTCCCCGTGTCTGTTAGATGTTTTTGTGCATCCCGATACCCTCGCTTATGATGCTCCAACCTACTTTAGCCTTGACCGCCAGAATTTCGAACAACAAGAAAGTACCGAACTGGAGGGATTTCACGTGTCGGGCCCTGCGAGACGATACTCGATCGACGCTGTTTCGATGCTGTTCTGGGTACTCTAAATTATTTCTGGGGTGTGGTCCTTAAGTACGATGGGGGCAACATGAACCACTACATGATCTCAGGGTCTGGTGTGCCCTGGCTGGCGGATGGTCTCGCGGTCTTGAAAGGTGTTCTTCTGGCCTAGGTTTACGTCGGGTGTGTCCCTCTACAGGAGGGATCTTCAAAACTAGTCAAACAATAGTCAGGGGACGACTTTTCTAGTATGTTTGACTATTTTCGAATATGTTTCGACTATCATTTTTCGTCCCGTACCTAGAGCAGGACACGCCCGACCTAAGCCTAGGTCCGACTGTACTCTTTTCTCTTTTTCTTCTCGTTGTCCTTCTCATCCTGGCAGGTGCGGGGCACTGCGCCCCGCCCCCCCCCCCCCCGACTTGCCACCTGCGCTCACGGCCCCCTTCTGGGTCTGGCATCCTCGCGCCACGCGAACTCCCGTCCAGTACGCCTGCTGGTTGCTATGCTCGGCGCAGGCGCCTCACGACTACGCCAAGCGCTTTACAATTGCCAGGTGAGAATGCTGCAATAAATTTCAGCTAGGTCGAAATGCAATGCAAGTTCAAGCCCTTTCGCCTCTACGCAGTCAAACGTCAAACACTACTTCATTCTGGAACAGCTCGACCTCGCAGAGCCGCGAGCTCGGCTCGGATGTTTTGCCTCTGCGTCAGTGAGAGCTCCGGCTGCCCAAAGCCAAAAAGTCAAATCATTTTGTAATGCTTTGTATCAAGGGAGGACAAACCACCGGGACCAGATAATCGGCGTTTGCTGAACGGTCCTGGGCGTTAACTGAACAGCCCTGCCCTGTTCGATTCTTTTTTGGGTGCGTTTACTAAACGGCTTCGCGTGTCGGGGTGATTGCGGTGGGGGCGTTGGCTAAGGAATGCGCCCAGGATGCTGCAGACCTTGGAGGATTCCTGATCTGATGAGGGCGGCGGTGGTATCCATTGCCAAGCCTCGGTTGGAGTTCCGCCAGCTTTCAGATCCTGGCTTCCTTGACCAAGGTTTCCTTATCCAATGCCACACCGTAGTGTGAGAGTGGATTGTCTGCTCTCTATGTTAGTTCCTCGTTCGAGGGGGCAATGCGCATGCAGATGCTGCGCCATCGCGAGAGCTCCCAGCGACCGGCCTTTTTGTTCGACCGTCTGCGGGGCCTCTCCGTGCGGGGGCTCCCCGCGTCTTGCCTCTCCGAGTGCTCGAGCTGTCCTGCGACGCATCTCAGCGCTCTTCTCGCTAGGCCTCCTGGATGGGATCCGAGTAGATGGGGTCGGATGATCGCGCTGCATCGCAGATGCATCGACGATGCGGCTCGATGTGGAGACCGTGTTTCCCCACGCCGACGTCGCCGATACATCGTCGACGTCGCCGATGCATCGCCGATGGATCGCCGATGCATCGCCGATGCATCGGCGATGCATTGGCAATGCGGCGCGATCTTTCGACCCCGTCTACTGGGACCCCATCCAGGAGGCCTCTATTCTCGCTTGTCGGAGGTTCGTGCGGCGGCGTCGCGTTGCGACTCTTCGGCTGCGCCGCGCAGCATCACGTCAGCAGCACCCTCTGCGTGCGTCGGGGCTGATGCTCCTCGCCCTCCCCCTGCTCTGCTCCTGCCTCTCCTCCTGCCCAGGAGAGGGACGGCATTCTCTTCAGAGAGGGGTGGGGCAGGACGGGGGCTTGCGACGTGCGGCCGTGCGCATGTCTCGGACGTGCGCATTTTGGTTGGCGAGGACCATCGAGGAGCATCCTGGATCATCTTGCGAAAAATAAGCGCGCGACATCGAAAACTGCACAGGGAATGGACGTCCGAGCGATGGCACGGGGAGGATGGGGGGATGGTCTCGGCCTGCAGACGGTAGAGGGAAACGATTAGTGGACACCCCCCCCCTCCCCCAAGTTCAAGGCTTGCACGCGCGGGAGGGGGGGGGAACCTGCGGTCGAAGTGCAACTCATCCACCCCGCCGCCAACATTGATCGTTGGGGCGGGGGGGGGGCAGATGCATGTGGCATGCGCGTGTGCTACTTTTTTTCCGTGGCCTGGATGTCCCCTGGGCCGCGGCCCCACCAGGAGAGCGGGTCGGCGGGCGCGGCGTTCGAGGAGCCCCCACGCCGAGCGGAGACCTCCGCTTCCGCCTCCCGCCGCCCTCTCGCGGGGAGGCGTGCCTCTCGCGGGGCTCAGGAGGGCCAGGTCGAGAGGCGCCCCTGGGCCCCAGACTCCCCCAACCCTTCGGAAACAACTCCTGGGAGGCCAAATTCTGATGTCTCCCTGGTCCGCTCAATCCAGCTTCATCCCGTCTGAAATAATCCGGCCTCATCCCGCTCAATCCGGCCCAATATCCCGCTTGATCCGAGGCCCAGTCCGGCGTAAAACCGCCCCCCAACGATTGCTCGTCCTCCTTCATGGGCGTCGCTCCAACCTACTCATACTATACTTGCGCCGCCGCCCCACCCCCCCCAGGGGCGACGCGCGCGCACCGAGCAATCTTCCAGCAGATGTGTCGCCGCGGCCGCTCTCTGGCCACACCGCTCGGGTAAGGATGTACTACAAGATGGGTGTACTTTGTGTTCGGGACGGACGCGCGCCTCCAAGGAGAGCGTATAGTACTAGCAGGCATCTGTGCGCCGCCCTTATATCCTTCCCACGAAGACCTCCCAGCAGTTGCTTCCGAACCCGGCCTTGTCCAGCCACGCGCCCAGTCCGAATGGCAATTGGCGCCCATGCCTCTCCAGCCTTCAGGACGGCGTGCATGCCCACAGGGCCACACAGGCGGACGGCGCGGGGTGCGCAGCTGTTTTCCTGCTGCCGCTGTCTCCCTCCCCCTCGCTCCCTCTCCCCCAAAAATTATGTCCGTGTTTCCCCTGCCCCGCCTGTAAGTGCTGCAAAGCGTCGGGAGGCACATCGGGTTGCGGGTTGCACATGTCACAGCAGCGAGGGCATCACAATTCGATTGAGTACTGGGCCCTCTTGGGGTTCTCCAGGGCCGCATTGGAGGCCATCTTGGGCGTCTTGGAGGCCGCTTGGGCCATCTTGGGGCCCTCTTGGGCCGGTCTTGGGGGCCTCTTGGGCCGTTCTGGTGCCATCTTGGAGGCCTCTGGGGCGGTCTTGGGGCGATCTTTGGGGGCTCTTGGGCCGCAGGTTGCTCGAGAGGGAGCAGTGGTGCATCCATGCGTCTGGAATCACTCTACCGTAGGGCGCCCTTTTTATATCGTGCCTGAGAGGGGCCCGCCGTCCTCTTGTGCAGCGATCGTTTTCGTCGTCGTCGTCGTCGTCATCGTTATCGTCCGTCGACGTCCATCGTCGTCGTCGCCGTCGGCGGCAACGCCTTCGGCGATGAGAAGAACGCGTGGGTAAAGAGAGCAAGCTGCATCTCTACCGCTGCCATGGTCGGAGGTCCTCCGCTACAGAATCGGGGAGGGAGTCTACGCCTGGCCTGGCCTCCTGACGCGTGTGGCGGGACGGCGCGGGAGAGGGCAGCGGAACAGGCGAGGAGGAGGCAGGGGGGCTCGAGCGAGCGATGACGAGGCGACGGTGTGGATGTGTGCGCTTACTCCAGGGCTGGCCTCGCCTTAGGTCGCGCCTCGCCTTCGCCGGCAGCCGGGCGGAAGGCTGGCGGACGCCAGCGGAAGTAAAACGGCTGCGGGCTTGCTGGCTACATGTTGGCGAGAAAGCGACGGCCGTCAATCGGCTACAGTGGAGACCCATGCCAAGAAACACCCTGCTTGTCTCCAGGGTGCCTTGGGTTTCTATGGTTTTGCTGTGGAAGGCGTGACGTTCCCACACCCAAGTGCCGTGGACGTCCTGGGGTCTCAGTGTTGGGTTTCTTGCGGCAGGTTTCTTGTGGACTGGCCTCCTCCATTGTACACCTAAGAGTGACCCTTCGCCGGAGTGACCTCAGATGCGCGGTGTTCGGGGTGCGCGGGGGTCCGAACCCAAGCGCGCAGGCCAGTATGTCGCACCGCGTGCAACGCGTGGCAAGCCGCATACCAAAGGTCACACTTGCTCAGGGCTTAGATGTTCTTAGAAACGCTGGGGGCCGTTTTATCGAGTTAGTTGTTTGTTTTTGGAGCAGTTTTCCCCCATTTTGGGATTGCCGTCTCGCCGTTTCGATTCGTTTTGCAATGTGTGTTTTGATTGTTTCTTTAATCGTCGTTTTCTATTTTTTCCGTTTCGTTCTGTTTTGAGTTGGTGTTTTTGTGTCTTGGTCGGCCGCAGCGCAAGTTGAAAGCGTTCAAACAACGCCCCCAGCGTTTTTGTGAACAATTGAGGCCTCGGGCCACTCTTGCGTTTACCAGAGTAAAGCATGAGGCACCAACATGTGTGGATCCTTTGTATCTGAAATCGGCCAGGTGGCGATCGAGAGCATGTAAGTCCAGCGCAACGATACAAAGGCTGAGCCTGCAAAGCGGGAGTCACGACGGGCCCCTATGGGGAACGATTATACACATACTGCGTCGATGTTGTGAAGCCTTCGTGTTCAACAGAGGCTATTCAGGATAAAATGGCAATCAGCCTGAGAACAAGCACCTGGGATGACATCAGCGATGTCTTCGACAAGTGGACATGACAGGGCTTCCCAGAAATAGCTTCTGAGGCCTCTCCGAATGGTCTTCACGGAACCGAAAGTGGTCTCAAGAGGGCATTGGGGTGGGTCCGTTAGACCTTCTCGCAGCCGTCTTGAGGCCACTCTAGGTGGTCTCGAGGTGTCCTAGAGCTGGTACGGCGGCAGATGGGCGTTACTTGGAACAGTCTCCCCTCATGGGAAACCAATCGCCGTCTAATTCCGAGAAAACGACTTTTCTGCGAGGCGTCTATACGTGGCTCGTAAGATCGGCGTCACCCGAACATATTATAAACTACTTATTCTACCACTACTACTACTACTACTACTACTACTACTACTACTACTACTACTACGACTACTACGACTACTACGACTACTACGACGACTACTACTACTACTATTACTACTACTTCTTCTTCTTCTACTACTACTACTACTACTACTACTACGTATACGACTGCTACTACTACTACTACTACTACTACTACTACTACTACTACTACTACTATACTATTACTATTACTACTATACGACTACTACTACGACTACTACTACTACTGCTACTACTACTACTACTACTACTACTGCTGCTACTACTACTACTACGACTACTCTTAGGACTACTCCTACTACTACTACTACTATTACTACTATTACTACGGCTACTATTACTACTATCATTAGTACTACCACCACCACTACTACTACTACTACTACTACTACTACTACTACTACCACTTTTACTACTACAACTACTACTACTACTACTACTACTACTACTACTACTACTACTGCTACGACTACTAATGCTACGGCTACTACTATTACTAGTGCTGCTACTACGACTGCTACTACTACTACTACTACTATTAGTACTACGGCTACTTTTACTACTACTACTACTACTACTGCTAATGTTGCTTCCTCTACTGCTACTATTACTACTTCTACTCCGGCTGCTCCTACGTATACGACTACGGCCACGACTACTCCTACTACTAGTACTACTACTATTATTAGTACTATTACTACTATTGCTACTGCTAGTACTACGCAAACGACTACGACGACGACTACGACTTTTACGACTACGACTACTACTACTACTACTACTACTACTACTACTACTACTACTACTACTACTACTACTACTACTACTACTACTACTACTACTACTACTACTACTACTACTACTACTACTACTACTACTACTAACTACTACTACTACTACTACTACTACTACTACTACTACTACTATTACTACTACTACGACTACTACTACCTACTACCACTACTACTACTACTGCTACTACTGCTGCTACTGTGACTACTGCTACTACTACTACTACTACTACTACTACTACTACTACTACTACTACTACTTACGACTACGACTACACTACTACTGCTTCGACTACTACGACTATTTCGACGACGACTACTACTACTACTACTACTACTACTACTACTACTACTACTACTACTACTACTACTACTACTGCTACTACTGCTACTGCTACTACTACTACTTCTACTACGACTACGACTACGACTACGACTACGACGACGACGACTACGACGACGACGACTACTACTACTACTACTACTACTGCTACTACTACTACTACTACTACGACTACTACTACTACTACTACTACTACTACTACTACTACTACTATCATACTACTACTACTACTACTACTACTACTACTACTACTACTGCTACTACTATGTGCGCGTCGCCCCCCCCAGGGGCGACGCGCGCACCGAGAAGTCTTACAGTACATGCGTCGTGGCGGGCGATTGCTGGCCATGCCGCTCGGAAAACGATATACTATATGATGGTTATATTACAGTGGAGGCCCATGCCAAGAAACACCCTGCTTTCCTCTTGGGTGCCCTGGGTTTCTTGGGTGTCGATGGTTTTGCGATCCAAAGCGTGACGTTCCCACACCAAAAATGAATGGACGTCCTGGGGTCTCAGGGTTGGGTTTCGTGTGGAAGGTTTCTTTTGGACTGGCCTCCACTGTTCGGGTCGGACGTACGCCTCAGAGGATGACACAGTTTTTAGTATGTCCCTTTGCTTCCCACAGGAGAGACCAAAGGGTGCCGCCCCTGTCCAGGCACCGGTGACTTTTTGGTCTCCGGCATGGTCTCCTGTATGGTCCTTGGGCTCCCGCGTGGTCCCTCCCGTGTGGATTCTCCCGAGTGGTCTCCCGTATGGTTTCCCGCATGGTCTCCCGCACGGTCTCGCGCCTGGTCTCCCGTATGATGTTCCCCATGGTCTTCCAGCAGGCGGCCTTCTCAGAGGGAGGCGGAACTTCTCAGGAGCCCTCGCGCCTTCTGAGAAGTTTGCGTTCGTTTTCGGGAGCTGCTCAGGAAACTTCTCAGAGGGCCGGTGGACTTCCGAGCCTTCTGAGAAGGCCTTGGGCTTCCCCCCGTTCACTCGTCTCCGATGCATGGTCTCGTGCAGGGTCTCCTGTATGGTCTTTGGTCTCCCGCATGGTCTCCCGAATGGTCTCCCTTGTGGTTTCCCGCATGGTCTCCCGCATGGTTTCCCGTGTGGTCTCCCGTCTGAGATCCCCCATGGTTTCCCGTGCTCTCTCGCCTATTCGGCGGCGAGCGAGGGGCGGAAGTGAGAAGGAGTAAGCCTTCTCAGAAGGAGGCGGGACTTCTCAAGCGCCCTCGCGCCTTCTGAGAAGTTTCCTGTGCCTTCGGGGAAGGCTTAGACAATTCCTCAGAAGGTTGGGGGACTTCCGAGGCCTTATGAGAAGACCCGCCCCTTCTCACTTCCCCCCCCCCCCCGCGCTCTCCGTCAACCAATGGTATCCCGTCTATTTTGCCATCTAGTTTCCCGCACGGTCTTCCGTATGGTCTCCCCTTATGGTTTTCCGCATGGTTTAGTCCGCATTCTCTCCCCCTGGGGTGTCCCGTAGGGCTTCCCAGGTCGTCTCCCTCACGGTTTCTCGCCGCGTGGTCTCCCCGCGCATGTTCTCCCGCGCATGGTCACCGGTATGTGCAGCAGTTTGGTCTCCAGGCTGCTCGCCCGTATGCTCGCCCGTCTGCGCGGTACAGTGAGATTGACGGGCCTGTTTTCCACCACCGCCACCACCATAAGTTGGAGGAGGGAAAAGGAGGAAAAAGGTGGAAGAGGAGGAGGAAAAAGAGGAGGAGGAAGACCCCCCCCCCCTCCTCCGTATGGTGGTGGCGGTGGAAACAAGCCCACCAGAGATGCTACAGACACTCTTCAGTCATGCCGATTCGGGTCTCCTGTCGCCCGGGGTGTGATGCTGACGCGGGCGCCTCTCGGAGATCGCGGCGGGGCCGAGCTTGCAGCAGGGTCCGAGCAGAACCGTGGCGGCACCGACGACCCGCACTTCTCGCGCTTCCTCCCCTCCGCTCGATGGCCACTTGTGATAGGGGGGAGCGAACAACGACATAAACCCACAAACTCGCAGGTCCGCGCGGATCCCGTGGATCCGCGCTGGACCCCCCCCCTCCCTGGCGCGCGGAGCGCGCCAGGGGCGGCGCCCGAGGCGCCGCCAGGGGGCCCCAGCGCCGATCCGAGAAGCCCGCGCGGCCCTCCGAGCTTTTATGCTGATGTCCTTGTCCGTTCCCCCATGTGAACCCTGCCCCCACCCCCCCTCAGAGATCATGGGGGGTGGAGGTATGGTGATGGGCTCGTTTTCCACCACCACCACCACCATAAGTTGGAGGGGGGAAGGAAGAGGAGGACGAAGAGGAGGCGGAAGAGGAGGAGGAGGAGGAGGAGGAGGAGAAGGAGGAGGAGGAGGAGAAAGAGGAGGACCTCCTTCCCCTCCACCTGATGGTGGTGGTGGTGGTGGAAAACCGGCCCATCACATGGGGCTCACCGCGTGTGGCCACCGATCCGTACCTGCGGGCAGAGCAGCAGCAGGGAGAGCGGAGAGCGGCCGGAGGAGCCCCCAGGGGTCGGACCACGGGGCCGCCGAGGAGCAGGAGGAGGGGCACGATACACGCCAGTCGTTGAAAGTAGGTATTTCTGGATGCCCAGATCCCAGTCTACTTCAAGCGCCTTCCTACTTCAAGAATCGGCATGTTTTTGCTGCGTTTTGTTATTATCTGGGAGGACCTGGACCCAATCTACTATATCCGCCTTCCTACTTCATGTTTCTACCTACTTCTTCCGACCGACGTGTACGGGGGGCTCCAGGGGGCAGGCGATCGCAGACATAGCTCAGGGGGGCGTGGACTGGCGACGGGTCCCGCTTCCATGGCACATCGCGGGTCTCCGCCGCCGAGCGAGGAGGCACCGGCCACACTATGGGGAGGGCACCTCCCCGATCCGAGGCTCTGGCGACCGCGACCCACATCCATGGGTCGCTATTCCCTGTTTGCGCGCCCCCGAGGGATCGGGCGGCGAGCCCTGGGACCCGGGCACTGGTACTGCTATCCCCTGGTACTTCTGGCCAGTTTCGAGCCCCGGGGCCGTCACAGATCGATGCGGCCCGAGAAGTGGCGCAGAAAGACGGGGCCCTCGCGTTCTTTCGCGACGCTGCGTTGCTTTGTCAGCCGCGGCGAGTTGGATCACCAATCCATGCCTGCGCGCCCCCGAAGGAGGCGGAGGAGGGCCCGCCGCCGGGGCGCGCCGGCGCCGCGGTGCCGCCCCCCGCCTGCCTCGGGCTCGGCATCCGCACAGATCGCGGCCTGTCGTCGTCACCTTCGTCGTCGTCGCTGCAGTGGGGGCCCACGCCAAGAAGCACCCTGCTTGCCTCCAGGGTGCCCTGGGCTTCTTGGGTTTCGATGGTTTGGCTGTGGAAGGCGCGACGTTCCCACACCAAAAATCACTGGACCTCCCGGGGTCTCAGGGTCGGGTTTCTTGTGGAGGGTTTCTTGTGGACTGGCCTCCACTGTGCACGCCAGTCGTTGAAAGTACAGCCGGACCGAGGCATAAGATCGCTAGGTCGTTTCGGGGCGGGTGCCCTAATTAATGTGTTTTGTGCGTGTTGGATGTTCTTGTGCACCTTGGGGAAGGTGCCCTCGGATGTTCTGTTTGTTTTGGCCGACGGAGGGTCTCATGTTCGCGCGAAGGATGTTCTTCTGTTCCATGTTCGACTGTATCTGTGAATATCCAGAACCTAGACTACTTTGGGTGCCCTCCTGCTTCAAGAGTCGAGGGGAGCCCTCCTACTTCAAGAGTCGAGGGGCGCCCTCCTACTTCAAGAGTCGAGGGGGTGTCCCTCTTCCCTCCTCTTTAGGGGGTGGGCGGATGCCCAACCTGCTTCCAACGTCTTCCCACTTCATGGTTCGACCTACTTCTTCCGACCGACGGGTAGCATCATCGGAGGAGGAGGAGGAGGACAGCAGTTGCAGCGCATGGAGCGGCAAGGATGCCAGGTTGCAGCCGTCTCTAGCGTCTCGGGGCGTTGCGCGCTGTGCTGGAGCTTCCCTGGAACTTGAACGCATCGAATCAAGGATGACACCACTTTGTTTCTTGGGTGCTTGCCCGAGGCCGCGCGTTGGCGTTGCAGCACACTCCTGCAGCGGGGCATCTCCTTCTCTGCATCGACGGCCCCAGCAGGCAACATATGCTCATCCCCCGATACTCCTGGATGCCATTGGAGGGTTCTGGTTGCAAGCGTGGCCCAACTCTCTCAAGCTCAATAAAAAGTCGGCGCGCATTGGCAGGCCGACCCCGCAAAGTCAAGGGTATTCTTTTGTGCCCTGTCCATCCCTTCTCGTGTCCTCTGCGTGTTCGCACTAAGGGCCCCCGTGTGTCCCGAGCCCGGGGCTACTGCAGGTTTTCACCCCCTGTCGTGTGTGGTCGTCTTCGTTCGATGGCGAGGATAGCCCTCTTGAAGGGCAGCGGACTCCTCCTTCTCCCTTGCTCGTTAGCCGTGAAAAAAACCAAAAAACAAAAAAACAAAAAAGGGCCCCCCGTGTGTCCTGTGTCCTGTTGGAGGCCACGTTGCCGTCGGAAGAGTCCCTCGTGCCCTGTATCGCGTGCCCTCTCGTATATGCGCTCCGACCGCAGGGCCCCCAACGGGGGGGCCCGAGGCTCTGTCCTCGGGGGCCCCCCCGGGCCCCACCCGTGGGGGGGCTCCTGTGGAGCTCGGGCCCGCACTCGCCCACAAAAACAGCGAGACGCGTGCCCTCTCTTATTTTTTCGGGGGTGGACAGAACCCCCAACAGTGACACGTCGATTAGTGAATTGTGCGTTTTCGGTTCTCGAGAGGGCGCCGTGGCCGTTCTTTTCCAGGCTCGCGCCCACCAGGTTTGGGCCTCAGGTCGTTTTCACTAAACCACGTTTTACTAAAGGGGGGTCTGTCCATCCCCGATTTTTGCCATCGCAGCGGAGCCCAGCGGCAAGACGAGGGAGCCACAGACGGAGACGACGACGACGACGGCGGCGACGACGACGAGGGAGAGGAGGGCAAGGGAGGGCGGGGGGCGCATGCCCTCACACGTGTGGTACGTCCCCTTCCACAGGTCGGACCTGGCGTAGGGCTCACGTGAAGGCTCCGGGGCTCAATGGACGGGGGTCACTGCAGGCGTGGGTCAGCCAGAGCGCCCGCTCTTGCAGGATCCTGCAGGGCCAGGGGCGCACTGACCCGGGCGTGGGTGCAGGACCCTGCAGGATCCTTCGCATTGACCCGGGCTTGGGCGCAGGATCTTGCAGGACCTCGCAGGATTCTGCAAGGCCCGACCGGCCCGGGTCTGGATTGACCCGGGTCGGCAGATCCGCGAAGGCTCCTCCAGAGTTCAGCCCGAGCCAGCGGCACGCAAGGGCCGTCCCAGCTGGCGCCGCCCCGGCAGTCCTCTCCCCCGTGGGGGTAAGTCGAGCTTGTCCTTCTACAGGAGGATAATTTTTAACACATAGTAGAAGAATAGCCCAGGGAATATTTTGTAAAACATTCATGTTTGATCCTTTTGGAGCATTGTTTGGCTATGTTTTACTCTTCCTCCAAAGCCCGCCTGTGGGAGGACATGCCCGACCGAACCCGAGCCAGGGGCACGCGAGTGCCCTGCCAGCAGGCGCCGCCCCCTGGCAGCCCTCTCCCCATATTAGGGCGGGGGCACCAACACACATCGACGTTGGCTCGCAGGACGCGCTCCCCCATGACAGGACTCATTTCGATTCCCCCGATTCGATTCGGTTCGATTTCGATGGCCTCCGATTCCGATTCGAGTCGATTCGGGATTCCGATATGGGTTCCGATCTCTGATTGGAGGCATATTAGCCTGCCGATTTCCGCCGATTCGACTTTCCCGACTCGGATGCCGAATTCTGCCGATCCGATCCATTTCGATCGCAGATCCGACTTATCGACTCGATTCTACGGTCTCCTGCCATGATTATGTTGCTGTCTGGAAGCGGCTGCACCAGTGCAGCATGAGCTCGGTCGCCCTCAGTCACCGCGTGCGCTCCGTTGCTCACGGAGTGCCGACTCGCAAAAGTGCGCAACAACAGATGTCTGCATCGATGTACCCATCGGTCTTTGAAAGTAGGTATTTTTGCAGTCCTACATTCCAATCTAATTCAAGCGCCTTCCTACTTCAATTATCGAGTGGCTTCACCTTGTCCGTCCTCTTTAGGGGGCGGGTGGGCATCCGACCTATTGTCAACGCCTTCCTACTTCAAGATTCTACCTTTTTCTTCCTACAGATGGGTACTCACAGAGTGCTGACGCGCAAAACTCCGCAACAACAGATGTCTGCATCGAGGTAGTGTACCGTAAAGCCTCCATAGCAGATCCAGGCCGTTTGCGGGCAGTTACTTTGCGAGGAGTGGAACGCGCTTGTCCACTCAGACGGAACGCCCCCACCTCCTTTCCTTTACATGAGGAGGAGGAGGAGGAGACCTCGTCGCGCAGGCGGGGCTTCGCTTCGGCATCAGGCCTGCCTGGCTGGCCCGAGTCCGAGACCGGCCCGCACCTCTCCCGTGGCGAGGCCTGCGCAGGAGATGTGCCGGTTGTGGTCTCGGCCAGGGCCATCTGGTCTTGCCGCACGGCTCGCATTGATGCCAGATCGAAGGAGCGAAACCAGACACGATCGCGTCGTTGAAAAATCAGGACGCGAGGTGTTTGGCCATTTTCGGCCCTGGGGGGGTCCCTCGCTGGGGGCCCCGGGGCCGTCAGGAACCGACTCAGGACGAAAGACTGGCCTGGGGAGAAGGGTCGGGATTTCCGAGGGCGCCGTCCTGAAATAAGCAGGGCGTCGCACGTCTGGGAGCTCGTGGTTGCTCAGGATGGGGTCGGTGATGGGATCCGGAGTCGGATCGCATCCCAGAGCCCTTGCCAGACCAGATTCCTGGAGCTCGCTGGCTCGCTGGATCCAGACGCAGGGCAGCCAGAGCTTGACTTTCAAAGGGTGAGCTCCCTCAGGAAGTGTTCGAAGGGTGCTTTGTGGTCACGCGGTGGGTCCTGGAGCCTGTCAACGGATTCCAGGAGCGGGACTCTTCCGCAGGGCATTTACTGGATTGTCTTGGAATCTTGGAGGCTGGAGACGCCCCCCCGATGGCCTAATCGCGGAAGAACGAACGCCTTACAGGCATGGGATTCCGCCCGCTGTCCCCGAGGGGCTCGACGAGGTCGCGCCCACCCCACGGCGCCTCGGACACCGAGGCCTTGTGCTGCCTGGCGCTGGCCCCAGCAGCTGCAGCTCGGGCGCCGGCTCCGGCAGGAGCCGGGGCCGCGTGGACGGGCCGGCCCCGCGGGTTGGCTCGTCCAGCCTGCCTGCCCGAGCGGGCCTCGGCAGCAGGAGGGGGAAGAGAGCCCGGGGCGGAGGAGGAGGAGGAGCAGGATGGAGTCAGGGGCGTAGGAAAGGGAAGTCAGGGGCGGAGGAGGAGGAGGAGCAGGATGAAGTCAGGGGAGGAGGAGGACGAAGGGCCAGGAGGAAGACCAGGAGGAGGAGAGGGAGGAGGAGGGAGGAAGGAGAAGCAGGAGAGTGGGCGCGAAGCGCGCGCGCAGATCTAGTGTGAAGATCGACATACACGCGCTGTGCAATTTGGAAGTTTGATCGGATCGCTGCTGACTGGCCACTCCCAATATCACAGCACCCACATCAGATTTCGATCCCGACGAGGTCGGGAATCAGTAATCGGAAGATTTGGTTTGCACACAAAGCGCCCCCACGTGCCATCATGCCATTGCGTTGGTTATCCAGCCCTGGTGTGCTACATGTGGCACTTGGCTTCTCGCTGAGCGGCAACTATAAACAACCAGGCTGCTTGTTGAAGGGGTCGGCGCGCCAGCGAAAAGGATACACAGAGAGAGGGAGATAGACAGAGAAATAATCCATGACCTGCGGTTTTTCTTCGAACGATCCCAGCCAGGGAGCTGCCACACATTTATGTGATGCCAGTACTGTGTGTTCGTACGGCGTGCTGTGTGTTTTAAATGTTTTTTTGGCATGCAGTGATTATGTTGCTTGTGTTCGTAACGCACGTCTGCTCTTATGTATACACTCCGTGTTTTCTGAATGCGTGCATTCGGTTATCATATTGCTCAAGTATTGTATTGTTTTGTTCCCGCTGAGTACTAACAAGCCGTGTGATTGACATGCTTTACATGCATGGGTGTTGTGCATGCCCCCGATGTTTGTAATGTGTAGTTACTGTTTGATTGGATCGCGTTCATTTGGTTTCGGATGTGTTGGTTGTACAACACGCGCGTGGGCGCATGAGAACGATACTCATGATTGTTTGGCGTCATCGTACGTCCCAAAGAATCGCGTTGGTTTCTGCATCTGATGTGTGCGTGTCAAAGTATGTGTTGTCAAGTGAGGTTAGTGCGTGGTCACTGCGATTGTCGTGGTGGTAAGAGTATCACGGGGACGTTATGTTGTGTTGGTGTTTGCTTAGTTGACGTTTCATGCATGTGCGTCCGTCTGTAGATGCGTCCTTGCCCATGTGTCACGTAAGTGCGCCCTAGACTCATGGGGGTATTTGCGAGCACGTGCTACGAATGTATTGTATGTCCAAGTTGATGTCACCCATGCTGCTTTGCTTTGCCTTTTTTCGGTAACACCAGCTAGTTCTATCCATGCCCAGGGGAGCTTGGCCAGCTTGGACCACAAACAGGGTGCTTCTAGCTATATACGTTGCGAAACATATGTGGAGCTAGCTGCGTCGTGAAACCCATGCGGTGCAATCAAATTCTATGCGCCGTGAGTTGCCCATTCCATTGTTCGCGCAATCATCCCACCCACCCACTCGCAACTTGCTTTGCCCAACCCATGCTTCGGCGATTGCGATGAGTGCTTGTCGTTGGCGGGTGCATCTCTGCGGCCGCACTGGCCTGCGCATGCTCGCGCGCGCAGCGGCAAGCTAGTTTGGCGCGACCGCCGCGGCCGCGTTGGCGCTGATCGCTGTGCATTTCCAGCGGGCACCTCAGTGCAAGTCGGTGGCGTGGGCGGGTGCGGTGCCATGTCAACGCCGACAACGGTGATGATGGCATCGGTGATGGCGGTGATGATGTTAACGACGGCAGCAAAGCAGATGGACGACGATGACGGCGTCCTTGCGTCGGCGGTGAAGGTCATGGAAGAAATTCGACGTGGGCGCGCGGCCGGCACGCGAAAGTGGCCCGCACGGCATCACACGCGCAAGGGCGTTCGAATTATTTCGGCGTGCGGTGCGAGGGTCCCGTTTGGCAGCAGTTAATGTTTCGTGTTGGTTACATGAATAAACAAACGAACAATACACACAAACACATGGTTTGCCAAGAAATCGCAAGATCGCGGGCCCTATTTTTTGGGAACGCGGATGTTGGAACACCATGTATTCTTTGTTTTCGGGACCGTCTATTTGGAACTCCCTACGGATGGTGGGGTTGTTGAAGGATTTCGGCATGCGCGCGCGGTGACGTGCGCGCGTGCGCACTTCGCCCCATTTGTTGCAATATATTCACGCGACAGCACGCGCGCAAAGGCTTCTGAACGATTCCGACACTCGCGCGCGAGAGGCTCGTTTGGCAGCAAGATTTGACGATGTTGGAATCGAGGCTGTTCTTCCGAATCTGTTCATGTGTTTCCTGGACGCTCGACTTTGAAATCCTTGCGACAGACACTTAGGGTGTTTGAAGGATTTTGGCATGCGCGCGCGACGACGCGCGCGTGCGCACTTCGTCCCAGCTTTGCTTGTGGAAGGGGTTTTTGAAAACTGATGATGTTTGATCAACGAGGGCGCGCGCATTGCATATTCTGCTGAGGATGAGGAAGGGGTGCCTGCTTGCCTGGGATGATTTGAAATCAGATTTGGGAGGCACGATCGGGCAGAATCGTATCTAGATTGCAGTACGAAAATGGGAACCGTTTGTTCCGTGGGGGCGGGGTGTAGATCCAAGTCTTTGTTTGACGGAAGGAAACTCTACGCGGAGGGAAAAAATGGTGTGCAATCTACGCGGGGCCGCCCATGCGGTGCGAGTCGCCCTGCTGAACTGGAAGTTGGCAACTCCACTGCTCGCGCGAACATCCCACCCACATACCCGCAACTTGGTTTGCAAAACCCTTGCGACGGCAATTGCGATGTTTGCTCGGCGTTGGCTTGTGCATCTGTGCGGCCGCGCTCGCCCGCGCACGTTTTCGCGCGCAACGACCAGCGAATACGGCACGACTGACGCAGCCGCGGTGGCGCTGACCGCTGGGCGCGTCCAGCGGGCACTTCAGTGCGAGTCTGTGGCGTGGGCGGGCGCGGTACGATGACCGCGCCCGCCGGCAACGATGACGATGTTCTCGCGTCGATGATCAAGGTTTTGGCAGAGGTTTGACATGCGCGCGGTCGACGCGCGCGAATGGCCCGCGTGGTATTATTTGACACGGATCGTGGCCGCCAGCGCGCGCAAAGGCCCATTTTGCATAATGCGATGGCAATGTTTGAAAACGCATGGTTGTCCTGAGATTTTGCCAGAAAGCTCGCGAAAACATTTTTGAACGTCCCTTGCGACATTTACCGTTTTGGCGTATGTTCGGCGTGCGCGCGCGACGATTCGCGCGCGCACGTCGTCCCATGTGTTGCAAGGGATTCTTGCGACAGCACGAACGCGAAGGCGTTCGAGCCAACCCGACACGCGCGCGCGAGAGGCCGTTTGGTTGCATGTTGTGAGAGTGCTGAAAACAGAAAGTTTGTTTGATGAGTTCGCAAAAGCGCGGGCGCATTTTTTGTGTTGAGGTCCGGTGTTGCGAAACCCTATGTTTCTCTGTTTTTCGGGACGCTCGATTTTGACTCCTTGCGAAATTTTTGTTTTTTGAAAGATTTAGGCTTGCGCGCTCGACGATGGGCGCGTGCGCATTTCCTGCAGATTTTTTTGCAAACGGGTTTCCGAATCCTGATGATTTGTGACAGAGGAGTGCGCCTGCATATTTTTTTGCAGAGGATGACAGGGGCAAGCTCCCGCTTGGCGAGGATGGTATGAATTCATAATGGGGATGGACGGCTGGGCCGGATCAAAGTTCTGTTGCAATGCGAAAAGGTTCCCGTTAACCCCAGGGGGTAGGAGGTCCCAATCTTCTTTTTCAAAGAATCGTGGTGCAATCTATGTGATTTGTCGATGTGGCCGCGACGTGGCGGCGACGGCGACAACATAGCCGCCATAGACGAAAAGCGGCGACGGGGCGGCGACTGGGCGGCGACGGCGGCGACATGGCCACCATATCGCTTTACAGGCCCAAGCGACGGGAGGCGTCGAGGCGATGACGGGGCGGCGACGGCGGCTACATAGCCGCCGGACTGACGGCCAGGCGCAGACGACGGGCTGCGACGAGGCGGCGACGGCGGCGGCATATCCGCCGGACCGACGGCCAGGCCCAGTTCTTTCGACCATAATTACGAACCCCCAAGTGTAAACAGTGTTTGGGAATCTATACAAAACCGCCCACCGATTACGTATCTTTGTCATGCCTCGTATGTATTCATTTTGTCGTTGGTTGCCGGTGGTTGTGCTGATTATAGTTCTTTCTGTTGATTCATTGTGTTGTCTTTGGTCTACTGCGAAGGCCTTGCGGCTGGTGAAGGCGGGACCTCCCCCAGGAACCCGGGTGGCGAACACCCCCAGGACCTGGCCAGACCACGGGCGGGCGGTAATATCACCCAGGACCCCTCCTCGCCACCTCCCCCCCGCCACTCACCCCCACTGGCCAGGGAAGCGATAAAGGGAAGGGGGCTCCCTTCGACGTCACTTCGACGCTCTTCCCCCCTGGTTTTTGGATTTTCCTTGGTACTGCGCACGCTGCCTATGTTCAGATATTTCCATACGTTTGTGACGCATGTGGTTCATGAGTCGCCAGTGCATCCCGTACAATCTTGTACATATACACGCCGGTCGTTGAAAGTAGGTATTTTTTGATTCCCAGATCCCAATCTACTTCAAGCGCCTTCCTACTTCAAGAATCGGCACGCTTTTGCTGTGTTCTGTTATTCTCTGTGGGGGCCTGGACCCAATCCACTTAATCTTCCTTCCTACTTCATTCCCCATATCCTAAGATGGGGTTCTTGTTAGTTCTTGGACGCCGCCGACTCCAGAGAACAATAACACACCCAGAACACAGACTTACACATGCACACACTTACTCATACTCAGACTTACTCATACCCAGACGTACTCATACACATACTTACTCATAGTCAGACTTACTCATACCCAGACTTACGCATACACTGACTTACTCATACTCAGCTTTACTCCTACTCAGACCTACTCATACTCGGACTTACTCATACCCAGACGTACACATACACAGACGTACTCATACACAGACTTACTCATACTCAGATTTACTCGTACACAGACGTACTCATACACAGACTTACTCATACCCAGACCTACACATACCCAGACCTTCCCATAGCCTGAGTTACTTAACACACGGCAGATGCTGAGGATGTCTCAGGCGGGGCGCTGGCTTCAGCACCCCTAAGGGGAGCCGCCAGAGGTGTTCTCACGGGCCCGTTCGCGGCCAGTTTGTGGGGATGTCTCGGGCGGTTTGCTCGTTTTCGTGCCCAACATCCTTTGCTGTCAGAGCAGATTGTGAGGATGTTTCAGGCGGGGCGCTGGCTTCAGCACCCCCAAGAGGAGCCGCAAGGGGGTAGGACGCTCATGAACAGAAGCTCACTACGGCATGACATAACACATGAGATGCGCATATGGGGAGCTCCACGCAGTGAGTAATGTTTTTACCTACTTCTTCCGACCGACGTGTACGTATACACATGTGTGTACACGTGCCTGTTTGTAGCCTGGCGGCCGCGGCATGTGGGCTTGGCTCTGTTGTCACTGGTCGAGGGTGCGAGGGCACATTGGGTCAGTGCGGCGCAGCATGTGAGGCGGGCGAACGGGTTGGGAGCCGTTTCTTTCGGGGGTGGACAGACCTCCTACCCTGACACGCCGATTAAGGAATTGGCTGTTTTCGGTTCGCGAGAGGGCGTCGCGGCCGTCATTTTTGCGTGTCCAGGTCCGTCGGTTTCGGTCCCAGGCCGTTTTCACAAAGGGGGGGTCTACTACAGGAAGGTTTGTCCACCGCCGATTCTTCGAGTCTGAGAGCCCGAGCTTTTCGGATGGGGTAAACTCGAAGAGAGCTTGGCATCGCTCGGACGTGTGCCTTTTTCCTCGACGAGGACCATCGAGGAGCATCTCGGGCCCTCTTGCGCAGAACACACGCGCGCAATCGAGAGCACGGGGAATCGTCGTCCGAGCGAGGGCGAGGGGCGCGCCCTCCCGCGAGGACGCCTCCGGCTTCCGGCGCAGGCTCCCTGGCGCCTCGGGCGAGCCCCGAAGCGCCGCCGAGCGCCGCCGCGGAAGGGGGGGGACGAGTGCGTTCTTGCACCGAGGGAGGAGGACGATGAGGAGGAGGAGCGAAGAAGGGAGTTAGAGCAGAGGAGGAGCGAAGAAGGGAGTCAGAGCAGAGGAGGAGCGAAGAAGGGAGTCAGAGCAGAGGAGGAGGAGGAGGAGGAGGAGGAGGAGGAGGAGGAGGAGGCGGCAGGGGAGCTGAGAAGGATGTGGAGGATGACAAGGATGAGCTGGTGTACCCTGCTTGTGCGTCGAAGGAGGGGGGAGGGAGAGAAGACGCGAGGGATGGACTGAGGGGAGGAGGAGGAGGAGGAGGAGGAGGAGCAGCAGGAGGAGTAGGAGGAGCAGGAGGAGTGGGAGGCAGTGACGAGGAGGAGGATGAAAACACGGAGGTGCATGAGTTTGCCGTAACATGGTTGTGATGCTCCATCGTGCGCGCGACACGTTGGCCATTGTCAAGTGGCGCGCATGCCTCAGCCGCTGCAACATCGAATGCGCTGGCAGTTGCGCCACATAAGCAGAATATAGAGTTGACGCACACGTTGGCGAGAAGGAGGACGACGAGGAACCACCAGCAGGAGGATAATGAGAAGAAGACGGGGATACAACGAGGTAGCGACGAGGTGGTGGAAGGCACAAGCTGGATTCGCAGAATGAAGAGGAGAAGGAGAAGGAGAACGCGGTGGAGGAATCGGAGGAGCGTGAGGCTCCCCAAGATGCCCTTAGCCGCCTTCGGCTTCCCAAGACCCAAGACCTTTGCCCCCTCCTCCTCCTCCTTCTCCTCGTCCTCCTCCTCCTTGTCACTCCTTCTACCTCTACAGAGGATGATCCCGCGCGGCTTCCAAAACAACCCACAAGCCCTCCCCTCATGCCATCGAGGAATCGGAGGACGCACGCCGACGGCGACGATGCCGATGACTGGGAGGCGGCCTCTCCCGGGGAGGCCCCCGCCGGCGTCGCCGCTGCCCCTGGCGCGGGCCCCTGCAGGGCCGCCGCCGCCGCGGGGGGCAGCAGGCGGCCGCGGCGCCCCGCCGCGCGCCGCGCCCTCGTCGCCCCCTGCCTGGCCAGCTCCTGGGCGTCCAGCTTCTGAAGTCGGGCATGTCCCTCTGCAGGAGGAGTGCTCAAGAAGCGGAGGCAGGGGGGTGAGATCGCAGTGGAACGGAGCCCCCCCCACCCGGAAATCGCTTCGTTTCGTTCGTGCCGTGCGTGCGGGCGAGGCGAAGCTGCGTGGGCGCGCGAGAGCAATGAACCCGCCGCTGCTACGGCGAAGTCAAGACAAATGATTCTCCCCCTCCCGCCCGTCCGGCGGTGGCTCGCGGTGTCCCGCGGTGTCCCGTGGTGTCCCGTGGTGTCCGCCGCTGCTAGGGCGAAGTCAAGACAAATGACGAAGTCAAGACAAATGATTCTCCCCCTCCCGCCCGTCCGGCGGTGTCCCGTGGTGTCCCGTGGTGTCCCATGGTGTCCCGTTGAGTGAGATCGATAGTGAGATCGATTGAGTCAGATGTTGGTTCCCCCCCCTCTCCCCCCTCCCCACAACCTCCTTATCACCTGAAGGGTGGTCGTATAGGTATATAATATAGAGAACTGTATAGGGACGATGTTTCGATTAATGCTTGACTATTTTTGGTATGTTTGGACTTTTTTTTGTTTCTCGTCCAAGGTCCGCCTGTAGGGGGACATGCCCGACCGACGCATCATCCTCCTCGTCCTTCGAAAACTCGGAGGCCCGCGCGGATTTCTCGGATCGGCGCTGGGGCTTCCAGGCGGCGCCTCCGGCGCCGCCCCTGGCGCGCTCCGCGCGCCAGGGAGGGGGGGTCCAGCGCGGATCCAAGAAATCCGCGCGATCCTCAGAGTTTTTGTGTTTATGTGATGTTTTCGTTCCTCTAGTCCTGTCTCTCCTCCGCCTCTGGCCCCGTCCTCGTCATAATCTCCATGTCCTTGGGTTTCTCGACATCGTCGTCCTCGTCGTCCCCCTTCACGTCCAGCTCGTCCCTATCCTCATCGATATCGTCTCGCCCGCCTCTGTTGTATCCTGATCGCTGTCTCCTTCGTCCCCTCCTTGCGCAAGCCCTCATCTCAATCCTCGTCTTCGTCATCATTCCCATCCTCCTCAATCTTGTTCCCCATCCATTTCCGTCCTCTTTGTCCTCCTCCTTCGCCTCCTCCCCCTCCTCCCAGCCACTCCGCCTGTTAGTGTTCTTTGGCAGCTTCGTTTCGAAGCTGGACGTCGTCCCAACCGTTTCAGATCAGATCCTCCGCCTCCCCCTCTGTCGCCTTTTCGGCCCAAGATGATTGCGCCTCTCGGGCAACCATCGGACACCTGTGATCCGAAACCAGGCCGCGGCGATCTTCCGACCGGCACGACACCTGCGCCTGCCCATGCGAATGCATTGAGATGTTGCCTGCTCCTGCGTGGGGCAGCGCCCTTCCTCACGTCGTGGCGGGGTATGCCTTGCAGCAAAAAATAAAAAAGCAAAACGAGGATGGTGAGGCAAAGCAGCTTGAGCGCAGGACCACCGAGACCGAGACTGCGACCCCGCGGCGCCATCGGCGTCGCCGCCCTGTCGGTGCTGGTCAAAGGTCTGCGATCTCCGAGCCTGGCCCCCGCGCCGCCCACCACCCCCCTCGCCCCGGACGGCAAGGGGCGCGATCGGGCAGGCACCCCAGGCCAAAGCGCGAGAAGAGCCACGGGCTCGAGGTCCCCCTACTGAAAGTCGTCAGCGTGGGAGGCAGGATTCGTCGTCCAGACCCTGCAGGCCCCGTGGACCCGGCGTTCGGGGAGGCCTTCCTTGCTGCCCCGACCCTTCTTTCCCCGTCCCCCGCTGCCGCTGAGCGCCATCATGTGGCTGGGCGCTGGCGTGCCCCGATTCTGGCCGGTGATTTTTCGAGTGTGGACCTTCGGGCATCTTCATCGGCTCAGCAGGCTGTCCACTCTGAAGTCCCTCGTATGCGTGATTCCTTGTCGCAAGAAATTCAAGATCCTTTCCGGGGGCGGTTCAGGAGGGCATGGGCCAAGCTCTTCCTGACGCGTTGGACAGGCAACTTGGTGCTGCTGTCCAGTCGACCACTGCCCCGCTGGTCGGCCGTATACCCGACTCTCTTCATCGCCGCTTCGTCGGGGTGGACCGCAAGCTGCAGGTCATCCACCGGCGAATCGATGAGCAAGGTACGACGACGGCGGACCTCACCACCCAGCCGGCCCGCCTCGGGAGAGCAGCTCGACCTCGCCCGTGCCCGCCCCCCGTGGCCCAACTGAGCGCTCAGCATCATGGCATCTCGAGGTGGACCGGGCCGTCTTCGTCACCAGTGCCGAGGAGGACGTTCCCGCCGCGCCGGTGCAGATGGCGAGCTCTCACTGGCTGGCTGCGCGATGCTGGCTGTGCTCCTCGTGCGCAGTGTGGTCTTGACGGTGGTAGTCCTTCCCTTCGGTTCGTTCTCCAGGTCAGCGTTGGCATGGGGGCCACCCTCGACAGCCGCATGCGACAAGAATTGACAAGCATTTGCTGCACTTCGAGACGATCGTTGCACTTGGCGTCTGCTCTCAGTCGATCTTCCCGCGGCCGCGGAGTGAGATGGCAGTGAAGCACGTGGCAAAGGCTCTATCGGAGTGCCCCGGCGCGCGAGTCTGTGGCGACAGAAACGCAGGCATCGTCAGTCACCAGTAAGAACCGACGAAGTTGATCCTGTTGAACCCACCCGTCGGATTCGCTGAAAGAGCGCCGAGCCCGCCGACGTGCAGCTGGATAAGCCCGTCCTGGACACCCTCATCAAGGACCTCCTTCCGTCGCATCCTGCAGCTGCTGATTCTGCCATTACACGTCGATGGGCATCGCCAAGAAGCTGGAGGTGCCCAGCTCTATGTATGATCTTTGACCTGCGGGAGGTTCGAGACGTAGTCTCTGCTGCCGCCACCAGAGTTTTGCAGCGTTCTGGACACAACATGTCTTTATGTTCTGTTCAGATCTGCCGTGCGCTGAATCGGCGGTGGCGCGGCGATTCTCCTCCCTGCGCACTCCGCCTCCAAGCGGGACGGCCGACGCGTGGGAGAGATCCTTCGCCGTGTGCTGGTGTTGGCTTGCCGCCATCGCGAGACGGGCCTCGCTCTCCCCCGCCGGACTCTGCATTATATCATGGTATACCCTTTCCCGGCGCTGCGGCACCTGCGGAGCGTAGCCCGTGCGCATCGGGCCGAAGTGGTCATGGAGCCGCTGAGGTTCTCCCAGGCGTTCACGGGCAGCTTCAACAGCTCTGTCGCGCAGGCCGATCGCCTTTCCGCAAGCACAGGTCTTCCTCGGCAGCCCAAGCGTTCCGGGTCCCGCAAGAGGTTCGGCGTGGACGCCTCGGGCGACCACCTGCGCTGCTCCTGCTGGGTGTGCTCCCTCGTCTCCTGGGCCTTCTTTTGGAGCGACCCCTTCTGCGACGGCGTCTACGGCGGGCTGTGCGGCCCTCGATGGCGGCGTTGTCTCCCTTGCTGACACACCGGTCCTCGCCTGGGGCGCCTCCGCTGGCGACGCGGGGGCGTCCGTTTTTTTCCCCCGCGCATGTCCCGGGCCGCGCCCGCGCAGGCAGGCCCAGAGATTCGTTTGGCGACAGATTTGGAATGGCATAGCGGAGAGAGATGTCGACCGGCCACACGACTGGCATCGACGGGGTGCAGATTACGATCCGAATTGATCGAGCACTTGTTTCTTCCACGCCGTGGCTACGGGCCCAACATTTATCAGTCCATAGTAGGCTTGAGAGAACCAGAAGACTTCATTCGGTATCAGGGCGACCATGCCCCACTGATGTTCCCCGTGGCCGACACCCAATCCACGCTGCGAGACCGCCCCGGTAAGGCCATCTGCTCGGATCCTCTTTTTAGTCGCGCGGCCTTTGAATGTGAGAAGCTGTGCCAACCGATTTCTTGGAAGTCGCCCTCAGAAACGATGCGGCTTGCAACCCGCAGTCGCCATGTGGTGGGGCGTCGGGCGTCTCGTGCGGAGCCACCGGCTTCAACGACATCCTCGTGACAAGTGACAGCTGCCTATGACCGCTCGTGGCGTTGCTCGTGTTGCATGGCGCGCAAAACTCGGACTTGCTCAAGCGCTTCTGGCTCTTCACTATTGGACTTCCAGATGCCCGCGCGTGGCGAACGGCCAGGTCATCCTCTTCAATGCAGGGCACGTTCGGGACTGACAGTCCGATCTGCAACGCCACGAAGCTTAAGAGCGCGAAGCCACCCTCCAACGCGGTTCGACGGCATCTGTCAGACGGCTTGCGGCTCCACGACGCGCTGCCGGACGTCCGTTCGCGCAGGCGGCGCCGGAGCGGAGCCGGGCGCCTGGGCGCGCGCTGGGGCTCCCGTCCTGCGGCGCGATCCGCCGCTGCACTCGCCGGCTGAAAGGCGCGCGCCTCGCTTTCGCCGCGAGGCGGGCTCCGCCCGCCGCTCGCGCGCGCCCGTCTCCGTCCGGGCCAGAGAGGCCGAAGTGGCCCCGCGGCCCTGGCGGGCTGTGCTGTCGGGCCTGGTCTGTCTGCGAGGGACCCCTCGCCTGGTGGGATTGCATTGCTTTCCGCCGCCACCACCAGAAGTAGGAGGGGGAGGGAGTCTTCTTCTTCCTCCTCCTCCTCCTGTTCTTCCGCCTCATCCTCCACCTCCTTCCCCCCTCCAACTTAATGGTGGTGGTGGTGGAAAACGGGCCCTCGTGGAGATCCCCTGCCCTCAGTGCGCTTGGAGGCGTGGCCCGGGCCCGGCACCGGGCCTCGGTCGGGGCGGTCCTCCCAGCGGGCCCGCCTGCGGACGAAGAACTCCCTGGGGCCTCGGATTCTTCGGCGCGGGGGGCAGTCCCGCCCTCGGGAGCTGACGAGCACGTCCAACAGCATCGCGTGCCCGCCCCTGAAGTGCGGCGTCCGCTCCTGGACCGGGTAGTTCGGGGCCTCCATTCAGCGGGGCTTCGTTCAGGGGCGGTCGCATGCATAAGACGCCCTGGACCTGGACGCGCTTGCGCGGAGCGCAAGCTGGGGACATTCGGTATCGGACCCGTTCGAGCCGCTCTTGCACGCCTATGACTTCTTCCAGGCCTTCCCATCGGTCTCCCAGAAGTGGGCTCTTTTAACTAACCGCCCGCCTCGCGAAGCTGCCGAACGGTTTCCAGGCCAGCGTGCAGATGCTCTACGTCCTCACCCCCTGCTGCATGGCAACTTCTGGCTCCTGGGACCTTCTATGTTAGGCTATGTCTGGTGTGGTTCAGGGATGACCTCTTTCGGGTTCGATATACGCGATATACGCCGACATGTGGAGGTCGGGTCAGCGCGAGCTCCGCGGCATCGCGCGGCGCTGCCGCGCAGACGACGTGGGAAGTATTATTCGAACGGCGAAGGGATTGAAGGACCTTCCTCGCGTCTTCTGTATCGCGAAGGCCTTGGCCGGCTTGCTTCCGTACTTCAGGAAATGTAGACCGGCCCCGCTGGCCCCAAGCCCCCTCGGTGGCACGGCTCGCCAGGGCCTGGGCCCAGCTCGAGGCCGCCTCTCTTGCAAGGGCCTCGCTCCTCTACTTCGGCTTTTTCCTGGGCCCCGGGGCCTCGCTCGCCGCCAAATCCGCAGCGCCGCGGCCCAAGTTACCCCCCTAGGGTGCGTGAGTTGGCCAAGACAGGGGCTGACGCCAGCTCCCTCTTGAGAATGCCCTCCTGCCGCGTGGCCCTGTGCCTCCTGCCAGGCCCAGTTGCCCCTCCACCGTGTATCCATCCGGGGCCGCCGGGGGCGTTTTGAATTCGCCCGCGATTGGCGGTGCTCAGCGTCGGCCCTGGGGCTGTCGGACTGGCTCAGTCCCGCGTCCGTTGGCAGTTGCGTTGCGCTGCGCCCGATCGAACAAGTCGGCCCTATGCAGAGCTCGGGTGGAAGGTATGGACACACGCGCCGCCAGAGCTGCACATCGCCAAACCAACGACGCTTCGGCCGGCCTCTTGCACGACGCCGCTGGCAGACCGAAGCGACAATATCGTCCCCGGTCGCCACCGATGCCGCAGCTCGCATGCGCTGCGCTCTTGACGCCCTCCCGAAGGCGCGGCCGCCCCGTCTGAAGCGTCTGCGACGGGCCTCCGAAGAGCGCGGCCCGATCGCAGCAAGTGCGCGAGCGCCCCTCCACATTGGAGGGCCATGCCTTCCTGCTAGAAGACCAACATCATGGACCGATGCCAAATACCGCTCTCACGTCCTAGCCAAGAGCGTTTATCGACACAGTGGTGCCGTGACGCTCATGGACATTTTCGTGTGGATGCGTCTAGGAACAACGTGGCCGTTGCCTTGGGTGCGGGGCAAGGTCGGCGAAAGGGCAGATCCGTCTGCGGTGTGATCCGGTTCTGGAGCAGGTCCCACATGGTATGCCAGCCGCCACATCAGCCCTCCTTTTTTTCAAATGGATGTCATAGCTGCTCTGGTGGCATCCAGGGGTCGCCGGGGGGGGAGGAGGAGGAGGAGGAGGAGGAGAGGAGGAGGAGGAGGAGGAGGAGGAGAGGAGGAGGAGGAGGAGGAGGCTCGTGCTCTCGCAGGGGGGGGAGGAGGATGAGGAGGAGGAGGAGGAGGAGGAGGAGGAGGAGGAGGAGGAGGAGGAGGAGGAGGAGGAGGAGAGGAGGGAGGAGGAGGAGGAGGAGGAGGAGGGAGGAGGAGGAGGAGGAGGAGGAGGAGGAGGGCTCGTGCTCTCGCAGGGGGGGGAGGAGGATGAGGAGGAGGAGGAGGAGGAGGGGAGGAGGAGGGAGGAGGAGGGAGGAGGAGGAGGAGGAGGGAGGAGGGAGGAGGAGGAGGGAGGAGGAGGAGGAGGAGGAGGAGGAGGAGGAGGAGGAGGGCTCGTGCTCTCGCAGGGGGGGAGGAGGATGATGATGAGGAGGAGGAGGAGGAGGAGGAGGAGGAGGGAGGAGGAGGGCTTCCCCGAGACCCCTCGGTTCCCCAGTGGTGGGTCGGGCCCGGCTCGGGAGCGGGGTGGGCGGGCGGGCTCCTCGGATCTTCGGGCGGGGGCATCGGAGGGGCGACGGCCCAAGCGGCGGAGAGGCTTCACCTCCTCCTCCTCCTCCTCCTCCTCCTCCTCCTCCTCCTCCAACCTGCAAACACAAGCATTTAACAGGTCGATCTTGCGGACCTTGGAGCGTAGAATCTTGAAAAACGGTTTTGCGAAGCCCCTCCATCCGAAGAAGAAGAAGGAGGAAGAGCCCGGCATCGTGACATGACGGGGCACCTCCCCACCGTTCAGCCCCACATGTTCCTCAAGACGTGGCTCGTGGCATGGCCCACGAACTGCCACGTGCAGCGTGATGCTCAATGCGTGATGGGGTGCGAAGATGGCCGCGCCTCGATGAATCACTACCCTGTGTCCTCCCGTTGTCTCCACCTACTCGCCTCCATGGCCTGCCGATCGCCGCTGCTGGGAGCTTGCAGGCTTTGCTTCGGTCCCCGTGGCTCGCCCGTCTTCTGCGCTTATTGTTATCATGCGTACCGTCTTGCTTTCGGTCGATTGGTCGGCAACGACGCCGGGGAAGCACTGGCGTTGATCGACGCGATCAGTTCGTCTCCCCGCTCGAGATATTACTTGTTGTTAAACATGCCCTGTGCGCGTTGTTTGTTTGGTTTTCTTGTCCTTGTTTCGGAACCTGCAAAAAGAACTGATATTGGCGCTTTTCAGCAACAACTGAATAAGAATTGAGCTTGGAAAGCTAAAACCCCCCAACGTGCAAAACGGTAGAACATGCCCATGCCGTTTTTATGAAGATCCAAGCGCTCGAGGGAGGCAAGGGGTCCTTCTCGAGCCAAGGGCGCTTCACGTCAGCGTGGTCAAGGCGCGCGGAGGGGAGGGGAGGATGAGCAGGTAAAAGGAGACTTGTCGCTCGCCCCCTGCTACGCTCTACCTCCTCCTCCTCATCCTCCTCTTCTATGTCCTCCTCCTTCCGCTCTCTGTGCATCCTCTTCTTCCTTCCCCACCTCCTCCTCCTCCCCCGCGTCCTCTGCGTCCTCCATTCCCCCCTCTAGGTCTTGCTTCACCTCCTCGTCGCCGTCCATCTCCTTCGCTCTCCCCTTCCACCCCTCGCTCCCCGTCTCGGACCTCCTCGTTAGTTTCCCTCCTCGCCCTCCTCATCTACCTCCCTCGGCCGCCTCTTTCCCCTCCCTCTCCCTCGGACCCCCCCCTTCCCTTCAGCCCTCCTGCTGCTGGGGTCCCCTCGGCCTCCCCCGCGTGCCCGGCCAGGTGGGATCAGCTGCCCCTTGGCGGGGCCGCCGGCCCGAGCCTGGGCACGCAGGCCGGTCTCTTTAGGGGGCCACATGTGAACCCTACCCCTACCCCCCACGATTTCCGAGGGGGAGGGTGGGCTTCACTTCGTTCGGGAGCTCCCGAGCGAAGTGAACCCCACCCTCCCCTCAAAAATCGTGGGGGGTAGGGGTAGGGTTCACATGTGGCCCCCTACTCCTGCTGCTGCCACCGCGCTGGGCCCGCCGACGGCCGCGCGCAGTTCCCCACGTCGTCGTTGTTGTTGTCCTGCTGGCCGTCGTGGTCCCCCTCCTCCTCCTCCTCCTCCTCCTCCTCCCTCCTCCTCCTCCCCTCCTCCTCCTTCCTCTTCTCTTCCTTCTCTTCCCATTTTTTTTTTTTTTTTTTTTTCTCTCTCTCTCTCTCTCCACCCCTTCTTCCCTCGTCCTCGTCGTCGTCCTCTCCGTCGTCTCCCGGTCCTCCCCAGCTGTCATCATCTGGCTGGTCCTCCTCTTCCTCCTTTCCCTGCTTACTGTCGTTCGCAGTCCCGCCCTGCCGTATTCATTGACAGTCGGGGCCCTGAAGGAGGAACCCTTTTGGTTGGGGAGGGGCTTTGCGTTCCTTAAGTGTTTCACAGCTTGCCTCATTTTCGATAGGAAATCGAAGTTTGACTTATGGAAAAAAAAGGGCCTCGTTCCTTATTTAGGGTTCCTTAGGGTCAACGCCCCGACTGTAGCGGAATCGCCGGGAGGGCTGGGGCGGGGGTCAGTGATCGCCGCTGAGGGGCCCAAGGTTCGTGCTGGCCTGGGTTGCGCAGAAATTATGCGCACACACACACACACACACACGCACGCACGCACACACACACACACACACACACACACACACACACACACACACACACACACACACACACACACACACACACACACACACACACACACACACACACACACATATTTTTTTGCGATCTACGGTCAGTCGGCGCCAGCGGCGGGTTTTCTCTTCGTCCTGGCTCTATAAGTCGAAGTTTCAAATACCTGGTCTTGCTGCGGGCGTGTGATTGCGACGTAAAATACTGTCTGGCAATCGCAGAAACAGCCGCCCTGCCTTCTTGAAACGCGGAGTTTGTGGGAGTGGGGCCAGAAACGGCGCAAGGTGAACAAGTAAGCACGATAAACGGCCCAAGAGGGCCGCGAGAGGCTCCGAAAGCGGTATCGTAGATCGTAGCACATTCAAAGGTGTCGAAAATTGGGAACGAAGCCGCAGGGGGATTCGGAGACGCAAGACGGAGCAAGCACAGGTGAGTTTTGTTTTGGGCGTCAGGAGGAGCTCCACCAACGACGGGTCAAGAGGGCGCCAACAGAGTGGCCAGACGGCCCTGGGTGGGTCCAAGAGGGCTCCAGTACGGCCCCCTCGGACGCATGGTGGCTGGATCAGCCCTGGGAGTGGCGTCCCGCTTTAGGGACGTGGAGATTTTATGGGGCGAGTTCGAGGAAGAAGAGGGCGATCTACAGAGCGGAGGGCGTCAGACAGGGAAACGGGGATCGGCGCAAGCGCGGTCCGAGAGGAAGCAGCGAAGGGAGGTGTCTTAGGGAGACGAGCGAAATTATGTTTTGAAAGCCCCCTCGGCGCTCCACCGTTGCCGGATCTTGGAAGTCGTGGGATGGGGGGCAAGACGGCGCCAGAGAGCGGGGCTTCTTCGGGCTCTGCGGGGGCGTCTCGGGGCCCCCTTGGGACCTTCCTGAGGGTCTCTTGGGCTCTTCGTGGGAGTTCTAGGGGGCCTCGTAGGGCCACGGCGCAGAGCATCTGTCACAAGAGTGGGGTGAACGATGAGAGCGGGAGGGGGAAAAAGCAGTCCCAGTTAGGTTTTGGCTCCTGGAGAGGGCCCTGGGGGCTCTCTGGGGGCGCCCCAGACGGCCGAAACATGCACCGAGAAGGCGCTCGGACGACCGAGGAGAGCCCCGAAAGGCTGTGAAGGCGGCCGCAGAGGGCATCCGCATGTCTCAGGATAGCCGCAAGAGCCCGCAGTGATGCGCGAGAGCTTGAAGAGAGGCGCGGAAGGACAACCGCGAGAAGGCCAGGATCGTCAGAATCAGATGTGTTCTGCTGTGATGTTTGATTCTTGGGGGTTTCTCGAGCACGTGTTTCGAACAGAGGTGGAGAGTCATCCGGGACGGCCCAAGGTGGCCCGAAGGGCGGCCACGGTCAGCTCAGACCGGGGCCCCGAGAGGCCCCCCAAGCCGGCCCAGTAGGCCCCCGGAGAGCTCTCTGACAGGGCTTGGTGGCGCCCAGAGGGCTCCAAGGCAGGGGTAGGTATGAGAAGCGCGCCGGCGAAAGGAGTTCCAGGGAGCATGCCCTGCAGACCGTGCGGTGGATCTGACACGCCGTCCCTGGCAGGGCAGCGGAGTGGCTTCGCTCACTCCGCTGGCCCAGCTTCCAGCATCGTTGGCGCGTGCCTGCGTGCTCGCAGGGGCATTTGGGGTCCTCGCGGGGCCGCTCGAGGGCCTCTCGGGGCTTCTTGGCGGTGTCTTGGGGGCTTCTGGGGCCTCTCGGGGCCCTTCCGGCAGTCTCGAAGGCCACCTCTGGGGTATGAATTCGAAATCTCAGTGGGGGCTTCTTGGGCCGCCTTGGGGCCCTCTTCAGCCTTTTTGTGGCCCTCCTGGGAATATCTTGGGCTGTCCAGGGGCGGTGTCGGGGGCCTCTGAGGCCGTCTTGGGCGGTCGGAGGCCCGAAAAAGGCGAGAAACGCAACGCAACATCACTTTCAACGACCGATTGGGACATCCATAACATGATGCTTCTGGGGACACTCTTGGGACCGTCTTTGACCATCTGGGTGGGCTATATTTGGGCACTCTCGGGATCTTCTCAAAGACATCTTGGGGCCTGCCGCCCCTCGATCCCGATTCCCGGGCCCTCTCGGAACACCCTTTTGGGGCCACTGTGGGTGCTCCTGGAGCGCCCTCGGGGGTCACCCGGGAGCCACGGCGCCCCGTGGCAGACTTGGCTATAGGCATGGGCCGGGCGTGGGTCGAGGCACTGTGTCGCTCGGGGGCCCCCAGGGGCCACCACGCGCTCGCGAGCCAGAACTACCCCGATCCTCTCACCGTCCTGCCAGGCTTTGTGGCACGCCTCTAGCTGGCAGGGCCAGCGAACTCGCCAGCGACGGGCTTTTGAGCAAGGGATGAGGTGGAGACTGTGAAAGCCCCCCCGATCATGATAAGTCTGCGTGAGCATTTGTTCGAGGCGTGGTCTGGCCGCTCACCTGCCATAGTGCACAGACTCACTCGTCGTCCTCCTCCTCCTCCTTCTCCTTCTGCTGTGCAAGTTACGGAGGCGCTGCCGCCCAGGATGCCAGGCACCCCCCGTGGCAGATGGGAGCCTCACGAGTAATTGCCTCCCACTCTCTTTCGTCTGTTGAAGGTGTGCTGTCTCACTCTTTCTGGCAACAGGCGTGTTAGACACAAAAAAATGATAAGTCTGCGTGAGCATTCATCGTGCGAATGCCCTTGCCCACTGCCATCACGAGAAGGAGGAGGACAAGTCGAGGCAAATGGCCGTACGGGCCGCTTATGCCAAGCCCCTCGAGGCAGAACCAGAGGAGGGATAGGGGAGGGGAGCAAAATCATCCGTCGTCGGCGTTTTGCGTCGGCGTCGTCGGCGGCGGCGTCGTCGGCGGCGTCGACGTCGTCGTCGGCGGCATCGACGTCGTTGGCGTCGTCGTCGTCGTCGGCGTCGTCGTCGTCATCGTCGTCGTCATCGGCGTCGTCGTCGTCGTCGTAGGCGTCGTCGTCGTCGTCGTCGGCGTCGTCGGCGGCATCGTCGTCGTCGTCGTCGTCATCGGCGTCGGCGGCGTCGACGTCGCAGGCGCCAGCCTTCACCATGCCGCCCCCGCCGCCGGGACCCCCCCCGGCGCGGGCGCCAGCTGCCCCGAGCCCGCTGGGAGCCCCAGCGGACGCCGCCGGGCAGCCAGTGCAGTGGGCTCAGCGCGTACGAGAAGGAGGGGCAATTGAGAAGGAGGAGAAGGAGGAGGAGGAGGAGGAGGAAGAGGAGGAGGAGGAGGAGGAGGTGGAGGAGGAGGAGTGAGCTCAGCCCGTGGAGTGGTGAATGGGTGGGGCCTTGAGGAGGATGACGCAGGATCGGACGGGGCTAGAACGAGGATAAAGCCGTTCCAGGGCTTTCCGGAGGGCTCTCAGAGCGTGCAGGAGCGCTCTGAGAAGGCCGCGGCGCCCGAGACAGCTTCCAGATCCGCCAGACCTCCGGGATTCTCGATTCATCTTCACCCGAACTTTCCTCGTCTTGGCTTCTTTTTTTGAATTTGAGGAGGATGAGGCAGGAGGGGAGGAGCAAGCTGGAGGAGGAAGGGTGATTTGGAGACGGAGCACAAGGAGGAGGTCGGTGCGGGAGGAAGCGGGGGATGCTGGGGGCGAAAAGGAAAAGCCGTTTCAGCGTTCAAGTGAGCTGGCGTCCACGCTGGTTTTCGGGCTCCGTCCACGCAAGATCCTGCCTCGTCGTAGTCCTCCTCCTCCCTCCTCTCCTCCATCTACCTGCTGCCCCTCCTCGCCCTCTTTCCTCTTCCCCCAGAAGTCATCCCCTCCATCCTTTCCTTCCACCCTTCACCTTTGCTAGAGGCAGCTCCGTGATCCTATCTTTCCCCTTCCTTCTTACATAAGTGTTTACCACTCCGTGCCCGCACGTAATATGCGACATCCTGTTCTCTTCCTTCTTCTGGGCGCTTACGCGGATCCCCCTCCTCCCCCACACGTCCTGGATACATCCCATATCTCCCCTGCCACCCCGCTCGATTCCGCTGCCCAGCGTTCTCCAGCGGTACGGTGACAGTGTGAAGAATGCCCCGAGCGGGAATCATCCAAGTGTGGCTGGAACGGAGTGACTTGCAGGTGTATATATTTATACACATATATTGACTCGCGCGATCATTGCAGAGCTAGACGCTAGTAGATTTCGTGACGTGACTTGGTTGCTCCGAGGACCGACTTCCTGCGTTATGTGTCAGCAGCGGAACGTGCTAGCCTTAATATGTTGTGTAACAGTGCTTGCCAGACGTTCAACCACGTGGATGAAGTAAGCGCGGCCCCTGGTGGGAAGCCTGCACCGCCCAACGCAATGTAATGCAAAGCAATGACATACGGCATACAACGCAACGTGTTTCCCAGGACGGGGACTGTAACGGAACACAGTACAACGAACAGCACATTTGCTTAACACAAAGCAGTTCAAAACAGCGTGACGCATTGCAAAGCAAGCAACCCACTACAGAACAACACAGCGCAACACAAAACAATACGTGTGTTCGACTTTGCACGCGCCAGCCGCAGAAGGGGGCGAATTGCAGTCCTGAGTTGGCCAGCTCGAGCGCGTGAAGCTATTCGAATACGCCGGTGCCAAGACGTCAGATGTGTCATGACGGTGTCAGCAGAGGGATGGCAATGCCCTCAATTCAGCGGCCGGGTGCATTCGCCGTGGGCGCCGCTGGTGCCGTCGCCAGCGAGTTCGCCCTTACATTCGTTGGGGAGGCGTCAACGAGGTGGGTCAGTGGCCGTTCCTGCTCTTCTGTGCCAGCTCTCACCGTCTTCGCAGTACATCCTGAGATATCTGAATGGCGTCGCCATTTGCTGCCGGCCCCCCTAAGATTGGTTGCGTGGCAGTGGCGTCGCTTGGTCGGTTGGTTGGTTATTTCGTTTTCTTGTCGGCTGGCTGTCTCTCAACACGCATGATTGGTTGCTGTCGAAATACATACTCCAGATTTCGTAATAAAAGGCAGGGGGCCTGGACCCTCCAAGACAAGCCATTTCAGACCTCCCCCGTGGGAGAACCCTCCAAAACATCGTCCCCAGACCCCCCAGGCCCTCCAAGATAGCCTGGAAGAGACCCCCCCCGAAATGAGACCCCCCTCCCTTTATTACGAAATCTGGAGTAGATGGCGTTCGATTTTGTATGCTTCCTGGTTGAACTGTTGCTCGCGCCTGTAACAAGCAATAAGGCATGGTTGCCTCTGGAGCACGCATGTCTCCTGCAATCCTTTGTAATTTGAAATGGTTCGCGGGTTCGGGAGCGCGTATTCCTCTTGTTGTTGATTATTCGTGACCTTAGGTCCAGAGCCGAAATTGCAGGAAACGAGGGGAGGGGTCCAAAGTTTCGCCGCACGAACACGCATTCCAATTCATAGAGTGGCTGCTGTTTTCCACAGGAGAGGGGGTGGCTCTTTTGGACAGTTTCTGAGGGGTGGCTTCGGGAGCGTGAGCGCGTTGTATTTTGCAACCGATCGTGGTTTCGGGGGTGCGAACCTGTTGCAATTAAGAAGGGATTGTAGCCTCGAGAGCCCGACTGCGTTGTCATGTCCGATGTATTCTGACCTCGGGAGCACGAGCCAGTTGCACTTCACCGTGAATTGCGGCCTCGGCTCAATGTGCTGCAGTTTCGGGAACGCGAGCCCGCTGTGATTGACGATGGAGCGTGGCCTCGGGAACGCGAGCATGGTGTAACTCTTTGTTGCTGCTGCATGGGCGCACAGCAGTTGTAATCCACTGGGGATTGTAGCCTCGGGCGCGCGATCGCGTTGTAACCTGCTTCTGGTTTCTGCTTCGGGAGCGCGAGCTCGCTGCAAGTTGCAATGGCTTGTGGACTCGAGAGCGCGAACGCATCGCAACTGATAGCGGATTGTGGCCCCTGAGGTGCGAATGTGGTTGTTCGTAGAAGTGCGCCCCTGGTAATGCTTCAGGGCGCGGGGGAACACAACCAGTGCAATGTGTTGGCTCCCAAGGCGGCTGGCGGGCATTTGTTGTTCGTATGTAATCTCTTCGCTCTGACCCGGCGTTCGTGTTCGATCTAGGTTTGCGGATTCGGTCGATGGTTTGGGGAATAGAGCACGAAGTGCTATATCGCCATTGTGTTTCGCAAATTTTGCTGCAACCTCGGGATTCCCCTCATCCCCGCTTCTCCTTTCTTACTTCACAGCCATACACACAATTTGCCGTTTTGTATTACCAAGACTACGGTCCATTGCATGGCTCGCCTATGGCAGATCGGACTGTATAGCGTTTTTGGGTTTCTGGTCGGTTGTCTGCTTCACGCTGCTGCGCTTGCCACGCTATGGTGAGATCGCTCTTTCCCTTCTACCCAGAGCGATGCCAACAGGAAATTCTCAGTATCGCAAAGTATAGCAACACAAAAGCACACCAATACATGCAACGCACATCAAAGCAAGCAACGCACTACAGTCAACCATGCTAACCAACCAGTGCAACGCAACCCGTTCAATTAAGTGCTGACCAGGCAACAGACAATCAAGCATACCGAACCAGTGTGATGCATCTCCTGGAGTCGTTCGCAACAGGCCCTTACGCAGCAGCAGTGTCAGGAACCCGAGATGTATCTTAAGCTAGGAAGCGACACGTTGGAGCAGATTCGGTCTTTGGAAGAATCGCTTTGCCCACACCGAAAAACGAACCAGGAGTGCTCGTCCAGCGGGGGGAGCCGATTCGTTGTACCCGAATGCGAAGTATGGCAGGCCCGATGGAGCTTCATGCGAGGTGTCTTGTTCGGCCGCGGCACCTGGTATCCAGACGCTAGCGAATGGCCTTCGGCCCATCCCGCCACCCTGCTTGGGTTTTGTGTCAGAGTTCACAGGGATGACGATTTGGGTCGATTCGGAGCGCTCTGGGAGGCCTCTTCGGAGCAGCTTCGGGGCTTCTCGGGAGCCTTTTGGAGGCCTTTTCCGGGCCCCGTGGGGTCTCTTGAGGACCTCTTGGAGCCTCTTATGGGCCTCTTCCGTAGACAGCATGGCTCAAGATGTTTTCACCCCGTGGCAAAGCACGGAGGCCCTTGGCCCAGGGCCAGACCCTCTGTCGGCTCGCACCGGCGCGTGGGGCGTACCCATGGCGGGCGGCGGGGACGCATGGCAGGTCAAGGCTGGCGGAAAGCGTTGGCCCAAGCCGAAACTTGTGTTCGGGGGCGGTCATGGCCGTGCAGCGGCGTCGGCATGGCCACTACCTGGCGCCGCGTCGGATGCAAGCGTTCAGAAGGAGCCAGGGTGGACGCGCGGAGCATGTGGCATTGGCAGCTACTGGGCCGCGAGGGCATCGTGTCGCAAGTGTGAAGCGACCAGGCCAAAGCGCGGGAACGGCAAGGGCCATGGCCAGGCCAACTCACAACTGGAGGCCGCCTTCGCTGCCCTGCAGGTCCAATTCAAGCAGCTCACGGTGGACAGCAACAAACACAATAGGCAGTTGGCTGCTACGCGGACCAGCGCAGAGGGCGGCGCTCCCCCACCTAGGGCGGCTGAGGCCAAGGGCGAAGACAAGTCGGAGCTCGAGCGACTCACCGAAGTGAAGAAGCGGCTGGAGGGTGTGTTCTTCGACGGCACCAACCCCGACTGGTTGCAGGTTGAGTTCGCCCAGTACGACAAGAAGATTGCCGCGGCGCGTGAGGCTCGTGACAGGGCCAAGCCGCTGTCCGCGCAGCTGCGCGACGCCAGCCGCCAGTCTGCGAAGGCCACCAAGCAGCGGGTGGCAGCTGAGGCGGAGGTGCAGAATGCGCGCGACGTCCTGGCGAAGGCTTTGGAGATGGAGACGGCCGCCAAGCAGCGGGAGACGGAGGCCAGGGCCAACGGGCTGGAGATCCAGGCCAGGGTCGCCGCCGAGAAGCCCAAGTCGCCCGCCGCGGACATGGGCGTCCATCGCGCGGCTCTCGAGGGACTAGAAGAGCAGGCTGGCACTTCCCTCGATGCGCTGGGCTTTGCCGCGGGCCTCGCGCAGCTCGGCGAGCGGTGGCCGCGTCCACTCCTGCTGCTCCTGCTGCTGGCACGCCAGCTGGGCCAAGGGGCGGCGGCCCGCCAGCAGCCGCAGGATCACGCGGCGCAGGAGATCAAGACGGAGGCATGGCTGTCGACCAAGGATCGGGACCAGACGGCGTCACAGCGGAAGAGAAGGCCTGGTTGCTGGGCAAAACCGGCGTGGCCGAAAAGGATCAGCAGCCCGAGAAACACAAACGGCACCTGGAGGTGCTCCAGATCCAGCGCGCTCGCAATCTCAAGCACCAGAGGTGCGGGTAGCGGCCTGGTGTACTTGGCGGCTGCCCTTGTACGCGTGTCGCCGCTGCGGGCAGGGGTTGCGCAGTACCTACGCAGCCAGAACGAGGTTCCCGCCTGGGCAGGTGAGGACTGGAGTCCCGAGGGGTGGTGCGCGCGGCCTGAGGGTGACGTCACCGAGCAGGCTGGCGTTGCTGCGGCTGGGCCTGCGGGCGGCGGGCGGGGCGCGGCGGCGGCGCCAGTGGCCCCACTTAGCCACTCGCCTCAGGGTCTCGTCGGAGATGTCCTGGGGGAGTTGGGGGGCTGCGACGGAGTGGGTCGCGGCATATGTGCGACCTGCGCGGCTACTCCGTCGCCGTCGGCTGCGCAGGGTATGCGGCGGCATCCCGGGAGCCGAGTGCCACCTGATACTGCGTTGCCCGATGGCCATGAGGATGGCCAAGTGCAAGGCGGTGGGGGCATGCGAGGCTGCGCCGAGGTGCTGATGCGCAGGCAGCAGCGCGCCGCCCCCTTTCCACCTGCGCAGAAAGTGCCTCGGAGAAAGCAGCTCACCTCATGGACCTTCAGCGCGTCAAGTTGGGGCGCGATCAAGGGGGGCTGCTGGGGCCTCAGGGCGGCGTGATGCGGCGCGTCTATGCTTCGCAGCGGCAACGCATGATGGGCGACGAGTGGGCAGGCGTCACCCTCAACATGAAGGCGCAATGGCATCAGCTAGGCGGTGCCTCCGCGGTGGCTGCGGCTGCACAGAGTGGAGAGCCAGGTGCTGCGATTGGCGGCGATTGCGGCGCCCAAGGATGTTGGCACGACCTGCGTCATGGGTCAGAAGACGCGGGGTATCTCGCCCAAGGGCAGTCCTGGGCGCGCAGCGGCTGCTTGGCTAGACGCGGGCCGCCGTGATCTCGCTGTGGCGTCGGTCCACCTGCGGGCGGCGGAGGGCGCGCCGCATTGCAATCGGCGTTTCCTGGAGCACGTCGTAGGGCACCTCGGGGGACTGGCCGCGCCGTGGGTCATCTGTGACGATTTCCAGAATGGCCCGTCTAAGTTCGCGGAGGTGGGCGCGCTGGAGCTCGCCGAGGCGGCGCTGGTGGTGCCATCCGCGCTGGGATGCACGCGTCGTGCGACTTGGGCCAACGCGACCATCGATTCATTGTCCCGGAGTCTTTGGGCGGTCGGGTCGCGATGGCGGCGGCGCGCGTCGCGCGACTTGGGCCGACGCGACCGTCGACCATTCCATTGCCCCGGAGTCTTTGGGGGGCCAGGCCGTGGAGGTGGCGGCGCGGGAGGCGCGGCCGTCTGCGCCGCGCAAGCCTGCGGGCCCTACTCTGGGCGCCCGCCCACGAGAGCGCTGGGCGCGCACGCTCAGCAGGCCCAAGACTGTGGGCGACGCACCGATTGGATGCGCGCCTGGGCCGCCCAGCTGCGCGCCAGCGGGAGCGCGCGCTACGCGGGGGTCGGCCGCGCAGGTGCGGGGCCATTACATGCGCGCATTGGAGCACGAGGCATTCGGTCTACGCGGCATGGTGCGGAATGGTTCCCACGCGCAGGGAGGGCGCGCAGGGCTGCCGCAGTGAAGGTTGGAAGGGTTTACCCGAGGGCGTTCCAATCAGCCTACGCCGCAGCGGGCTGAATTGTGGTGGGGGTGGCCGGCGCGCGCCCTCCGCAATCCGGCCGCGCCCTTGGTCGAGCGGCACCAGGGGGCGTTCGCATGTGAGCAGAAGTTCGAGGGGCAGACCTCGAGCATGAAAGTCTTCGAAGATGTGGGTCGCAAGGTCTGGGGCGAGCGGCGCCGGGCGGTGGCGCGGGAAACCCGGCGCAGGCCAGCCTTGCAGAAGGATTCCCAGAAGCAGGTCGAGGAGGCGCAGGCGAGCTCCAAGCGCTACGACCAGGGCTCGGTCAAGGAGCGGCGGCAGAAGTGGTCGGACAAGCAGGAGGCAGCGGCTTCAGGTGCAGCTGGAGGGCTCCACGGGCTGAGTAAGACCGTGGAGATATGGCGTCCGCGGCGAGCTGCCACAGCGCAGGCGTCGGCAGATCCATTTCAGGCAGCTGAGGCAGCGCCTGGTGAATGGAAGCACGCGTGGCGCGTGGGCGACCCGCTGCCGCAAGCTCGTAGGCCGCGGGGGTGCGAGGCCTGCATGGAGTTGGGCGGCTTCCAGATGGCGGACCTCGACTGGTTGAAGAGGTAGCCAGGTCCTTCGAGAAGAAGACAGGGGTAGGCGTGGACCGCTGGCATCCTTTTATGTTGCAGGGGGTGTCTGACCCCGCGTGCTGGAGGCTGCTGGATATCCGGAGGGAGATGGAGCGCGCGCTTGCGTGGCCGAAGAACGCGGCCACGGTCGTCCTCTTCTTGATCCCGAAGAGCGCGAACGCCGATCGCGTTACTGGCTTGCTGCCCACTTTGGTCCGCGTGTGGGAGATCATGCGGGAGCCGTACCTCCTTGCCTAGACCAAGGTAAACCAGCGCTCGTGGGATTGCGCATGGCAGATCAGCGGAGGACGCGGCTTGGGTGGTGCTGTTGGCTCACGAAGCGGGTGATCCAGGAGAGGTGGACCCCGCGGTCATGGCCACGATGCCGGCCATCTTGGATTTGGTCAAGGCTCTCGAACGCGTTAGTTTGCATGGCCTGTGGGAGCGGGGCAAGCATATGAAGTTCCACACGGGGGTCTTGGCGGTGGTGTGCTCCTACTTCGCGATGGCCAGGCGCGTCGTGGCTGGGGGGTCGGCGTCTACGGAGACGTGCACGGTGGCTACCACCTTCGCGGGCAGTAAATTCTCTGTCGGCTTCCTGAGGAAGGTCATCCAGGATGCAGTAGACGCGCTGGTGGTGGGGCGCCCGCTGGTGTGTCAATCAGCGGGGTGCGCAGCAGTGGGTGGCGGATGTCTTCCCCGACATCGTCGACGAGAGCATGGTCGGCTTCGCGGGCTTGGGCCTGGAGTTCTCGGCGGGCGAGCAGGACAGCGACGCGGTCGTGGCCGGCGCCAAGTGGCTCCGTGAGGCCGCGATCGCGGTCATGGGCGAGCGTGGTTTGCTTGTGGAGCGTGCGCGTCCGCACCCGGGCGTGGGCATGGTCGCGGCGGGCGCGGTGGCCGCGGCCAAGAGTGGCAAGTTGTTCAGCAAGATGAGGAAGTGCACCGCCAGCCTCCTCCACCTGCGCCGAGGTGGACGGGCCATGTCGGGAGGCCCGGGGCTGGGCGGCAAGTGCGCGCCCAAGCGTTCGGTGCTGCATGGGTGCAAGTGCCTGGGCACGCCTGATCATCAACTCCAGCTGCTAAGGCGCGCTGCGGGGGAGATCTTGCCGGGGTCGCGAGGAGCAAAGGGCTTGACCGTGCAGCTTGCCCTGGCGAAGGAGGAGCCCACTTTCGAGGCCGCTGAGGCCCCTTATCCTGCGGTGGGCTCGCGCGCCGTGGAAGATCGCGGCGGCGGACGAGTTGGGGCGCGTTGCAGCTCGCGACGCGGCAGGGAGCTCGACGGCGCTGTTTATGGGCCCCCCGCCAGATCAGCTCATGGAGGAGCTAGAGGAGGTGGCGGCTGAGCGCCGGGACTTGAGTGAGACCTTGGGCCTCTGGTCGTCGCTCTTATAATCCAGAGTTTGAGTGGTGAGGAGTTTCAAGGCAACGATACTTGGCTCGAATGGCGCGCCCCTTTCTTGGCGCAGCACCTGTCTCCGACGACGCGACAGCCCTTGCAAGAAGCTTTGCAGAGGCGTTTCGGCGTGCATTATGGCGTCCTGGATGGGCTGCAGCTGACGGTGCGCCAGGTCGCCGCGGCGCTGCGCAGGGAATCGCGGGCGCGATCGGGGCGGCGAAGGCGGGCCTGGTCGCGCTATCTCGACGGTTCGGAGGACAATGAGCGCATCGGCATGGTAGGGCCCCACTGGCGTGAGCTGCGCGGCCTGCGCCGACGGCTCAGGCGGAGGCTCCGAGGCGCGGCCCCGCCGCCAGCGCAGGGCGACGAGCTCGGAGCGGGGCCTCGGGACTTCGACAGGGTGCACGACGGCGTCGGCGATGTGGACAGCTCCCTCCAGCGCGCCGCGGTGATCAGCAGTCAGCGCGGCATCAGTGAGGCTGGGGTCAGCGGTCGTCAGCGGGACGGCAGCGAGAAGAAGGCGATGCAGCGGCAGTTGCAGGAAGCTTTGGGGAGGCAGCAGATGATGGTTGGGATGCAGCCGCGGTGGAGTCGCGTGAAGTGCCCAGCGGGTGCTGCCGTCATGTCTTTGAGGAGAGCAGAGTTGCCGCGGCCAAGTGGGGGCACTTTTTTCACGCGTGACGGGGGGGGATACTAACATGACCGATGTCTGCCTTGCGGATGTGGCTGCCCTGTTGCGGGCTGACGTGCAAGCGGTGTTGTGGCGGGGCTGGCCTGAGCAGGAGGAGCACCGTTCGCTAGCGCCAGCGCCTCTGCTGCAGCCAGTGGTGGCGCAGATGGTGGCGAGGAGCTTCCCCAAGCCTGCCACGAACGCGGCTCGCAAGGTGGTGTTGTGTGACTCGTGGGCGATGAACAGGCTCTCGGAGCGCAACATCACGCCCACTGACATCTACCTGGGCTGTGGTGAGGCGGTGGGCACGCCGCATCACAGGTACTCGACGTGCCTTCGCCTGCGAGATGTTCGGCTTCGAGGGTAGCCTGTGTGGCGGCACGTTACGGAGCAGCAAGAGAGCCACCTGCTGTGGACGCGAGGGCTGGTGCGCGACCCCCCATCGGCTGATTGGCAGTTACAAGCGGTGGGCGAGGACCAGTACCACTACGTGGTGATTGAGTGCGACGACGACATCTTGACGGGCAGGCGTCGTTTGCGACGAGTCCATGGTCGGCCCCACAGGCTGGGCGCAGGCTGAATGGGCCGACACGGCAGTGACGCAGGAGGGGAAGCCCAAGGTCCAGCTGTGGGGGCCGCTCCCATGTCAGTTCCAGGTGCAGAAGACGATGAAGCGCGGAGCTGTGGGCCTTCCTCCAAATGTTGGAGGTGCCACTGCCGCCGTGCCGGATCTACACGGACCACAAGGGCATCCTGGGCGGGCTGGCGCGGGGGGCAAGGTGGCGCTTCAGCTGGAAGCGTCCACATGCCGACCTGTGGCGGCGGGTCTGGCACAAGCTTGCGGACATCGGCCTGGAGCCCGATAGGGTGCAGCACGTGAAGGCGCACCGCACCAAGCAGGCGACGGGGGAGCTAGACAGGCTGGAGAAGCAGGTTGCGCAGGACAACGAGGCCGTGGACTTGCTGGCCAAGCGAGGAGCCGAGGAGGACTATGGCTTCGGCAAGCAGGAGGCGCCTTCGTCGCTTGGGCAGCGCGTGCGGTGGGCTGTCCAGAATGTGAGCTGGTGGCACCAGTAGATGAAATGGGAGTGGCCTGATGTCCCGCCGCGGCCGCCTGGCGCGCGACGGTGGCGGCCGCCCAAACCGCAGATCTCCCTGGCCCTGCACGAGGTGGAGCAGTGCGGTCGCTGGCAGGCGCGCGCGCTGTGGCAAGCGTGCGGCCGCGGCGCGCATGCGCAAGAAGCTGCGGGGGGCATAGTGCCGACCGCCGCCATGGCGCGCGGCGGGGCTGGCCGCGTCAGGCGCCCAGGCGGGCTCGCTGGAGGCTCGAGTGGGCCGGGCGCGAGGAGAAGTGCAGCAGGCCCACTTCGCCAGGTCGGCGGCTTCGCGCAGTACGCCTTCGGCCGGGGCAGCGGCGGTTTCGGCGGTCGCTGCAGTGGCAGCGGCGGCGGGCAGCAGCAGCAGCAGTGGAGGCCCGAGCGTGGAGGGCGTCAGCAGGAGGAGGTCTCGCTCGCCAGGGGCCAGGGACGGTGGCGCCGTGGAGGCGCTTGTTCTGGCAGCGGCACCACCCGAGCGGCCTGATGAGAGGAGGCAGCACATCGTGCAGGTTTGTGGGCCAGATGTGGTCTGCCGAGTGCGCGGCGCGCATGCTGCTCTGAGGCGCGACGGTTTGAGCAAGGAGTGTGCGGGGCCCCTGCCGAGGAAGGGGGTGAGCACAGGAGCTGATGCGAAGCGGAACCGGCTGGTTCGACTCTTCTGTGGGCAGCACCCACAGACGGGGAAACCGCTTCCTGTTGTGCTGGAGCCAGTTCAGCGCGGAGGTGGGGCACGTCGCTGAGGTCGCGAATGTGGCGGCCTGCGAGTGGGAGTTCTACATGTAGAACGGCGTGGGCTGAGCGCCGCATGGCCGACGCGGCGCGGGGGGGCACCGTTAGGGCCCAACGTGGCCTTTGAGGGAGGAAGCAAAATTGCCTCTTGGGGGTCTGTTCGGGCCTCCTGGGGGCCCCTCGGGGACGAGGGCTCGAAATTCCCGTTCGAGTTCCCTATATTCGCCCTCTCTTGGGGCCGTCGTCGGGGCCCTCTTGGGCCGTTTTGGGGCCTTATTGGGGGCCCTATTAGGGGCCTCCGGGGCCGTCTTGGGGCGATGTTGGAGGCCTTGTGGCCGTCATGGAGCGTCGGGAAATCGAAACGGCGACAACGCCAACATCTTTCAAGTACGTTGACGAGGAACCCAACATACTTCATTATTATCTGATCGATGTTGCCAACGTCACTGCTAACACTGAGACGCCGGTAAGACTACCAGCAATACTACAGGAACGGACCACGAGCCATTGGACCATCGACAAATGGACATTGTATTCCCGTGCGTCGAGCACGACCGTTTCGATTTGGCCACAAACAATATCGGCAACCACGGAGCCGCGCGCGGTCCATGATTGGGGGGGTAGATGTTCAGGCATTGCCCGATTGATCTGCATTCAACGAACCAGATCACAAACGTTTTAGCCGGACCGTGCCAGTGCATTAGTTGACACATCGTGCCCACATCTCCTCGTCACCATCCTCGTCCTTGTCATCTTCCTCTCCGTCGTCTTCCTCATCTATCGTCCTCTATCCTCGTAATTTGTTCTGTGCGGATATGCCAATGGCACGGGGTACCTCTTCGACGCAAAGTTTCCGGGGCAGGCAGGCAGGCAGCCCTGGCGAACGGAGGGTGGCCAGCGCTCCCTTCGACGGAAAGTCTCCAGGCCTTATTGCCACGCCCTTCGATGGAAAATCCCAGGGGTGCCTCACCCCAGCTGCATGGAGCGGAATTCCACAAAGTGGCGCGTGGATGCCAACGGCATGTCCCCGTTCCAGTGGTAGATCGCAGCGCAGTCCCGGTCAGTGTTGCGGGATTGAAATTTCTGGTGTAGCAGTGGCATTGTCCAACCGCCGACTTCCACAGTGTCACTGGCGGCCACCCGCGTTCATACATCGAGCGGTCTGAGCCGCCATGAGACAGGGTGGTTGCAGTTGTTGATGATTGTGATGATGTTGCTGATTATGATTATGATGATTATGCTGATGACGATGATGATGCTGATGATGATGATGATGATGATGATGATGATGATGATGATGATGATGATGATGATGATGATACCGCCCCATCCGCTTGCGTAGCCCTGTGGCCTCGAAAAAATACCACCCGCGCCACACCTTGGGAGACCCCACCCCTTGCGCCCCCTCATGGCGTCTAGAACGTGCTACGCCTGCTATGCCCTGGACGACAGAGGCGCACACTGGCCGCGCTCAGGCACCAACCCCTGCGCTCAGGGACCACCCCTGCGCACCCCTTATGGTGTCGAGAAAGTGCCCTGCTTGCTATGCCCTGGACGAGCGGGGCGCATAGCGCCCGCGCTCAGGGACCACCCTCTTCGCACCCCCTTATGATGTCGAGGAAGTGCCACGCCTGTTGTGCCTGAGCGACCGGGGCGCAAAGCAGCCGCGCTCAGGGACCACCCCCTGCGCACCGTCGAGAAAGTGCCGCGCCTTCTGAGCCCTGGACGACGGGGGCGCATAGCGCCCGCGCTCAGGGACCACCGCCTGCGCACCCCCTTCTGGTGTCGAGAATGTGTCGCGCCTGCTGTGCCTGGACGACCGGGTGCATAGCAGCCGCGCTCAGGGGCCACGCCCTGCGCTCCCCTAAGGTGTGCGGCTGTACGTTGTGATGATTTTGACGTGTGCATCTGTACAACGACGAGCAAGAAAGAGGAGGGTGAGGGAGGTGAGGAGACGCGGGTGCGACGCGGGTGGACAGAACCAGGACCCCACGAAACATGTAAGGGAAAGCCGAGGGGCATTGAATGAGTTGGGCCTCTGGACGCCCTCTTGGGAGGCCTCTTGGAGTTCTCTTGGGGCGTCTTGGAGGCCTCTTGGGTCGTCTGGGGGCCGTTTTTACCGTCTTGGGGCGATCGTTCGGCGACTCGGAGCCCTCACGGATTGTTTTGGGGGCTTCGCGGCGCCCTTTTGGACCGTCTTGGGACTTTGTGGGCTCCGAAAAAGTCACGTGACAAGCCCACGCCCCGATACGACGCGACAAACCCAGAGAAATGTGTTAATATTGGGTCCAGACCCTTCAAATACTCTTCAGAAGTGAGGACTGAGGCTTCGAGGATTGGTAAAGGACCTGAGGACGCCCACTCCGTGCTCAGCGGCACGGTGGCGGATCTGACTCAGTTCTATCACGCTCGAAGTCGTGGCGTTTCTACTTTTTGGGCAGGGCTTGCAGCTCGAACAATGCTAGGGATTAGGTCTGCCCGTCTGTGGTGGACCCGCCCCCCAGTTCTCTAGCATCGTGGCCTCTACGTGCGGCGTGGACCGATTGCGAATGTGGAGACGAGTGACACGCGACACCAAGCATGGTCGTGTCCACCTTTCCTCATATCCTTGTTTCTCCCTCCTCGCTTCTGGGGAGGAATGAGCAGAGAGGATCAGGTGGAGTGCGAGCAGAAGCTAGAGCAATGAAAAGGCGGTACAGGAGGGGAATGAGCGAATGAATGTAGGAGAGAAAGAGGGCAGTGACAAGCGCAAGAGGGAATACGGTTGAGGAGGGTGGATATTGATGAGCGCAAGGATGAGGCAGGAACAGGAGGAGGTGGAGTGAAGGGGAGAGGTTGAGGGGTGGAGAAAGGGAGGCAGGGAGGGAAGCGGAGGAGGAGGATGAATGATGGATCATGATGATGATGATGAGGAGGAGGAGGAGGAGGAGGAGGAGGAGGAGGAGGAGGAGGAAGGCGTGGCAAGTGACGCGAATGATGAGGAACGACGTTCTGGATGAGGGAAGTTGAGGCGAAAGAAGGGAGCACGAAGTGAAGGAGGAGGGCAGGAGGAGGAGGAGGAACAAGGAAGCAGCAGGAGGAAAAGAGAGGAGGAGGAGGAAGCAGGAAGCAGGGGGACGCAGCAGGAACATGAATCGATAAGGAGGGGGGATCAGCAGGAGAAGGGAAGGAGGCAATGGAAGGCAGGCGGTGGCTGGAAGGCGCAGCTCAACGACGCAAATTCAAAAGCTGTCAGACTGATTCGGAGACGCTTGAGGGCTCCTTCGCAGTTGTTGGTGGGGAATCGCCCCTTCTCCTGGCACGCTGGCAAGTTCCCCGCTCTTCGCGCTCGCATCGAGGATAAGTCAGGCTTCGAGAGGCCTCAGTAATGCAGAAGGTTGGCCAGGTCGTCTGCACAAGGCCGCGGGCTGCTGGTCACTCTGCCCAGGCCTGCCAACGTAGCTGAAGTCTGGCACGCGCCTCTTGCGCAACATGGGTCTCAGGTGCAGTCTCTCGGCCAGGGGACACCCTCTCGAGGGACATGCTTGGGATGCGGATGCTCCCCTCTGCATGGCTTCGGCAACTTCTCCTGCGCGCTCGTTTTTTCCTCTGCCCTCTGTACTTTGGGAGGTAGGCGCTGCCGTCAAAGAACAGTTGTTGACCTTCTCCCCCCCGCTGGCCCTAACCCCCTGCAGATGGGAAGAGAAAGGACGAGATGGGAGGAGGAGGGGAGGAGAAGGCAGGGGGTGGGGAGGGGGAGGGGGAGGAGGAGGTGGAGGAGGAGGAGGAGGAGGAGGAGGAGGAGGAGGAGGAGGAGGTGGCGGAGGAGGAGGAGGAGGAGAGGGGAGGGAGGAGGAGGGGAGGAGGAGAGGAGGAGGGGGATGGGGGATGGGGGCGGGGAGGCAGGGAAGCGGGAGGACCCTAGCACTGCAGGTGCACCTTCCCGCCTCTGCCGCCCGGGCTGCCTCCGGACGGGGTGCAGCTCCCCAGCGCGCCGACGCAGGACGCGCTCGCCTCCGGGGAGGGGGGGGGAGGGCAGGCAGGATCATGCCAGGCGATCGCAAACATGGATTAAGGGGGCGTGGATTAGCGACGGGTCCCGTTTCCATGGGAAATCGCGGATTTCCGCCGCCGAACGAGGCGGCACCGGCCGCATTTGGGGGAGGGCACCTCCCCCGATCCATGGATTTGGCGACCGCGCGCCAAATCCATTGATCGCTAATCCATGTTTGCGCGCGCCCGATCATGAGTTATGTAGAGCCAGCCCCCTCTGACAGGAGGGGTCCACCTTGTAGCAGCTACAGCTTCGGTAAGCCTTTCTCAGACATGGCGGGGGATGTGGTCGCCGCCCGCCCGCATGCGTCCAGGAAGCGCAGGGTGATGAGGAGGAGGAGCAGGAGGAGGAGGAGGAGGAGGAGGAGGAGAGGAGGAGGAGGAGGAGGAGGAGGAGGAGGAGGAGGAGGAGGAGGAGGAGGAGGAGGAGGAGGAGGAGGAGGAGGAGGAGAGGAGGAGGAGGAGGAGTAGGATGGGGAGGAGGAGGAGGAGGTGGAGGAGGTGGAGGAGGAGGGGAGGAGAAGGAGGAGGAGGAGGAGGAGGAGGAGGAGGAGGCGGAGGAGGAGGAGGAGGAGGAGGAGGAGGAGGAGGGAGGAGGAGAAGGGGCAGGGGGGATGGAGGAGGAGAGAGGAGGAGGAGGAGGAGAGAGGAGGAGGAGGAGGAGAGGAGGAGGAGGAGGAGGAGGGGAGGAGGAGGAGGAGGAGAGGAGGAGGAGGAGGGGGAGGAGGCGGAGAGGAGGAGGAGGAGGAGTGAGGAGGAGGAGGAGGAGGAGGAGGAGGAGGAGGAGGAGGAGGAGGAGGAGGAGGAGGAGGAGGAGGAGGAGGAGGAGGAGGAGGAGGAGGAGGAGGAGGAGGAGGAGGAGGAGGAGGAGGAGGAGGAGGTGCAGGGGGGGAGGTGGAGGAGGAGGACGAGGAGGAGGAGGAGGAGGAGGAGGAATAGGAGGAGGACGAGGAGGAGTGAGGAGGAGGAGTGGGAGGAGGAGAAGGAGGAGGAGGAGGGAGGAGGAGGGAGGAGGAGGAGGGAGGAGGAGGGAGGGGACGGAGGGCAGGAGGAGGAGGAGGGAGCAGGAGGAGGAGGAGAGGAGGGAGGAGGAGGGGAGCGGAGGAGGGAGGAGGAGGGAGGAGGAGGGAGGAAGAGGGAGGAGGAGGGAGGGGAGGGAGGAGGAGGAGGAGGAGGAGGGAGGAGGGGAGGGGAGGGAGGGAGGGAGGTGGGAGGAGGAGGAGGGAAGAGAGATGGATGCAGGGAGGGAGGAGGAGGAGGAGGAAGAGGAGGAGGAGGAGAAGGGACCGAGGAGGAAGGGGCAGGCGATGGAGGAATGAGTTGAGGAAGTGGATGATGAGGAGGAGCAGGAGGGCCGTGTTGCCCGAGGATGCCTCCCCGGAGAGCCAGCCTGCGCAGCTGACGTCTCTGCTGGAGTCGGCGTCGCCCTCGGCGCACCGCGCACAGCCTCCCGCGCGCGATCTTCTCCGGGCTGCCCGGAGACACCCGAAAGCACGGCCACTCGTGGCACTGGGCCGATGCAGAGAGGCGAAGGAGCAGCAGGAGGAGGAGGAGGAGGAGGGACATGAGGACGAGCTGGAGGTGGAGGAGCCTGGAGGAGGGGCAGGAGGATCGGGAGGAGTGCCAACGAAGATGACGGGGAGGAGAGGCGACACGAGCAGGAGGAGAAGCATCAGCAGAGTGGGAGTCATACGTACGTAGAGAAGGAGAGGGAGGAGGAGCCGCACCAGCAGCAGCATCTACAACAGCAGGAGGAGGGCGAGGGGCTGGACCAGGAGGAGGTTGAGGAGGAGGAGGAGGAAGAGAGGCGGAGGAGGAGGAGGAGGACCAGCGTAAACCCAAGACCTCACCAGCGATGTTGGAATAAGCCCTCCCTCCAAGCTCCCTCTTCACAGGCCCCTACAAGGGTTCATTTCTGCTGAGGGAAGTGCCCCGTTTGGAGACAACAGTTTAAACACCCTGGAACATGCCAAAACACCGTTCCCTAGATTTCAACGCCACGAATCAACCTCAGCATGACAAACCAACGTTTCGCCTTGGCGGTCCTGAATCGGGCCAGAGCACCATCCCTGGGACTTCAATATCGCGAATCAAAGCAAACTGTTGCGCCCTGACGTTCCTGAATCGTTCCGCAACGCCCTCTCTGGTACGACAATCGTGGACACCCGCGAATCTCTTGCACTTTGAACACGAATGTTCGCGGCGCTAAGGCGCGAGCCACGTTCTGAAAGGCAGCCGTTGTCGACCCGCACAATTCGTTGACATGTTTACGTGCGACGAAGTGCGTGGCGCTAAGGCGAGAAACACATGTTGAAAAGTAGCCGCCCTCAAACCATTTCAATTCTGTAGGACGAAGAGACGCGGCGCTCAGGCGAGAGCTACTTGTTGAAAACTGCCCGCCCTCAATCCGTGAACCTCTTGCAATTTGTTGGGGCGAATGTGCGCGGCGCTAAGGCGAGAGCTACATGTTGAAAATTGCCCGCCCTCAATCCTTGAACCTCCTGCAATTTGTGAAGATGAATGTGCGCGGCGCTAAGGCGAGAGCTACATGTTGACACCGGCTCGCCCTCAATCTTTGAACCCCTTGCAATTCATCAAAAACGAATGCGCGCGGCGTTGATGCGAGCACCACATGTTGAAATCGACCCGCCCTCAAACCGTGAGACTCTTGCAGATGTTTAAGGTGAATGCGCGCGGCGCTGAGGCGAGAGCCACATGTTGAACACCAATCGCGTTCCATGTGTGGAACGGCTGCCATTGATCAGCTTTCGGACCATGAGTGGTAAGGAAGTCTCAGGCGAAGCGCCCAGCCCGCCCTTCCGACTGGCCTCGGGGTCCGACAGGGAGGAGGTAATTACAAAAAGAAGGAATGGATGAGGAGGAGGAAATACGAGAGCTTGGGGGGGGATACCGATGACGTAGACGGGCGAGGATGGTTGACAGGGTTCACAGAGAAGGACACATGTGATGCGGGCATCCTTGGATCGGTGGTGGAGGGAAGAAGGGGGAGCAGAAGGAGGGAGCAGAAGCAGGAGGAGGATCCTACTTGCCGATTTCGAGAGGAGCGCAGGCTTTGTTCAAGCGAGAGCTGCTGTCTCTCCCTCGGTGGAGTTGCAAAAGAGTCAGTCGTCGAGCCTGGTGTTAGACACCGTCCGCCCTCATTCCTGCACCTTCCCTCCGTCCCTCTTCCTCCCTCGTCCTCTTCCTCCTCCTCCTCCTCCTCCTCCTCCTCCTCCTCCTCCTCCTCCTCCCCCCACCCCTCCTCTTGAGTTGTCTGTGTTGCTCGCCCCCCAACCGCCACGCCAGGTTGGGGGTGTCAACATTTGAGAGGAGAAAAAGCTTCCGCCCCGCTTGCACGTGTCGCAGCCGCGGCCGGCAGACCCAAGACTTCCAGATGATCCTGAGCGTCCTTCGCGTCCCCGACAGTTCTGGACACACCCGATCGCACGTGCCGCGGACGCTAGGCAAGACGATCCCCGAGGATCTCTGGTGTTCCGCCCCGCGTGCTCGTCAAATGACGACAGAGCCGATGACACACCCGAACGCATGAAACGCGTAACATGCAAGTGATCGTTGTCTTAGTGTTTTGCTGATCTGCGCGGGCCCTCGCACCCCCCCTTCCCCCCCCATGGAGTAGATATTGGCTGCTTTTGTTGCTAACCATCCTGTGGTGTTGGGTCCTCGTTTTGAAGAGACAGCACCCCGCGCCTCACTCCTCACTCATCATTCCTCACTTCTCCCCTCCTCCTCCTCCTCCTCCTCCTTCCTCCCCCTCCTCCTCCTCCTCCTCCTCCTCCTCCTCCCCTCTCTCCTCCTCCCCTCCCCCCCCCTCCCACCTCCACCCATCTCGGCTCAAGCCGTTTGGGATCTTGAGCGTGCTGAGAGACGCGACACGACTGGACAGGCCAGTGACACAGCGTTGGGGCTCAGCTTGAGAATGCCCAAGAGTAAACCCTTCACAGTCTGCAGTGAGTGTGGCCAATGGGTGTACAACTGGCGGCTGGACAGGCAAGGAGGGCAGTGCAAGTGCGGCGCGTGGCTGGAACGGTTCCAGGGCACGCCGCCCTGGCGCAGCAACCGCTACGGGCAGCAGCACGCTGGAAGCTCAGCGGCGGCGTGGTGGGGGCCAAGGCCAGGAGAAAGCGATGGCAAGGCGGCGGCGATGGATTTCCTCGCAGGGGGGAACAAGCAGCTGGCCAAGAAAATCGAGGAGCTCCAGCGCAAGCATGCGCCGCCGCCGCCTCAGCCGAGGCCACCTGATGCATGGCAGGCGCTCACGAAGGCCAAGGGGCATCATCAGAAGGCGCAAAAGTGGCTGCTGGAGTGCGAGGACGAGCTCGAGCGCTTGTCCATCCTCCACGATGAGGCGCTCTTCCGCCGCGACCAGGCCTTGGAGAACGCCTTCGATGCGGATCAGGCCCGCGCGAAGGCCTCGGCGGCCTACTACAAGCAGGTGGGCAAGGGAGAGCTCGTCAAGGCTGAGGGGGAGGAGCCTGGGCAGGCTGAAGTGCAGACGATCCTGGACTTCTCAGTGGATGACCGGCTCCTGGACGCCAGCCTGGACGAGTACGAGGACGGCCCAGAGAAGGAGGCGGTGTTGGCCTTCCGCACCAAGTTGGCGGACATCCAGCAGGCGGGGAAGACGTCCTTGCAGAAGATCGATGAGGCAGAGGCGGCGCTCGTTCGGCAGCAGTCAGAGGTTCGCCAGAAGCACGCGGAGGAGGCAAAGCAGCTGCGCGACCAGGCGGAGCAGCACCAGCAGCTCCTGGTGCAGCAAGTCGAGCAGCTCCCCAGCCTGCGCAAGCAGCTCCGGAAGAAGCGCAGGACGGAGGACGGCCAGGCGGCCTCAGGCGAAGCCGCCAAGAAGGAGCCCGGTGAGCAGCCAGCGGCGGAGCCAGGAGCAGCGGCCGCGGAACCAGCGGGTGCCCCAGACGCCGAGGCAGCCCAGAGGAGGAAGCAGATGCTGCTGGACTACCAGGCGAAGGTCAAGGCTGAGCGCGCCGTCGCTGTCGCCAAGGGGGGCGGCAAGGGCAAGCCAGGCACTGCGGGGGCTGCTGCGGCTCCTGCTGGCGCTCCTGCTGCTGGGACGAGTGCATGCGCAGGCAAGAGTGGTGCAGCTGCCAGCCAGGATAGACCGTCGCACCTTTGACGATCTACGTCCTGGCGCGAGGCCAGCGTCAGGCTCGGCTGGCGATCGCCAGCTCTTCTTTGCGAATGTGGAGAAGTGGGGCCCACAGGCCCACAAGTACGTGAACGAGTATCAGGAGCGACGCCCACGGGCAAGTGTGATGGGCATCTGCGAGACCCACCTCTTGCCCGACAAGCAGAAGAAGGTCGCGGTCGACCTCGATCGGGGCGGCTGGAAGACCACGGCCACGGCAGCGCGGCCGTCTGGGCTAAGTGAGACGGGGTGATGTGGTGGAGAGATGATAATAGCGAGGCGGCATCTGGAGACGACCTCGTTTGATCATGTGCGAGTGGCAGCACAGCAGCGAGGCAGAGGCGACCCCTTCCGCGGGTTCGTGGCGACCACCATCCACGCGAAGGCGGGCAATGTGATCTACGTGACGGCGTACATGGCGCCCCAGTGGGGGAAGGGGTCCCCGAACCCCCAGAAGTTGGCGAGCCTGGCGGCCCTCCTGAGGGCCGTGGACGACCCGTGGATCGTGGCGGCGGACTGGAACCTGGACCCAGAGCAGTTGCTGAAGAGCGAGTTCCCGCAGAAGGTCGGCGGGGTGGTGAAGGCGCCGCAGGTGACGAAGGTAACGTGCGCCAAAGGGGAGCAGGGGTCTCTGCTGGACTACTGCTTGGTGCGCAAGGACTTTGCGGACCCGGCGATGGTAGAGGCGGAGCTGGAGGTGCCTTGGAAGGTGCACTGCGCGCTGCGCATCACACTCAAAGGCTCCTACCAAGAATGGTGGGCGAGGGCGCTCGCGGTGCCCAGGGCGCCGCCGCGGGCGCAGAGGCCGAGGAAGAGCGCGGGCCCCAACAGCAAGACGAGCAAGATGAAACAGAAGAAGCTGCAGGAGAGGAAGTCGAGACTCCCCCCGGAGGAGCAGGAGGCCATCGCGAAGCTGTACGAGGAGGATGAGGTCTGCCAGGGGCCCAAGACGCCCTTCCAGGTGCCACTGGAGTGCTGGAGGCAGGCGGAATAGCAGCTGGTGCAGACAGGATTTCCAGGTCACCAGCAAGCCCAACCAGCCCATCCAATCCACCCTCGAAGCGACGGCCAGAACAGACGAGACGGCAACGTGCTCCGGCAGAGCGTTGCCGGAGCACGTTGGGCAACGTGCTCCGGCAGGGCGTGTCCGGAGCACGCTGGGCGAGGGCCCGTTGTGGGCGCGCGCACGGGCCCGGCGCAGCAGCTGGACGACCACGTCGCCTACCAGGGCCGCGAGGAGCAGGAGAAGGACCTCTCGCATAGGTACGGCAACTGGGTGAGCAAGCTGGAGCTCGCGCTGCTGGCCGCCCACGAGGTGGAGGAGTCGGAGAAGGCGCGCTACCAGGGGCGCGGGGGGGACTTCGACCTGAAGTGGGTGAAAGCGAAGGTCACGCCAGGCAGGGCACGCACGAAGTGCCACAAGTCTGACGCCATGTGCTATGCGCTCACGCTGATGCAGAGGTGCCAGACGCTCTCGCGTGGCAGGCGCGATGAGGCTCAGCGAGGCCGCGTGAGCTGCAAGCTTAAGAGGATCGCCAGGGAGACGCTGGACCAGGGCATGGCAGACTTTTTCGGCAGCGCGCGCTTCATGGTCTGGCAGAAGATGATGGTCAAGGTCGAGACCCTCTCGGCGGCGCACCGACAGAAGTTGCTCGAGCTAACTGGCGCGCTGGCGGCGGCAGGGCAGGCGCGCGCGATGGGGGAAGCACGAAGAGCCTACACCGAGTGGGTGAAGGAGATGTGGAGCGACAAGATGGGGGTGCTGCACAAGCACGTGAAAGACGAGCCGACCATCATCAACGAGATCTGCACGGGCACCTCCACCACGGCGGACCCTGCGGCGATCATGAATGACCGGGCGTCCAAATGGAGAGAGTTGTGGCAAGACCCGAAGGTGAGCTTGGAGGACTTCCAGGGACAGCTGCGAAGGACCCTGGAGGTAGCGAAGGAGGAGGACTACCCGCCAGTGGAGCCGGAGGAGTTCGACAGGGCGCTGAACTCCATCAACGGCAGGAAGGCGATGGGCGTGGACGTGCTGAGCTCGACGGAGGTGCAGAGGCTTCCGCACGAAGCGCGCGAGGAGCTGAGGCAGCTGATGAACGATGCCGAGGTCCAGGGCGTCTGGCCTCGCCAGTGCATGGCGGTGGTGGCGGCATCGGTTCCGAAGCCTGCTGGGGGCGACAGGGTCCTGGGCATGATTGCCCTGATGCCCAAGATATGGAGCAACGCTCGAGGTGGTATCGTGGACAACTGGACAGAGCAGCTCGGGGCATTCTGGGACGGCGCCCTGCGAGGGTGCTCTGCGCTCAGTGCTGCGCTGTACCGTGCCCTGGCGTCGGCCACTCTCCTCCTCGACCTCCAGACCTTCTACGACACGATCAGCCTGGCGCTGCTCATGGAGCTGGCGGTGCAGGCGAAGTACCCTGCCATCGTCGTGGCCATGGAGGTGGAGCTCCTCTTGGGCCCTCGCATCCTGAAGGACCAGCGCCACGGCATCAGCGAGCTGGTCTGGCCGACGCGCTCGGTGGTGGCGGGGTCGGCGAGGGGGGTATCCCTGGCCAAGGTGTTCATCCGCGGGGTGCTGGAAAAGGCCCGCGAGGTGGCCCCGCAGGCGCCCCTCTGGACATTCGTGGACGACACGACGGCCCGGTGCGAGGGATCTCGTCTGATGGTGAAGCAGGGGATGAAGCAGGTGGCGACCCAGTTCGTGGAGGGCTCCGTCGAGGAGCGAGGCCTGATCATCTCGAACAAGTCCAAGCTGCTGGCGTCGGACACGCAGCTGGGCCGAGAGCTACAGGCGGAACTGGAGTCGCCTGCTCTGCCGCTGCAGTTGGCGCTGGGCGCCACTGACCTGGGCGGCGACGCGGCAGCTGGGCGGAGGCGCTGCTGCAAGAAGCGGCGCACGAGGCTGCTGGCGGCCGGCAGGCGCGGTAGCCGCATCATGAGAATGAGGAGGAGCGCGGCTCTCGCCAAGGAGGCGAGGGGGCTGTGGAGCACGGGGGCTTCTCCACAGGCCACCTGCGGCCACCAGCTCCAGGGCCTGGCGCCGTCGAGCGTCAGGAGGCTGAGGCAGCGGGCGGGCGCGGCAGTTGGAGGCAAAGCTGGCGGACGCTGCCTCACCATGGTCCTGGCGGCGGGGCTTGAGGAGGGCCCAGCCATCAAGCTGCGCATCCAGCTGGTAGACTCGTGGCTGGAGCTCTGGGGGACGGCGCCTCAGGTCCATGCGAGGATCCACAGAGTCTGGCCTGCCATCCGCGGCACGCTCCTGAGCGCCGGCGCAGCCCGGCGCTGGCGGCGCGTGCGTGGCCCTGTCGGCACGCTCGTGGCACCGCTCATGGACGTGGGCTGGGATCCGCGCACTGCTGGCACGTGGAGCAGGCCAGAGGTGGACGGCACGATCACGGAGTGGCACCTGGTGGAGTCGAGCTCGGAGGCCTTTGGGAGCTTCATCGATCGGCAGCCCATCCTGCACGACCTCCGCGAGGACATCATGCGCCAGCTGTGGAAGCAGGCGGCGGCCCACGAGGACGGCGGCAACTTGGGGAGCGGCGCGGACATGCTGCATGCGAGGCGCGATCTCGACCGATATGCTCGAAGAGGCATGTGGGCGGAGGGGAGTCGCACGATGGCAGTGATAAGTGGCGGGCAGTGGAGCCGCGCCAGGAAGCGAGAGCGCGGCTATGCCGTCAGCGCCACCTGCCCGAGATGCGGGCTGGAGCCAGAGACGCTGACCCACAGGATCTGGAAGTGCACGGAGAACATCAGCGAGGGCAGTGAGTTCGTCAAGTCGGAGCACCTGGTGGCGAGGGCGCTGGCCAGTGTAGAGAGTGAGCCCTCGGTCTGGCTGCGAGGCCCAGTGCCGAACCACCTCGCAACCCCCAGGTTCGATGAAGAGCGACTGGCTCAGGAAACCTTGTTTTTTGAGGTAGGTGAGCTGGGTGACTATCGGAGGGACGGGGTTTTGACGCTGTTTGGGGACGGGTCGGGAGGGAAGCACTCGGGCGATCAGCGTCGCCGTAGGTGTGGAGCTGCTGTCGCTGCCCTGGCCTGGCGTGAAGATAGCTGGTGCCTGGGGGCGATGATAGCCGCGCCGCTCCCTGGCTGCCGACAGTCTGTGCCCCGATCGGAGACGCTGGCCTTGGCGATGGCCCTTGAGCAGACTACGGGGTCGGTGCATTTCGTGACGGACCATCAGGGTCTTTTAAAAGCCTGGCCCCGGAGAAGGCGCAAGGCCACCAGGGGGCCCAACGAGGATCTCTGGGCGAGAAGTCGCGCGGCGGCCGAAGGCCGCGAAGTCTCTCTGGAATAGGTCCCCTCTCACGCTGAAGAGGAGGACGCGGGCCGTCTGGTCACAGACAGGGACCTCTTCCTTGCTGTGGGCAAGGCCACGGCCGACCATGGGGCGGGGGAGGCGGCGGAGCGGGCTTGGGAGGGATTCGTCATGCATGCTGCTCCCCACGCTGACAGTTGGGATGTTGTTGCCGCTCTTGTCAGACGTCGAGCGTCCAAGGCCTTACAACTTGCCCTGGACTGCGACACGACCCGGGCCGAGCGCGAAGATATCGCGCCTCGTGGGGCCCGCGAGGGCGGCGTGAAGATAGCTCCCCGCGAAACGGGCCACCAGATGGCCCAGGACGGCGCTAAATGGAGATGCGAGGTGTGCAACCAGCGAGTGCATGCCTCGAGCCTGCTGGAGTTCTGCAGCACTGCGTGCGTACCTCCGCCAGCCCCGCCTGTCCCACCCCCCCCGTCCTGAACAGGGCCCCCAGGGCTGCGGGCGAGGGTGTTTTGAGGGGCCTGGGCGGGAGGGAGCTGCACAGCACTCACAGACTTGGAGAGTGGCCCAAGTATTGCATGGTGTTCTGCCACGAATGCGGTAGGTATGCGACGGAAAATTTCAGACATCTCGAGGCCAGATGCCTTGGGAGATCACGGAAAGGAGCCGAGAATTTAGCTCGCATCAGGCGAGACCAGTACCCACGCCGCGAGGGCCCTCCTAAATCGGTCCTCCAGGCGTTGCATGCGCGCGTTTGTGCTGAAGCGGTCGCCAAAGCGACTGTGGCGGGGGGCCCTGGGGCCCGGGGACCTGCCCCATCGGCTGTGGCTTCGTCGATAGCTCAGGACGGTGCTCCCACGGTGTTTCCTGGCGACTCCTCCCAGCCTGTGGCACGGCCCCTCGACCCAGAGGACGAGGCAGCAGAGTGGTTTTTCGGCGGCGCGGACGAGGACGATCCGTGCCCGCCAGGTTTGGCGTGAGATGCGCCTGAGAATTCCTTGCGTGCCAGCGTGCTCCGGCAGAGCGTTTCTGGAGCACGCTGGATGAATCTGAAGACGGCTCTCTCGGCACTAAGGTCTTGGCGTTGGTTTCGACTTTCCCCTTGGTGCTGCGATGCCGAGCTGCGAGCTGTGCCGCGTGGACGGCCACACTGCGTAATCCTTACAGCGTACCTCCACCCATCTCCTCTCCCCCCCCCATTTGGCACACCTCTCACACGTTTCGTGGCCCCATAGGGAGGTCAACCATGGCGCCGTCCGCAAGGTCCCAGTGGCGCCGTCCGCATGGCGGCGCCGCCCCATTTCGGCACACCCCTCACACGTTTCGTGGCCCCATAGGGAGCTCCACCTAAGGTCCCAGTGGCGCCGTCCGCATGGCGGCGCCGCCCCATTTCGACACACCCCTCACACGTTTGGTGGCCCCATGGGCAGCTCCACCGAAGATCCCAGTGGCGCCGTCTGCATGGCGCCGCCGCCCCATTTCAGCACACCCCTCACGCGTTTTGTGTCTCATAGGGAGCTCCACCTAAGGTTCCAGTGGCGCCGTCCGCATGGCGGCGCCGCCCCATTTCGGCACACCCCTCACACGTTTCGTGGCCCCATAGGAAGCTCCACCTAAGGTCCCAGTGGCGCCGTCCGCATGGCGGCGCCGCCCCATTTCGGCACACCCCTCACACGTTTCGTGGCCCCATAGGAAGCTCCACCGAAGAGGATACGCACCACCGCGGTGTTCACAGCTGCGTATGGTTGGGTCGTTCGCCAGGATAATTTGGGCACCCGTTTCAAGCAGGTGGAGCCCCCCCCCCATAGGACACATTGTGTCAAGCAGTGGCGCGAAGCAGAGGTCCGGAACCAGACTGCCCCCCTGAATGCGGCGGGGCTTCTCAGAAGCCTTCCGGCCCTCCGAGACTGCCCCCCCTTTCCTTCCCCCTTGCGCCTAATGTCGAGACGCCGAAGAAGAATGCGCTCGCATACGTAGCAGACACAGGGGCTGGCCCGACAGTGGGTGAGCGCAGCCTCTGACCGCGGTCGCTCCTGACAGTTAGGTGCCCGGAGCTGGGATGCCGGGCCCGCGATCGTCGGCGATTGCAGTTGCGTCGGCGAGTGCCGAGCTCGCCCCGGGCGGCCGGGGAGCCAGGCGCTGGGATGTCGGGACTCAAGAGACTCCAGGCCTCCTAGATGGGATTGGAGTAGATGGGGTCGGAGGATCGTGCCGCATCGCCGATGCATCGGCGATGCGACTCGATGTTGGACCCACGTTGATCCACGCCGACGTCGCCGATGCATCGCCGATGCATCGGCGATGCATCGCCCATGTATCGGCGATGCGGCGAGATTTTCCGACCCGATCTACTCGGACTCCATCTAGGAGGCATTTGGCGACGGGGGGTCAATGCAAACGGGGGTCAGTCGGAGCGCCGAATCTTGCAGGATTCTGCATGGCCAGGATAGTGACTTGGGTTTGTGCGCAGGATCCTGCAGGATCCTGCCAGATTTCGCAGGATCCTGCAATGCCTGACTTACCCGGGTGTGGCTGGACCCGGGTCAGTAGATCCCCGAGGATGGCCTATGTCTCTGTTGATGGCCATTCGTGGAAGTAGCCTTCAAGTTGTGGCGCATACATTCGACGAAGAAAAACGACGTGAACATGAACTTTTGGCGCTCGTCGCGGAATTCTTGGATCCGCGCTGGGCCCCCCCCTGGCGGTGCCTCCGGCGCCGCCCTTGGCGCGCTGGCGCGCTCCACGCGCCAGGGAGGCGGGTCCAGCGCAAACCTAAGAATCCGCTCGGAGCGCCAAAAGTTCTTTGTTGTATTGCTTTTCTTGTTTTTTTCATGAGCTTAGGGCGTGAGCCAATACCGTGGGGAACATCCACATGCCCAGTTCCGCCCAGACGATCATTGCCTTTTTGGATGTCATGCTGGGCGTCGCCCGAGCGTTCTCGCATGCCGGGCCACCTGGAAGCCCAAGCATGAGCCGCTGTGCGACACCCTCATGCTGCTACTCTCGGACATGCTCAGAGCCCGCTCATGCTCGGCCGCATCCAGGCACCAGTTCCAAAGAGGCACGACCATTGACTTCTGCAAGTTCAGGTGGAGTCCGAAGCCTTCCCTAGCAGGTCAACATGCTGCTTGACGCAATGCCGACCAGGCCACCTTCTGCCACCAACGCGAGATCATCAGCACAGGCTTGGTAAGCAGATCGCTCGCCAAGCAGAGCAAGTGCCTGATTGGGCGTCTCTTCGGCCAGCACGGAAACGACAGGACTTCATGCACAGCCCTGCCAGTTCCCAGTGGATCTGCGAAAGTCGCCCAATCGTTCCCCGAACGTCGCCAGGCAACAACCCAGGTCTTCATAGAGAACCCGATTTGCATCCTGGAGCGGCAACGGAAGCCCATTCAATTCTAGCATTTTGTGCAAGAGGTCGTGCTCAATGGGCGGGAACGCGTCCCTCGCGGTCACAGGCTGCGCCCACCTGTGAACGTGCCAGCCTTGGCCCCGCCTGCGCGGCCAGTCAGCCGCTACCCCGAGGCCTGTGACGTCGAGTAGCGATGGGATGCCCAGTCCTGGCGCGGGCCGATACGGAGGCCGCAGCCCCTTTCGCGCGCGATGGGATCACAGCCAACACCTCTGTGGAAGCCTACCCGGGGGCCCCCCCACCGATTACTGCAGGGCGGTGGCCGAAAGCTCGCACAAGGCTCCAAACGGCAACCTCTCGGCTCCCCTGGCAGCGTCTGTGGCTCCGCAAGTGCCACCGGGATCTTCGGCGGAAGCTGAGCCAGTGGGGCCCTGGGCCCTTTGAAGGACCGACGCGTGATGGTTTGCAGGAGGGTTGGGTTGACGCTTCCAAAGCGCCCTGCCCGCCCAGCCGTCCTCCGTACCTGGCTAAACGGACGGGGCGCAGCTCGACGCTTTGGCTTCCGCCGACGCCCTTGCCGGCTGGGTGGCGCCGCAGGCGAGGACTGCGTCCAGCGTTGCCTCCGTTGCCCGATCTTGTGGGAGTTCGGGAAGAGCGCGATCTGCGGACGCTGAGAAGGGGGGGGCCTTCGAACCCGCCAGCCCCTCCTCCTCCTCCTCCTTCTCCTCCTCCTCCTCCTCCTCCTCCTCCTCCTTCTACTTCTCCTCCCCCTCCTCCTCCTCCTCCTCCTCCTCCTCCTCCTCCTCCTCCTCCTCCTCCTCCTTGTCCTCCTCCTCCTCCTCCCCCTCCTCCTCCTCCTCCAATCCCCCTCTCCTCCCTCCCTGCTCCTCCTCCTCCTCCCTCCCTCCTCCTCCTCCTCCTCCTCCTCCTCCTCCCCTCCTCCTCCTCCTCCTCTCCCGCCCTGAATTGCAGGGGCGTTGCGGGCTCGAACCGCCCCCCCCTCGCTTGAATTGCATGGACGGGGGGGTGTCGAACTGGGTCTCCCCCCCCCCTCCCCCCCGCCCATCCCCTCTCGACAGTGGTAACCGACGACAGCGAGCGTTGGCGCCGGCAACGGAGCCGTCGGGCAGCGACTACGACGACGACGACGACGACGACGACGACGACGACGACGACGACGACGACGACGACGACATCTCCGATGACAACGACAACGAGAACATCAACCACAATCATGTCGAGACTGCTCTCTCTCATATGCTCTCGTGTGATTAGTAAGGCGTGCTTAGTACAGCGATTCATGTAATGATGGTTCCTTGGTAAGGATGCTTTTCGGTTTTCGGCAAGAGTCGTTAGTAAGGCCCACCCCAGTAAGGATTTCTTAGCAATGATGCTTGTAGTGCGGATGTCATGCCGCGTGAGCCAGCGGAACCCGAGGTCCTTGCTGGCATGGTGCCCGCGGAGGTGGCGCAGGCCTCGCAGGCCCAGCGGGAGGGTGCTTCATCATGCTCATGCCGCTCATCTTCTCCTCCCAAGGGCCCTGTTCCACCCGGGTTTCTGGCGCATGATTTGTTCTCCTCCCCTCCCGCTTGCTCCTCCTTTTCCCCCTCGTCCTTCTGCAGTTGCTCCCTTGAGCACACCTGTGAGAACAGCATGCGAAGTGACCGCCTGTCGTCGAGCACGCGCACCAGCGGAGGGACGTGCACCGCAGTTGCTGGACCGAAGGGGACATCAGCTCGCCGCCACCAGTCGCGACGCGGCGACCGTGCGTACGCCGCGCCATGGCGTCCCCGCCGTCGTCGTCGCCGTCGTCGTCGTCGTTGTCGTCGATGGGCTCGTCGTCATGCTCTCCGTTTTCGTCGTCGTCATTGCGGTCCTCGTCGTCGTCCTCGTCGTAGTCTCCATTCTTATCTCTTCTCGTCCTCCTGCTCTTCCTTGCCCTCGTCTCTGCCGTCGTCCTCGTTCTCCTCGTCCTCGTCTTCATCCTCCTCCTCACTCCCTCCCTCCTCGCGTCGCTATATATTGTCGCACTTTCGGGTCGAGCATACTGCTGCGCCCCCTGGAATTTTAAGGACTCCCCCTCCCCCGCCCGATCGCCGAAAGCCCGTGCCCCCAGGAATTTGAGATCGCCCCCCTAACTAGGGGAACGAATAATGACATAAACATACCAGCTCGGAGATCCGCGCGGATTTCTCGGATCGACGCTGGACCCCCCTGGCGGCGCCTCCGGCGCCTTTGTCACCTTGTGGACCCTTCGATTGGGGCTTGAAAGGGAGCTTGCTATTGAGCCACGAAGCGTGAGAAGTGTGCGACGAAATTGGCATGCGGTGGATGGGGAGCCGCACGTGGACACTGCCACTGGGGCCTTCCGGTGGAGCCCCCTGTGTGGCCACGAAGCGTGTGTGGGGTGCTCCGGCATGGGCATCCGGTGGGCCACGGGCCGCATGTGGACCCCGTCGCTGGGGTCTTCGCTGGAGTCTCCCATGGGGCCACGAAGCGTGTGAGGGGTGCGCGAAATGGACACGCAGTGGGCGGAGAGCCGCATGTGGACCCTGTCGCTGGGGCCTTAGGTGGTTCCCCGATGGGGCCACGAAATGTGTGAGGGGCGCGCCGAAGAAGACACGCGGTGGGCGGGGGCCCGCGTGTGGACACCGCCACTGGGGCCTTCGGTGGAGCCATGGGTCCACGAAGCGTGTGAGTGGTGTGTCGAAATGGGCATGCGGTGGGCGGGGAGCCGCATGTGGACCCTGCCAGTCGGGCCTCCGGGGGAGCTCCCCTATGGGGCCACGGAACGCGTGAGGGGTGTGTGTGTGTGCCGAAATCCACATGCTGTGGGCGGGGAGCCGCATGTGGACCCTGCCACTGGGGCCTTCGGCGGAGTGCCTGGCGGGGCCACGAAACGCGTGAGGGGTGCGCTGATAGTGACACGCGGTGGGCGGGGAAACTGGGGCCTTGGGTGGAGCACCCTATGAGGCCACGGAGCTTGTGACGGATATGCTGAAATGGCGGGGATCCGCATGTGGACCCTGCCACTGAGGCCTTCGCTGGGGCTCCGTATGGGGCCACGAAACGTGTGAGGGGTGTGCCGTCATGGTTGACACGCGGAGGGCAAAAGCAAAGATGGGAGCAGGGAGGAAGGGGGGTGGAGGAGGGACTGAGACGTTGGGCGCTGGCCCTTCAAAACGGGGGCCTGACACCACAGGCTGGATGGGACAAACTATTTCTGGAGTGGTTGGCTGGTTGGTTGGCTGGCTGGCTGGCTGCTGGGTTGAAACATCGAACCCCGGCCCCGCAGACAGGGACATCCTAAGCAATGCCACTGAGAGGACTGGCTGGTTGGTTCGTTGGCTGGCTGGCTGGCTGGTTGGTTGGCTGGTTGGTTGGTAGGTACGTAGGCTGGTATGTTGGGTGATCGGTTGGCTGGTTGCCACTTTGGCGTCTGTAACCGAATTCTTGTGCAATTGCGTCTGCTGGCCGACCCTGGGTCGCTTTCGCTGTCCAGGCTTGACCTTGTGAGCCGTTGCGGAGCAGCGTCACGCTTGCAGGGCACCGTAGTTGGCGAGTGTGTGCACCCAACATTTGATTTCCCTCTTCGCCCGTCGTGTCTGGAGTTCGGGATATAGTCCAGCCTTCTGCCATGCATTGTGCTTTGAGTCGGCTCGTTGATTGGTGTTGTGTGATGCCAGGTTATATTAATGGTCCTTCGGATCGTGTGGAACTGGCACTCACAATGCTCTAATACTTCCTTCCCCCCTCCTCCCTTCCCTCTTATCCCTGTGGCCGCCGTCATTGCTCATTTGGCATGGGGGACTCCTGAGGTGGAGTTGCCCGGATACCCCTTTTGGAGGACGTGCGAACCCCTGTGCTCAGATTCCTCTACTTGCCATTTGTCACTCTCGATTTCTGCCGCTATAGAGCCTCGCAGCCGTACGATGAGTGTTGTGATCGCCCCGTTGAGGGGAAGCGGATTGAATACGATATCGGAGCAGGGGTGGAGGTTGGCGGGTGTTTGCTGCGGTGAAAAAATGCGAGCGCAATGCAACGCAGTGTGCTGCATGTAATGCTATTCAGACGCAGTTCAATGCCAATGAAATCCGACGCAATGCAGTTCAACACAACGCAGATGCCACGGACCATCCTACACGTCACATGGCCACGCCTCGGGGCAGCCAAACATACCACTCCAATTTATTGGCCACGTGGTAGCGCCCGCAGGGCGAACAGCAATACTGTTTCGCTCTACTCGTCATGTGGCAACGCTGGGGGGGTCGAACCAAACATACTATTCCACTGCTCTCGCCACTTGGGAACGCTCGGGGGGAGGGCGAAATACGAGTATTTCATTCGACTCGTCACGTGGCATCGTCGCGGGGGCCGAGACACATACAGTGCCACTCCACTCGCCACGTGGCAACGCCGGAGAGCCTGACGATACTATTCCATTGTACTCTTCACGTGTCCACGCCGGATGGCGGAACAATGCAATCCTATTCTACTCGCTACGTGAGCATGCCGAGAGGGATACAATTACTTGACTTGCCGCGTGGCAGCGCCGCTGACGACGACGACGCACGACGATGGACGACGGACGACAAAGAAAACGATGACGACGAGACGACGACGAGGACGACGAAGACGACGACGACGAGGACGACGACGAAGACGAAGACGACGATGACGACGACGAAGACGACGACGACGTTGACGACGACGACGCCGACGTCGGCGCCGACGACGGAATGCAATAGAACGGGGTGGGCTGGGATGGGATAAGGCGGGATGGGATGTGATGCGACGCGATGGGGTAGTATAGAACGTAATCGAATGTATTGGGATGATATGGGTGAGACTGAAATGGAACGGATCGGAACGGAGCCACCACAGGCCGTCGGTGTTCCTTATCTGGTTCCGTTCCGGTCTATTTCAACCCGTTTCATTCACATATGTTCCATTCCCATCGCATCCCATTCGACATCCCACCCGGTTCAATACCATTATTTTCCGTTGCCGTCGTCGTCGTGTTCGTTGTCGTCGCCATCGTCGTTGTCGCCATCCAGTTGCTAGGACAAAAAGATGGCTCCAGGTTGAGAAGTCGGTTGGTTGGTTCGTTGCCTCGTTGGTTGGTTGGCGGGCTGGTTGGTCAGTTGGCTGATTGACTAGTGGTTGGTGGGTTGTATGGACAGTGCTGGCACAACCCTCGCACAGAGCCTGGAAGAGGTTATCTTGACCCACAGTCCAAGTTCTCTGACCACCAGATGAATCGTTAACCCCAGAAAAGCTGCCCAACTTTTGAATTGCGGTCTCGCCCAAGGCTGCCGCGTAATTAATTCGAATTGGTGGTGGCCAACCCCGACGACAGTGGCTCCCGTCTCGTACTTCCTCGCCACTTACTCCTAGCCGCTTTGGCCAGAGAGGTCCCCCTTTTTTTGGGGGGGGGGGGAACGGCGCTCCCGCTCGAGGCCGTCTCGCATGTGTTCCAAGCGGCGAGGGCCCAGCTGTAATAGCATCGGCCCCCTGTCGATGCTCCCTCGCATTTTTTTCCGCGCGCGCCCTGGCACTCGGGAGCGGCGCCGTGGCCCCGAGGCTTCCTCGCATCCTCCCTGACCCTGGCGAAGGCCCAGCTACGACGAAAATGGTTCCCGCTCGATGCTTTCTCAAAGCTAACGGCAGGTTCGCGTCGTGTCGACCGGCGTTGACCCCGCCGGCGGCGTTCAACGTTGAACGCTGGCGGCGACCCAGAGTCGGTCGATGTTGAACGATGGAACGACCCACTTGGTGTCAGAAACCAACGCCAGGGTCGTCACGACGCGAACCTGCCGTATTCCTGGACGCCCCTGCCAGGGAGAACCCCAAACTCAGGAAAGGCGCTCTCGCCCGAGAGTTGCCCGCGGGCGTGTGAGCTCGCACGGCGGCATGGCGGCGTGGTGCGAGTAGTCACCACCCACCAATCCACACCAACCAAACCCGAAGGCTTCATTTTGACCTCCATTTCCAGTGGGGAGGGCTCGACAAACATTGAAAAACACATATGGAACCTGTCCCCCCCCAAACCCGAAATTCTGACGAAATTCGGGTTGGGTTGGGGTGGACTGGTACGTAGTCAAGTCTGGCATGCTTCTCTCAAGAACTGGCATGAAAAGAAGACCCCCGAAAATGGGGGTCGATCATAGATTCAGTGGGTGGGTACAAAGGGGAGGGAGAAGTACGTATGAGGTTCAGAGCCGCTTGTCAGATCGCATGTTCGCAAGACGGCTGTTGGCTTTTTTGTAGTCTTGTTCCTCTTGTCACTGGAGGTAAAAAGTCCCGAACCCGATACTTGGCATTTTCTAGACCGCCCTGGGCGTTTACTCAACAGGCCTGCCCTGTTCCATTACTTCTTTGGGTGCGTTTACTGAACGGCTTCGCGTGTCCGGGGGATGGTTCTGAGGGTGGATGCTCTGCTCTCTATCCTGCCCGCCCTCTTTCTCGCACTGCTCCTACTGTTGCAGCCCCCCCGTGCCGTTCCTGTGTGTCCCTCTGCCCCTCCGGTCTCGTTCTTAGCATACAGTCCGTCAGGGCTCCGCCCTCTGCCGCTGGCCCCCTCTCCATCCGAGTGGGAGACGTCAGAGCTACATCCGGGTCGAGGTAGAAGATCGAGGCCGTCTCGGGGAGGGTACCCCAATGTCAGAGGAGGCAAGTCGAAGGAGAAAAAACGGCATAAACATAAACTTTCGGCGTTCCGCGCGGATTTGTTGTATCTGCGCTGGACCCCCCTCCCTGGCGCGCTGAGCGCGCCAGGGGCGGCGCCGGAGGCGCCGCCAGGGGTGCCGAGCCCGAATCCAAGAAATCGGCGCGTAGCGCCAAGAGTTTATGCTTATGGTGGTTTCTTCTTTTTCTTCTTCTTCTTCTTCTTCTTCTTCTTCTTCTTCTTCTTCTAGAAAAGGTACCCATGCCTATACCCTTCCCTCGTTTACCCCTTTTTGTGCCTCCTTGTAGGCCCTCGTCCCCCACCGCTGGATTCGCTTCGAAATGCTGATCAGAACGCACCCCAGGAGAGGACCGAGGGGTAGCGGTATCGGTACTTCTTGGTTTCCCCGTGATGTTTTTCTTGTGCACCTTGGGGAGGGTGACCCTTGGATGTGATGTTTTTTGCTAGCTGGCGGGGGTTCGTTCTTGGGGGATGTTCTTTCTTCTGGCCCAGGCCCGACTGTATGTTGGGACGCGTCGGTTCTGTTTTCCGAGAACTTGTGTGAACATCATGCGAGGGCGATTGGAAATCAGGAAGCACCTCGAGATGCTGGAACTGAACGCCCTGGTTGCTATTCAGAGCGCGACTCTCATACATGTTGCAAGGGATCGTGTCCTCGGGGGCGCAAGTCTGGCGTAATTAACAAAAAGGATTATGTCATCGGGAGCCCGAATCTGGGGTAATTTGCTACTGCTTCTGGCCTCCTGGAGCGCGAATTAAGCACAATCTTTGATTTACACTCGATTCTGGCTACGGGGGGGCGATGATTCTTGCATAATTTGCCAACGATGATTGTGCAACTTCTTGCAGATTCTGGCCTCCTGAGCGCGAGACTGGCGTAAGTCACTAGGGATCTTGGCCTCGGGAGCGCGAGTCAAATGTGATTTTCATAAGGTTTGAAAGTCAGGAGTGAGTCTGGCGCAATGTTGGATGCTGGCTTCGGGCGCGCAAATTTGGCGTAACCTGCAAGTGGGTTCAGGCTTCGGGAGCGCGAACCCAGGGTAATTGACAACGGGATCTGGCCCTGGAATCGCCCATCTTTTGCAGTTGCCACGGGGTCTGGCCTCGGGGGCGCGAAGCTGGTGTGATTTGCGTTGGGTTCTGGCCACGGGGACGCAAGTCTGGGGCAATCCACGAGGGACTCAAGTCTCTGGAGGGTCCGCTTGCCATACATTTACGTGGTCCAGGCCCACCCCAGAAGTTCGGGCGACGAGATTCCTCAGGGCGGCGTTCGTCCTCCCGCCTTCGCGCGGACAGTAAACTTTCACATCGTTCATGAGCCGGGCCTGTCCCTCTACAGGAGGAATCTCCGAAACTAGTCAAAAATACTGTGGGGACGTTTCTCTATGATTTTGAACATTTCTTGAGCATTGCTTGACTGTTTTTTGTTTCTCGTTTCAAATCGTCGTGTCGGAGGACATGCCCGACCTAATACTACAACACTGGAGACTGGAAGCTGGTCATGGCGCAGAGAGCAGAAGTGCCCGAGCCTCGCAGACTGGTGGCCCACGCACTTGTGGGGCTGGCGGAGCACATTGTCCTCTTCATCTCTCCAGTTCCTCCTCCCCATTTGTATGCATCGTTGAGTCCCCTCCTCTTCCTCCTGCTCCTCCCCCTCCTCCTCCTCCTCCTCGTCCTGCTCCTCCTCGTCCTCCTCCTCCTCCTCCTCCTCCTCCTCCTCCTCCTTCCCCTCCCCCCCCTCCCCCTCCTTTTCCTCCTCCTCCGCCTCCTCCTCCTCCTCTCCTCCTTGTGGGGATGGTTGGGTCTCCCCTTGCGAGATAATATGCCACCACAGTTGAGCCCAATCTGAGAAGGGGCGGTGTAAACGAGCCATGCAGTGGAGGCCCATGCCCAGAAACACCCTGCCTGCCTCCAGGGTGCCCTGGGTTGCTTGGGTTTCGATGTTTCTACCATGGGAAGCGTGACGCTCCCACACCAAAAGTCGATGGAGGTCCTGAAGTCTCAGGGTTGGGTTTCTTGTGGAAGGTTTCTTGTGGTCGAGCCCCATTGCAGCCCACCAGAGATGAGCCCAATCGGGGAAGCGGAGAAGGGAGGGGGGGGGGAACGAGCCATGGCGGGAGGCCCGCGGCGGAAGGGTCGCATGAGGCGGAGCAGGAGGCAGAGGAGGGGGACGAGGAGTCCGCATGTAGCAGGAGACAAAAGAGGGAAGACGAGCCGGAGCTGGACGAGCAGCGGGAGCAGGGGCAGGAGCACGAGGAGGAGGCGGAAGTGGAGAGGAGCACGGGGACAGCAGGAGCAGCAGGAGCAGGAGCACGATGTGCAACCAGGAGCGGAAGGAGGAGGCACGGGGAGGCAGCACCGGGAGCGGGAAGGTTTCCGGCAGATCCCCCCCCCTCCCCCCTCCTGCTCCTCTCCTCCTCCTCCTCCTCCTCCTCCTCCTCCTCCTCTCGTCCTCCTTCTCCTCCTCCTCCTTCTCCTCCTCCTCCTCCCCCTCCTGCCCCTCCTCCTCCTCCTCCCTCCTCCTCCTCCTCCTCCTCCTCCTCCTCCTCCCTCCTCCCTCCTCCTCCTCTCCTCCTCCTCCTCCTCCTCCTCCCTCCTTCCCCTCCCCCTCCTCCTCCTCCTCCTCCTCCTCCTCCTCCTCCTCCTCCTCCTCCTCCTCCTCCTCCTCCTCCTCCTCCTCTTCCTCCTCCTCCTCCCCCTGGGCCCTGGGCTTCCCTCCCGTGGCGCCAGGGCGCCGCCGACCGCCCCGCGGCGCCAGAGCGCGCGTCATCGGCGTGCGCGGCGCAGCGCACGCCGATGACGGCACCGTTCGAGCGCTCCCGGGCCACGGCGGAGGAGCGCGGCGGCCTCCGCCTCCTGGCTCCTCGCGGGGGCCCCACACGGGGCGGTGACCACACCGTGCGGTGAGTCGGTGGGGATTCGGGGTCACCGCACGGTCTTGGGACTCGGGTCGTTCTTCGAGGACGGTGGCCTCGGGGGTCCCAAGACCGTGCGGTGACGGACCGTGCGGTGAGGTTTTGGGGGATTTCGAGGTCATCGCGCGCTCTGTCACCGCACCGTTTCGGGACTCCAAATCCGCTTGTCGAATTCGTCTTGTTCCCAGACATGATCGCGTCGTCAAGCAAATCAGGGCGGCAAGCTTTTCATTAGTTTCTTGCCCTTGGGGGCCTTCGCTGGGCCCCGGGACCGTCAAGCAACGACTCGGGATGAAAAACCAGTCCTAGGGAAAGAGTCGGGACTTCCAGGGACGCCGTCCTGCAACAATCAGGACGCCGCATGTCTGGGAGCGTGTGTCTTTAGACGGTGTCTTAAAAGGGGTCGCTAAGGGGTTCAATGTTCCTGTGGTTACTTCGTTGCCCAAGAGGTCAGGAACTCATGGAAGCCTTGCATGGAACAGCGTCAGAAGACACGCAATGAATATTTAAGCAGCATTGGAGGTGGTCTTTGGCCAAAGGTCCTTTCGTTTTCGGAGAAACTAGCCAGAGGACGCACACCTCTTTCCTTCATCCTTTCGCTTCACGAACAGAACTCACCGTTTCCATGTCCATTTCTGTCTCCTCAGAGGTGGACAAGGTACCCATAACTACCTCCACCCTTCCCTCGTTTCCCCCTTAGTTGGGGCTCCTTGGAGGCTCTCGTCGCCACCGCCGGACTCGCCCCGAAATCCTGGTCAGCGCGCTCTCCAGGAGAGGCCCGGGGAGCAGCGGTATCAGTACCTGTTGGTTTGCCCAGCCTCCTCCTCACCACGTCTCCCCATCCATCGCAGGCGACTTTTCTCTTCCATACCCCCCACCTTGTCGGCCACAGAAAAGAAGGAAAACCATGGGATGCACGCCAAAGGGGATATTCGGACCCACCCAATATCGAAGATGGACGCCCGCCCATCGTATATCCAAGGGTGGGGGGCCCCAAATGTTTGGTCCATTTGGGAACACCACAAAGCTTGGCCCGCATGCGTCCCAGCCGTTCAATTCGGCACACACCTCACACGTTTTCGTGGCCTCATACCGCCGGCATGCGTCCCAGGCATTCATGTCGGCACACACCTCACACGTTTCGCGGCACCCTGGGCAGGTCCACCCAAGACCCCAGTGGTGCCGCCCGCATGCGTCCCACCTGCCAACCTTTCACACGTTTCGTGGCCCCATGGAAGCTCCACCGAAAGCCCCAGTGGCGCCGCCCACATGCGTATAGGGAGCTCCACCGAAGGCCCAAGTGGCGTCGCCCGCATGCGCCCCAGTCGCTCATTTCGGCACACTCCTCACATGTTTATTTGCCGCATATGGAGCTCCACCGAAGGCCCTAATGGTGCCGCCCGCATGCGCCCAAACCGCTTATTTCGGCACACCTCTGACACGTTTCGTGGTCCCGTAGGGAGTCCCACCGAAGGCCCCAGTGGCGCACCCCGCATGCGCCCCAGGCATTCACTCCGGCACTCCACTGTCACGTTTCGCTGCCCCCTAGGGCCTTAGGGCTCTAGGGACTCCGTGCTGCGTTCCGCACAGCGCCTCGCTCGCCCGGCGACGCTTTGCCTAGCGACAGCGCCTGGCCCGCTGTCGGCCAGCCAGCTCGCTATCTTTGCTCCGCGCAGCGGGCGACCCGCGCGCGTCGCCTGGACCCCTGCGGTGCAACTGGCGCGCGTCGCTGGGACCCCTCGCTGCTGTGCTCTGCCCAGAGCCGCGGCCACCAGGGCGCGAGCTCACACAGAGGGAAACATCTGAGAGCCAACCATCCCGCACCGCTTCTCCGCCCCCATCCCTCCCTCCGCACCCCTGCCCGCGCTGCCCCGCGCCTCGTTGTTCCTGCGGCGCGCTGCCTGTGGGAGCTACTCGGATTTTACGCGCCCCTCGTCTCATATCATTGCCCTCGCGGTTTTCGCAGCTGCATATGGTTTGGTCCTTCGCCAGGCAAAGATTCACCCCCGCGTTGCCCCAATGATCTTGGGCGTGGCGTCCTCCAACCTCGGGGCGTCAAGGGCGGTTCGCTGAAAGGGCTCCCGTCCCCCTGCACCCCCTTCTGTGCGGATCCAGAGATTTCTGTAGTCATTGCCTGCGAGCTCTCGTGTCCCCTCTCTTTCGTTCTAACTCCTCCTCCTCCTCCTCCTCCTCCTCCTCCTCATCCTCCTCCTATTCCTTATCTCCTCCTCCTCTCCCCTCCTCGCGCGGGACCTACGTGCGCGCACTCTGGGTGCAGCCCCAGCTGGCCCATGCATTCGCGACGCTGAATCCCAAGTTCCACCTCCACCTCCTCCTCCTCCTCCTCCTCTTTCTCCTCCTCCTAGTTCTCCTCATCTTTCTCCTCCTCCTCCTCCTCCTCCTCCCCTCTCATATTCTTCTCCGTCCTTGCGCTCCTACCGACATCCCAGATATCGGCCTCCGTGTCGGGACAGGATAGCTTGCGCCTGCCCCCAGCTACATACTTGAGGTCCTGCTTCGTCCACCGACCTGCGGCCACATAGCTGCGGCCACATGTTGGTGACGCTTGCCCAGGCGGCCGATAAGGTTGTTTTATCGTTGGAAACCTTACTGCCCACTTTAGTGCAGATAGTGCCCCTTCAGGCGGGGCTCGCGTTCTACGTATCCTCTGGCCTGCAGCCGGCGCGCGGAAGGGGCGGTTTCGTTCCGTATCACGCGTTCGTTGTTTGTGTTTTGTGTATTTCCATATCTCTGCCTTTTTCCCAAGGAAAAGTTCACCTCATGAGTCTGCCTATCGCAGGTCGTCTCGTGGTTTGCATACAGTTTGCCTGGCGATTATTCGCGTCGCACGGCAGTAGAGGAAGGGCAGGGTGGAGGCGGAGTTCGTTTTACGGATGGATGAAAAATGCAGTCAAACACGAGTCGGTGAGTTTTGGTATCGAACGCTGAAGCGGCGACGTGCTCTGACGAGTGCGCTCAAGGCAGTTGCAGGTTAGGGCTGGTCTGGCCGAGTTTTGCAGAAAGCTCTCGTGAAGGAGTGGCACGAGATACAGTTGACGGGGGCCAGCGCGTGAAAGAGGCCGTTCCAGAGGGAGGCGCGCGTCAGCGCCAGCGTGCTTCAGGCGTGCGTCAGCGCCAGCGTACGCATGCAACTGCGCAGGCGACCCTTCATGCTGCGCCACCATGGACTTGTGTAAGAATTCAGGAGGGAAAACAAACACAGACACTCAGAATGGTCGATTCCCAAAGAAATGCGGGAACCCATTGGAAATGAAGGGGAATACGAACCCCTTATAAAACATGTGTAAACTGTACTTACACATACATCTGCATATTTATGTGCATGCACATATACATACAGACATGCATGCACACATGCATGCATGCATACAGATATACAGACATACGCACATGCATATACATGTAAACGTTCGATACGTGTATATTTCAATTGCATGTCCATGGGCCCCTTGCACTTCTGTAGTTACGATCGGGGGCCCTGAGCTTCGTTCTCCTCCCGCTCCCACTCCTGCTGCTGCTCTCTCCCCTCCCCCGTAAACATGGGAAATCAGGGGCGTGGGCTGGGTAATGCCCTTGCTGGATGGAACTTGGCGGCTGGAACTGGTCGCCCCACTCCATGGCTCCAAACGCGTCTCCCTTTGTCATACAGGTCAAGATCTGCCCAGTCCGCGTTGTTTGTGATGCCGATGTTTTGTTAGAAAGTCTTGCGACCTCGAGTGGATATTTCCCTGGAGGTTTCAGAGAGGTTCTAGAAACGCTTTGAGCGTCACAGGATAGCAGTCTGCGATACGAGTCCAGAGCGTTGCTGAGGAGCGCATCGGAAATCCACCTCCTCTCACTGACAGAAACTGGCTTGCTTCGGATCAAGACATGGGCTCGAAGTATGATCAGGCAGCCAGATGTATTATTGGCTTCACCGGGGAGCCGAGAGTGAGAATGAGAAGAGGATGATCGGCCCGAGGACCTCTGAGGAAAGAGTCTGCCCTCGCGGCAGTAGGACCAGCGAAGGCCCCTTGAAACCGAGACGATGTACCTCAGCATAGGGCGGGCCCATCATGCTGAACACGACTTAAAGGCACGGTGTGGATTACATGACAGTCATGCCTTGGCCGAGCAGGAAATCAATGATCATCACATGTGGACAGAGGGGAGGTGGGGGAGGGATGAGGGCTTGGAGAAGGGAGGAGTGGCTGCCTTTCTGGAAGCTCACCCAGGACCTGGCGCACCAGGACTGGCTCCGAGAGCAGACCGCGCTGTGCCGGGAGACCGTCGGCCAAGCGCGCCAGCAGGTGGGGCCGGCCGCGGCAAGTGGCAAGCAATTTTCTTCCTCATGCGTCCTCTGCCGAAGAGAAGGACGAGGGACGACGACGAGGTCGATGTCTTAGATGGTTTTAGGCGGTAGTGCGTTCTGTGGGGCTCTTCGTGGTTCTTGCAGGTCCTCTTCCTTTTCTTTTCGCCACACTTCCGTTGTTGTCCTCTGACTCGTTATCTCCTCTTTCCCCCTCGTCCTCCTCAGGCTTCTCCTACATCCTCGTCCACCTCCGTGTCTCCCACTGACTTGGCGGCACGGTCGACGCAACTCGAATATTCATCGTCTGCTTGTTGTCGGCATCAATCCGGCCAAGGGCTCGTAGCTCTAAGTCGGGCATACCCCTCTACAGGAGGAAGATCCAAACATAGTCAAACGGTTGTGTGGGGACGGTGTTCCGATTATTTGTTGACCATTTTTTGAGTTTGTGTGGGGTATTCTTTGTTTGTCGTCCAAAATCCGCCTGTAGAGGACATGCCCGACCTAATCGTAGCTTGCATTACCCGAGGCTCCGGATCTTGGGCTGGCCCGAAGAGGCGGGCCCAGCCCCACAGCGCGACCTCGGGGTGGCCAGTCCAGATCTTGCATCCGGTACGGTCGGCCCGAGGTGTAAGGTCGAGGTTGGTTCGGGGAGGAAAACCTCATGTTCTTTGTGTTTGTTGGGGGGAGGGAGGATAGTACCCTAATTCCTTCGTGTTTGTTGGATGTTCTGGTGCATCCTGGGGGAGAGCACCCTCGCGTGATTTCATGGCGTGGGGTGTGGACCAACCGCAGGTGCTAGATCCATTCGCCCCTCCCGCACCACGCTGGACATTCCCAAGAAGTGCCTTGCCTTCGAGGATAGAAGGGGTTGTCATCTCTTCTGCGGCGGAAGGCGGCGGAAGGTCGGCGGAAGTAAAACGAGGCCGCCTCCGCTGGCCGAAGCTGGCAGAATTTCGACGGAAGGCGGCGGAAGTAAGAGATGCGCCCCCAAGAGATGATAACATGTTTGGGTGTCCGAAGTCTCGAAGAAGAAACAGCGCTGTAAACATTAACTGATGGCGTTCAATGCGGAGTGCCAACAGCTTATGATTATGGCATTCGTTCCCAACCCTTCCTTGGTTGAGTTCTCGTTTTGAGCAGACCACTGTGGTCTCCACCTCCTCCTCCTCCCCTCCTCCCGCCTCCCCTCTTCTCCCTCCTCTTCCCCTCTCCTCTCGCCTGGCTTCTGCCTCCTGCCTCGTGCCCGCGGTCTGCTAAACTGCTAAGTTCTCGCCACATTCGTGGGCTCCTGGGAGGTCCAACGGAGGGGTGTCCCACGGGGATCACCACGAGACCTCGCCGTCCCTGGGGGGGGCGATCTGCGAAACTGTCGCAGCTTTCCTGGGCTCCTGGGAGGTCCAGCGGGGGGTGTCGCACTGGGACCACCATGAGACCTCGTCGTCCCTGGGGGGCTGCGGTTTCCAAAACGGTCGCAGCTTTCTTCGGCTCCTGGGAGGTCCAGCGGAGGGGTGTCCCACGGGGATCACCACCTCGCCGTCCCTGGGTGGCTGCGATCTGCGGGGTTGTCGCCACTTTCGTGGGCTCCTGGGAGGTCCAGCGGGGGGTGTACCATTGGGACCACCATGAGAACTCGTCGTCCTTTGGGGGTTGCGACCTGCGAAACTCTCGCGGCTTTCTGGGGCTCCTGGGAGGTCCAGCAGAGGGGTGTCCCACGGGGATCACCACGAGACCTCGCCGTCCCTGGGGGGCTGCGATCTGTGAAGTTGTTGCCACTTTCGTGGGGTCCTGGGAGGTCCAGCAGGGGGGTGTCCCACTGTGACCACCATGAGACCTCGCCGTACCGGGGGGGGTGCGATCTGCGAAGCTGTCGCCACTTTCGTGGGCTCCTGGGAGGTCCAGCAGAGGGGTGTCCCACGGGGATCACCACGAGACCTCGCCGTCCATGGGGGGCTGCGATCTGCGAAGTTGTCCGGCGTTCGTGGGCTCTTGGGAGGTCCAACGGAAGGGTGTCCCACTGTGACCACCACGAGACCTCGTCGTCCCTGGGGGGCTGCGGTTTGCGAAACTGTTGCAGCTTTCGTGGGCTCCTGTGAGGTCCAGCGGGGGCGATGTCCCACTGGGACCACCATGAGTCGTCGCCGTCCCTGGGGGGGTGCGATCTGCGAAACTCTCGCCACATTCTTGGGCTCCTGGGAGGTCCAGCAGAGGGGTGCCCCCCGGGGATCACCATGAGACCTCGCCGACCCTGGGGGGCTGCGATCTGCGACGACACTGTCGCAGCTTTCGTGGGCTCCTGGGAGGTCCAGCGGAGGGGTGTCCCACGCAGATCACCACGAGACCTCGCTGCGTCCCTGGGGGGGTGCGGTTTGCGAAGCTGTCGCCACGTTCGTGGGGTCCTGGGAGGTCCAGCGGGGGGGGTGTCCCACGGGGATCACCACGAGACCTCGCCGTCGTCCCTGGGGGGCTGCGATCTGCGGGGTTGTCGCCACTTTCTTGGGCTCCTGTGAGGTCCAGCGGAGGGGTGTCCCACGGGGATCACCACGAGACCTCGCCGTCTTTGGGGGGCTGCGATCTGTGAAGTTGTTGCCACTTTAGTGGGCTCCTGGGAGGTCCAGCAGGGGGGTGTCCCACGCAGATAACTACGAGACCTCGCCGTCCCTGGGGGGCTGCGATCTGCGAAGTTGTCCGGCGTTCGTGGGCTCTTGGGAGGTCCAGCGGGGGGGTGTCCCACTGTGACCACCATGAGACCTCGCCGTCCCTGGGGGGGGTGCGATCTGCAAAGCCAGCGCCACATTCCTCGGAGGTCCAGCGGGGGGGTGTCGCACTGGGACCACCATGAGACCTCGTCGTCCCTTGGGGGCTGCGGTTTCCAAAACGGTCGCAGCTTTCTTCGGCTCCTGGGAGGTCCAGCGGAGGGGTGTCCCACGGGGATCACCACGAGACCTCGCCGTCCCTGGGGGGCTGCGATCTGCGAAGTTGTCGCCACTTTCGTGGCTCCTAGGGGTCCAGCGGAGGGGTGCCCCACGGGGATCACTACGAGACCTCGTCGTCCCTGGAGGGCTGTGATCTGAGAAGCTCTCGCCATTTTCTTGGGCTTCTTGGAGGTCCAGCGGAGGGGTGTCGTGTCCCACGGGGACCACCATGAGACCTCGTCGTCCCTGGGGGGCTGCGGTTTGCGAAACAGTCGCAGCTTTCGTGGGCTCCTGTGAGGTCCAACGGGGGGTGTCCCACTGGGACCACCATGAGACCTCGCCGTCCTGGGGGCTGCGATCTGCGAAGCTGTCGCCACCAATCCCATGAGGCATGGGCGGCAGGGTATATAAACCCGGCGGCAGTGAGGCACAGGGCTGAACACATGAGGCACAGGCAGGTGTGAACTCAACCCTGCTTATAGTCGCCCCGTGGACGCACGACCTCTCCCCGTCACACAGCGCATGGCGCTGTTAGATCGCGCATCGCGGCGTGTGCGAGCGCCACGCAGCGAAAAGCGCATGGCGCTGTCCGCTGCCCATGCCGCATCCCTTCTTCAGCTACCTATTGGTTTTAATGCATGCGGGCACATGCTGCGCTTAGCTCAAGGCGCTTTCCTACATTTCGAACACAGCGCAAGGCACTGCTACATCCACTAATTATATCTCCAATCGTCCATCCTCCACATGTTTCAAAACCCCCTCGTGGTCGCTCTCCTGCCAACGACCTGAGTCTCATGAGTGACGCCGCATATCTGAAACATATGACCGTGGCCCGACGTTCTTTGAATAATAATCGCTCAAGGGCATCGCGGATCATTCAATGCATGTTTTTTTGTATTGAGCGATCCGATGTATATTCGCCATATGCTTCAAAGTGTTCTCCCTTCCCCTCGCCCCCCTCAGCCCAACAGATGCGCCGGAAATACACACATTATCGAATGGCGTGGTTTTCGACGAACCGGTAGGCCCATGGGGCTCCAGTCTTTCACAGGGGACGTCGCATGAAGCGAAGTGGAATCTGCGCGTGCTCCTTAGGGGCGAGCACTTGGGCGGGAGTGTGCAGTGCAACATCGTCGACGCATCTTGGTCTTGTTCTGGTCACAGTGGGGGGGCTGAGCGGTCATTCACTGTCCCTGGGTGCGTGGCTGAAGTGGGATTCCGCGATGCGGATTATCATTGTTGTTGTTGTTGACGTTGTTGTTGAAATCTCATTTATGAAGAATAATGATTGTTAATCCCCCCTCACTGGTGCATGCTGGTTTTTCTTAATGAAAGTGTGCCCCTTGACGCTCGCACCCTTATTTTTGGCAGGGGAAGTCGGTCTGCTCAGACTGGGCCCCTGGCCCCCCGGATTACAACAACAACCGCTCCCGCCTGAGCCTTCCTCCGAATTTTTTCAAGACCCCCGCTCCTGAGACTTCCTTACAATTTACTCAGGATCGGTGCTCCCGCCTGTAACTTCCTCGCAAGGTAGTCAGGACCCCCGCTCCCATCTGAGACTTCCTCACACTTTACTCAGGAACGGCGCTCCCGCTTGAGACTTCCTCGCAATTGAACCACGAGTTTTTCGCAATTTAATCAAGGCCCCCGCTCCCACCAGAGAACCCTTCATATGTTTTTCAGGAATTCCGCTCTCGCCTGTGACTTCCATGCAATGTATTCAGAAATCGCGCTTTCAATGCTCAGTACACACGCTGCGCCAAGGACGCCGTTACACATTACTTAGCAATCGTGCACGCGCCATACTCAGGCATCCCGCTTGAATGTCCCACCCGCCCGACCCGCCCGTCAAGGGATCGCCCGCCCGTCGTGGGTTCCCACCCGAGACTTTTTTTCAGGAGCTGCGCTTTTGCTTAGGACTTCCTCGAACGTTCACGCCTTTACCGTCCTGCTCCTCCTCCCTCTCCTCCCTTCTCTCTCCCTCCTCTCTTCCCTCATCCTAATGCCTCTCTGCCCTATTCCCTCTCCCTCCTCTCTCTCTCCTCCTTTCTCCCTCCCCTTTCCTGCCTCCTTCCTCTTTCTTTCCTTGTTTCTCTCTCTCTCTCTCGTTCTCCCCTCTCTCTCTGTCTCTTTCTCTACCTCTCTTATCTGTTTTTCGGTTTGGTTTTCTCTCTCCCTCTCTCTCGCTCTCTCTCTGTCTCTCGCTTTCTCTCTCTCTCTCTGCCTCTAATCCGCCGCCCCCTTGTTCGCTCCTGTTCTCCTGGCGTTTTCCCTCTTCCTCAGTCCTTCCCCCTCCCTTCCTCCCACTCTCCCTCGTTCTCCCCTCCTCTTTTTGCAGGGCTCACACCGATTCCAATGGCGGGCACATGTACGCCCACGACGGATTGTCCGCCTGTTAAGGTTTGTCCGCCTGTCTTAGCCCGCCGCCCCCCGCAAAGAGAAATAATCCCCCCAAAGGGGGTGTGATCGAAGGCGAAGAGGGCGGATATCGAGGGTGTGGGGCACTCGTTTTGAATGACACACGGGCAAGTAAGAGCGAACTGTCTTATAATGATTGGTGCTGTCGTTGCTGTTGTTGTGTGTTTGTTTGTTTGTTTGTTTGTTTGTTTGTTCGTTTGGCGCCGTCCCCCCCGCGACTCGCCCCGCGACCCGCCCGCGACCCACCCCGCGACCCTCCCGCGACCCACCCCGCGACCCACCCGCGACCTGGCCCGCGACCCACACGCGACCCAACCTGCGACCCACCCACATTGCTTCAACAAGAAAGTCCACGCCTGTGGCGGGCGCGTTGTACGGCTCATCACAGTCATGCGCCTGCGGGCGGCTTCTTCAGAGCCTCGGAGGCTGCCGACGTCGCCGCCGCCCCCTCACGCTCACAGTGGAGGCCCGTGCCAAGAGACAGCCTTGCTGCCTCCACGGAGCCCTGGTTTTCTTGGGTTTCGATGGTTCCGCGATGGAAAGCGTGACGCTCCCAGGCCAAGAAGCAATCGACTTCCTGGGGTCTCAAGGTTGGGTTCTTGTGGGAGGGTTTTTGTGGTCGGGCCCCTACTGTATCCGCATCTGCGGGGTGCTACGTATTCCTCCCCGTCCTCCTCTTCCTTGCTCCGGTCCTCCCTCCCCCCTTTCGGTGTTTTGCTCATCCTCCTCCGCCCCGTTCTTCTCCTCCCGACCCCCCCTCCTCTGGCCACACAACACCTCAACGGTGGAGCTGGAGGCGCGGCGAACGAAGGCAGAGCGGATGGGTGATGCAACCACCAGGCCGTCGGTGCTTGAGGTATCTGGCTGGGTCGGGTCGGCCAACATTTTGCCTCCCCCCTTTCAGCTTTGATCTAAGACCCCCGACGTCGTGATTTTCTCACAACGTCGACCCCCAGAGGTCTTGACCCCTTCCCCGGGACCAGTCTTTCATCCAGAATCATTTTTGTTGACGGCCCCGAGGCACGGTAAGGGCCCCCAGATGCCGAAAACAACAACAGCAACAACAACAACAACAACAACAATCATTTTAAGACTATTCGCCCTTACTTGCTCGAGTCTCAAATAACGCTTATTTCCCAAACTCTGGATACCCGCTGGTTTCGTCTTCGATCGAACCCCTTCTAGGGGGTATGTATACCTTTCTTCCCTGCAGGCCGGGCCCCGGCAAGCGGCGGGGCGGCCGCGGACCGTCGGCCTGCCCAGCGGCAGCGCTGATCGGCGGGGCGGCCGCGGACCGTCGACCCGACCCCAAGAGGGACGGACAGGGGACCGACCACGACGACGACGACGGCGACAACGACGACCACAACGACGACGACAACGACGACGACGACGACGAGCGAAAGCGAGAGCGAGAGAGAACGACAGCAGGGCCACAAGGACACGAAATAGGCCACGAAGGGCAACAGCAGGGACACGAAGGGAATGCGTATGGGACCACGAAGAGCGCGAACGAGCGGGGGCCACGAAGGGCTGATAATGCGGGGCCACAGAAGGCAACGATGGGTCCACGGAGGGTAGCAACTGGGCTACGTCAGACAGATGCATATGGCGCCCGTGGACATGAAGGGCATACATATATGGGGTCACGAAGGGCAGCGAGGGGGCCACGAAGGGATGCAACGGGGGCACGAAGGGCAGCGAGGGGGCCACGAAACAAAGCGAGAGGGCCACGAAGGACTGCAACGGGGCCACGAAGGGCAGTGAGGAGGCCACGAGGGGCTGCAATGGGGCCACGAAGCATAGCGAGGGGGCCACGAAGGGCTGCAACGGGGACACGAAACAAAGTGAAGGGGCCACGAAGGGTTGCAACGGGGCCACGAAGGGCAGCGAAATCCCGATTCCGATGCAATCTGTGAGGGAGTCCTAAGCGTGAGCGCGACTCCTGGGTGCCTGGGTGTCGGGAGCGCGACGCTTGAGTAAATTGCAGGCGATTCCAAAGAAAGGGCGCTGTTCTTCAGTAAATTGCAAGCAAGTCTCCAGCGAGAGCGCGACTCCAGAGCGCCGGGATCATAAATTCGAAGGGAGTCCCAAGCTAGAGCGCGATTCCTGAATCAAACGCGAGTAAGTCTCGGGCGGGAGCGGGGGTCCTGGCTAAATTGTGAGGAAGTCTCGGGCGGGAGCCGTAGTTGTTGTAAACCGGGGGCCAACGACACAGTTTGATCCTCAAGATTTTCCCAAATAAAAAACAGGATGCGAGCCCCGGGAATGGCACTTCAATCGAAAAAACAATGTGCACCGGTCGGGGGGGGATCAACAATAATGATTCTTCAGAAATGAGAGTTCAACAACAACAATAATAATTTTAAGAGCGTTCGCCCTTATATGTTCGAGTGTCCAATAACGCGTATTTCCCAAACCTTCGATACCCGCCCTCTTCGTCTTCGATCGAACCTCTTTTGGGGGGTATACCTTTCTTCCCTGCAGGCCAGGCCCCGGCAAGCGGCGGGGCGGCCGCGGACCGTCGGCCTGGCCAGCGGCAGCGCTGATCGGCGGGGCGGCCGCGGACCGTCGACCCGACCCCAGGAGGGACAGACAGGGGACCGACCACGACGACGACGACGGCGACGACGACGACGACGACGACGACGTCGAAGACGACGACGACGACGACGACGGCGACGACGAGCGAAAGCGACAGCGAGAGAGAACGACAGCAGGGCCACAAGGACACGAAATAGGCCACGAAGGGCAACAGCGGGGACACGAAGGGAATGCGAATGGGGCCACGAAGAGCGCGAACGAGCGGGGGCCACGAAGTGCAGATAATGCGGGACCACAGAAGGCAACTATGGGGCCACTGAGGGTAGCAAGTGGGCCACGTAGGACAGTGAGAAGGGACACGAATGGCGACAGCGGGGCCACGAAGGGCATGCAGATGGGGCCACAACGGGCGCGACTCCTGGGTGCCTGGGTGACGGGAGCGCGGCGCCTGGGCAAATTACAGGGAAATCAAACGCAAGGCCATTCTTCAGCAAGTTGCAAGCAAGTCTCCAGCGAGAGCGCGACTCCAGAGCGCCGGGAAAGCGTTACTTGAATAAATTGTAAGGACGTCCCAAGCGAGAGCGGGTTCCTGAATAAAATGCGAGGAAGTCTCGGGCGGGAGCGGGGGTCGTGGCTAAATTATAAGGAAGTCCCAGGCGGGAACCGTTGTTGTTGTAACCCGGGGGCCAGGGGCCCAGTTTGAGCAGGAAGACGCTCCTTGTCAAAAAAAGCAGGGTGCGAGCGTCGAGGGGCACACTTTGATTGAGAAAGCCAATATGCACCGGTGGGGGGGGTGGATCAACAAAAATTATTATTCAAACATGAAAATTCAACAACAACAACAACAACAACAACAACAACAACAACAACAACAAGGACAACAACAACAACAACAACAACAACAACAACAACAACAACAACAACAACAACACACCTCGCGCCGCGTTTTTTTTGTCACCAAACGAGGGGTCTGGACCAGTCCCTCTCCCACTCCTCCCTCTTGCCGGTCCCCTGCCCCCCCGCCCTGCGCATCCCGTTGCCCCTGCACCTCCCCCGCCGGCAGGCGCGCGGAGCCGTGCGGGACCGCCTGAAGGCGCTCCGGGCCACGAAGAGCTGAGCGCGAGCCGCCCGGCCCGGGGTGGAGAAAAGCCGCTTTGGGGCGCGGCAGGTCTGGACGCCCGAAATGGGTACTGAAAGAATGGGTACTATGCCCAACAGCAGTTCCTGTTCATTCTGAACAGGACTCGCTGGCCGCGCCGCCGCGGCCTGTGTCCATTCGAGACAGGAGGCCGCCCGCCCAACAGCGGCCGCTGTTGGTTTGGGACAACATTTGTTGTTGGGCATAATACCCATTCTTTCGGTACCCATTTCGGGCGTCCAAAGCGGGGCTCGTGCCGACTCTCCGACAATATTCGATTCGGCTCGACTCGGTGCCAATGGCTTTCGGATCCGGTTCGATTCGACCTCGGGTGCCGGTCTGGATGCCGCCGTCTTAATGGAGGCCTGCCTGGCCTGCCGATGTCCACCGATTCGACTCCTCACTCCTTGGCTGCCGATCCCCGCAAATCCGATCCGTTTCGATGGCCGATCCGCCTACTGACGCGATGCTGGGCTCTTTTGGGGGGTGGGGCAGGACGAGGAGGAGCTAGATCGAGCAATGGGGAGAGGAGGGTCGACCTGGGAGGATGGAGGGATGCAGGGACGAAGAAGCGGGGGGATGGCATGATGGATTGGGAGGGTGCGCAGAAGTAGGAAGCATACTATGACTGATGGGGCGGGAGGAGGAGGATGAGGAGGAGTAAGAAGAGGATGGCGAGGTTGAAAGGATTTGGAGGAGGTGGAGTAGCTCGAGGGAGGTGCTTGGTCGAAGTCGATAAGCTTCTGGGTACCAACGTTGATGGGGGACCAAGCGCCAAGCAGTGGATGCCCTCCTGGAACACGGAGGCTGACAGGAGCGGGAGGATGTGGGAATGAATGGAGGTAGAGAGGACGCGGACGATATGAGGAACACAAGGTTTCATGGTCGCGGCCGAAGGAGCAGGAGGCGCATGAGGAGGAGAAGCGGAGGAGGAAGAGGAGGAGGAGGAGGAGGAAGAGGAGGAGGAGGATGTGAGAGAGTGGGTGGAGGTGTCCGTGCAGGAGGATGGGGAGGTCAAGGAGGAGCAGGCCTCTAAGGAGAAGGCGTATGCTGTTGCCGAGGGCCCTGATGCTGCTGGAGATGATGATGACGATGATGATTATGACGATGCCGATGATGGCGATGATGATGGTGGTGATGATGATTCTGATGATTATGCTGATGCTGGTGATGATCATCATGGTGATGATGGTAACGACAATGATGGTGATGATGACGATGATGCTGATGAGGATGAGGATGACGATGATGGTGATGAAGACGATGATGCTGATGCGGCTGATGATGATGGTGCTGATGATGATGCTGCTGATGATGATGGTAATGATGATGGTAATGATGATGATGATGATGATGATGATGATGATGATGATGATGATGATGATGATGATGCTGATTAGGATGATGAGCGATGATGATGGTGATGATGACGGTGGTGCTGATGCTGATGATGATGGCGATGGTGGTGATGACGATGATGCTGATGATGATGCTATGATGATGGTGCTGCTGCTGCTGATGATGATGATGATGATGAAGCTGCTGCTGATGATGATAGTAGTGATGATGGTAATGCTGATGATGGTGGTGATGCTGATGATGAAGATGATGATGATGATGATGATGATGATGATGATGATGATGATGATGATGATGATGATGATGATGAGTATGATGATGATGATGACGATGATGATGATGAAAATGATGATGCTGATGATGATGATGATGATGATGATGATGATGATGATGATGATGATGATGATGATGTTGCTGATTATGATGATGCTGGTGATGATGGTGATGATGACGATGATGCTGGTGATGATGACGATGATGGTGATGATGCCGATGATGCTGATGCTGCTGCTGATGATGATGATGATGATGATGCTATGATGATGGTCATGGTGGTGGTAAACAGCTTTGGGTTTGGGAGGCGGACGGGGGGTGGGCTGCAGCGCGAGCTCGCGCGGGGGAAGGTGGACCTCACCGACCCCGCCGCACGCTTCGTGCTGCGCCGCCCGCGGCCTGGCGCACAGGGGCACCGCGGGGGCCGGGGAGTGGGCACTGCTCTCCACCCCTCCTCCCCCCTTCCTCTACTCCTTCTTCTCCTCCCCCTCCTCCTCCTCCTCCTCCTCCTCCTCCTCCTCCTCCTCCTGTCCCTCTCTCTCCATCTCTCTCCGCCCTCCCCGACCCTCTCCAACCTCATTCCAGGCCTCCCAGATGGGGTCGGATTAGATGGGGTCAGAGGATCACGCCGCCTCGCCGATGCGGCTCAATGTGGAGCCCAATTTGCTTCACGTCGACGTCGGCGATGCATCGCCCATGTCGACGATGCATCGCCAATGCATCGCAGATGCATCGCCGATGCATCGCCGCTGCATCGCCGATGCAGTGGCGATGCGCCGCGATCTCCCGACCCCATCTGCTCCGACCCGTTTAGGAGGCCTCTGGTCATCGTTCTCGCCGTTCTTCTCCTCCTGCTCCTCGTCCTTCCTTTTCTTCTGCCCTGTCCCTTCCTCCGCCTCCTCTTCCCCTTCCCTCTCGTCGTGGCGCCCGTCCGTGTCGTCGCCTTCTCCGCGAAGCTCAGGGAGGGGGCCGTGTCTTGTATAGTCGCTTCGCGACTGCTCTCATCTCATCTCATGTCCCTTCCTCCGCCTCCTCTTCCCCTTCCTTCTCTCGTCCGCCTCCCGCTCCTGTTCGTCCTTCGCGTGAGGGGGCCTGGCCGCGGGCTCGCCGCTTTTTTGTAGGCATCTGTGCCAGGCCCCTGCTCGCCTCTGCGCCTTCCTTCCGCGCCCCCTCCGCTTCCTCCTCTCTCCTCCTCCCCCTCCTCCTCCTCCTCCTCCTCCTCCTCCTCCTCCTCCTCCTCCTCCTCCATATTGTCATCTGACGCCTGCATGCCGCTTGCCGCTTGCGCACGCTGCTTGTGCGTCGATGTAACTCACAATTCCGTAAGTGGGAAGGGCGGCGGGTCCGGCCTGCCACAGCAGTGGGCATGGGGCGAGCCAGGCACCGAGCTCTCGAGGGACAGGAGCTCTGCCCTTGTCAGCCTCTTCCTGGCCCCGGACTCCAGAGGCATGGCGTTCTCTTGGTGAGGTCCGCTCTCGTTCGTCCTTCCCCACGTCCCGCCCTCCCCGCGTGCTAACGCAGTGTGGCATCTCCGCCGACTGCTGCCCGCTCGCCCACTCTGAAGTGGGAGCTCCTCGCGCCTCTGCCTGATTCAGTGCAGACTGGACGAGGCGCCAGTCAGGGGCGCATGTCAGACAAAGAGTCCTTGCAAGGGCGACCCGACGTGCTGCGAGAAGCTGGCTGGGACCGAGCGCCACTTTGGGCACCGCCCTTCCGCTGCCATGGCCGATGAAGCGCGGTCCTCCTGCCATCCGCGTGCACTGCGGGGAAGAGGAACGGCAGCCTGCACAAGGCCATGCTGGCCACCACGGCCCCTGCGCGTTGCAGCGGCGCCTGCGCCCATGCTGCGTGTGTCTTGGCAGTCGGGGGCCATCATGTAGCAGCAATTCTTCAGCTGCTGCTTCTTTTGCTGCAGGGGCCGCGGGCCCTCTCCCCTCCGAGGCGCCCCACCCGCTCCACACCAATGGCCGACTGGAGATTTTGAGATACAGTGGAGACACATGCCAAGAACCACCCTGCTCGCCTCCAGTGTGCCCTGGGTTTCTTGGGTTCCGATGGTTTTGCGATGGAAATCGTGACGTTCCCACACCAAAATCAATGGATTTCCTGGGGATTCAGGGTTGGGTTTCTTGTGGGAGGGTTCTTGTGGTCGGGCCCCCACTGTATCGGGGGGCCTGTCAGGAGCAGGCCAATGTAGAGAGAGTACACAGAGAGAGAGAGAGAGTGGAGCGCTGGACAGGCCGCTTGAAGTCTGATCTGGCCGCTTATGATTGCTAGCTAATGGTAACCTTCTGCCTCAAGGGCCCATCCCTCCCCCCCTCTCCTCGGACCCTTTGCATTGTGTATGCGCCCATGGGGTTCCTTTCCCCGTACCCTGGCCGTTCTTCCTCCCCGCTATCACTTGAGTTCAGTGCCTTACCCGCTCTTTCTTGGGACCAGAGGGAGGTAGGAGTGAAGAAGATGATCGAGGACGGGCAGAAGGGAGCAGGGAATTACGACGGATCGACGGGGGACGGAGGGGGGAAATGGCACACATGAGTGTGGAGGAAGGAGGGCAGTGTGGGGTGCAGATAGCCAGAAGGAGTTCAAGGGCACGCTGGAGAAGGAAACGGGAGGAGGGAAGGAGCGGGACGAAGGGTATGGAGAGGACCAGGAGGAGGAGAGGTTGAGAAGAAGGCGGCACCAGTTAGGGAGTTGATGGATGGTCAATACAAAGGGCATGCTACTGATGATGATGGGTGTATCCCAGGTGTACCAGGTGACTTGGCCTTATGCGCTTCGCTTGTTCGGAACTCCTCTTTTTCCAAACGCGATGCATGTCTCATGGATGAGTGATCATGGATTGGACAAGAGCGCGGACTTGCACAGAATTAGCAGACGTCCTCCCGCTGAACGAAACGCCGAGTGCACGACGAAGACGAGTCCATCAAGCAGCTCGGAGCCATATATGACGAACTTTCCCTGCTTTCGGAGGGTACCTAACGCGGCCCTCCAAGCTCCGAGGCATCCCAGCATCGATCCCGCACATGCCGCACATGTGCGAAGACAAAACCAGGAAGGGTTGGAAGGGGAAGGGCGCTTCTGGCACAGTCCGCGCTTCAATGGCAGAGCCCGGGGGGAAGTTTTGGGACGTCTGCGCCCTCTTGGCCTCTCTCCTCGATCTCTCCCCCCCCCTTCCTTTGCTCATCCTCCCTCCTCCTCCTGCTCCTCCCTTCCTTCCCTCCTCCCTTCCTTCCCCCCTCCTCCTCCTCCTCCTCCTCCTCCCTCCTCCTCCTTCTTCTCGTCCTCCTCCTCCTCCTCCTCCTCCTCCTCCTCCTCCTCCTCTCCTCCTCCTCCTCCTCCTCCTCCTCCTCCTCCTCCTCCTCCTCCTCTCTTCTCATTGTCCTTCTCCCTTCCCCTCCTCCCTTTCCTCTTCCTCCTCCTCCTCCCTCCCTCCTCCCTCCCTCCCTCCCTCCCTTCTCCTCCTCGTCCTCCTCCTCCTGCTCCTCGTCGTCCTCCTCCTCCTCCTCGTTCTCCTCCTCCTCCTCCTCGTTCTCCTCCTCCTCCTCCTCCTCCTCCTCCTCCTCCTCCTCCTCCTCCCTCCTCCTCATCTCCTCTTTTCTCTCACAAGCAATCTTGGGTGGCTGATAGTGTTTTCGCGGTGGGGAGGCTGTTGCTCTCCCACGGCTGGCTGGACGGCACGCTGGTCGCAGGTCACCACGGGCATTTTGTGCACACGGGGCTTCAGAGCTTGGATCGAGGATTGAGAGTTCTAGTGCATGCGAGTTCGGAGCCAGCAGGGATGAGGATGATGGATGGAGGAGGCAGGAGGCACAAGGGCCGATGACGGGGCCAGGTGAGAAAGGGAGATAAGCGAGGAGAGAGGTGGTCGGTTGGTTGACGAAGGATATCGGACCGGGCGGGAAGAGGATGGAGGGAGGGGGGCGGGGGGGTGGAAAGTGGTAGGAGGAAAGGGTGCGCTGTAGGAGGGGGGGGGGGAGGGGAGCTGTGAGGGAGTGAGCGGGGGAGAAGGGAGACAGGATAATAGAGGGGCCTGGAGGGACGAGGAGGAGGGGCGCAAGGCGCAGGAAGAGTGGAGAGCGGGCATGGAGGAGGAACGGGGACGGACCGACGGAGGGGTCACGAGGAAAGAGGGGCAAGATAGGGGGGAAAGGGCATGGGGGGGAGGGTGGATCGGGGAGGGCTTTGGGGATGGGGAGGGAGAGAATGGCATGGGGAGGAGGGTGTATCGTGGAGGGCTTTGGGGGAGGGGAGGAAGGAGGTAGGAGACAGGGCGGGACGCGAGGAAGCCTTCCGGACTCGGGGTATGGCCTCGCGTGGGCCTGCGGGGAATGCGTAGCCAGGCACGCTCCAAGATGTCATGGGCAGCTCCGGCAAGGCGGAGCCGCGGGACCTGGCAGTGGTGCCCGCGCAGGAGGGGGCCCGGAGGAGTGCTCGAAAGCGCGCGCGCCGTGTGCGTGCGGCAGAGCGCCACAGTAGTCTCATCGCGACAGTAGCATAGCTTACAGTTGCTTGCGTCTTTTGTGCGCAGAGACGTCTCTGGGGAAACGAACAATGACATAGACATAACAACTCGGAGATCCGCGCGGATTTCCCGGATCGGCGCCGGGGTCCCTTGGCGGTGTCTCCAGGGAGGGGGGCCCAGCGCGGGTCCAAGAAATCCGCACGGATTTTCAAAAGTTTATGTTTACGGTGTTTATTATCTTTCGATGTTCGACAGATTGCTCGATCCCGACGCCGTTGTGTGTTGCGGATGGTACGTCAGACCCCCCCCCATGATCCTTCTGGTCACGTGTTCTCCCCATGCCCTTGCCTCTCGACCTCAGCATTAGTTTTTCACTAATATGGGAGACTGGTAGACTGAAGTCGGGCATGCCCGTCTACAGGAGGAATGCGTCAACGATACGGCTGGAGCATCGGGCAGCAATCACATCCTAGAGGCCCCTCATGCGCCACACGCGTCTGCGCAGACCTCGGATGCAGGTTAGACGTTAACACGCTGGTTGCTCCTTTCAAGCGGCCCGTGTTGGCCGTGACATTCCTTATTTCATTGGCGCCATGCAGACATACTAATATTATCGAAGACGCCTGCGTCGAATCACCGCCGCCCCCTGCCTTTTGGAATCACCCATGTGGCCGAGCGTTGTGGCAAGGGCACCGTGCTTGGGTTGTGGGTTGTGGGGCCTTGGGGGCCTCTTGAGGCCTCTTGGGGCTTACTTAAGCTTCCTGGGGGCATCTTGGCGCGGAAGGCTCGATTTCTCGGTTCGGACTCCGCTGGACGTTCGAAAAGTAGAGACAAGCAACACATTGAACAGCCTCAGGATCATCACTTTTAATTTGCCTTTGGGGGCCCTCTTTGAGGTGTTTTGGAGGCATCTTGATGCGTTTTGGGTTTATTGTTGACAGGAGGCCATCTTGGGCGTCTTGGACCGATCGTTCAGCGATTCGGAGCCATCTCGGACCGTCTTGGGGGCCTCTTGAGGCCCTCTTGACCGGTCTTGGCGCCCTCTTACCCCTGAAATAGTCATGGGGGAACGGCTCCCGGCACCCGACGGGGCCGGGAAGCCACGCGACAAGCCCCCAGATAAAATCCTGGGAGGTCACATTCAGCATCGGAGCAAGTAGTTCCTCGGGAACGATCCCGCCTCATTTGCTTTAATATTGCTACAACTGGCACGCTCCGGCATAATTTGGTTCGATTCTCTACCAATTCGGGTTCAGTCCAGTCTCATAGCCCCCTAATCGGGCTGAACATTCCACAGTCGTTCCCACGAAGACCTGCCGGGAATTGCCTCCTGACTTATCCCTCTTTCCTTTCCTGCACTGGGGAAACGTATGACTCGAGTACGCCGGAACTCGGGTTCGCCGACGCTTTTTGTCGAACACTTCATGGATTTCGACGGTCCAGTTTCCGTGGGATGAATGCAGCGGGAGCTCTCGTCAAATCCCAGGCTGGGCCTCGTCAAATTCATGATGGCCCCGTCAGGCCAACCCGAGGGGAACGAACAATGATATAGACATAAAAACTCGGAGGTCCGCGCGTATTTTCCGGATCGGCGTTGGACCCTCTTCCTTGGCGCGCGGAGCGCGCCAGGGGCGGCGCCGGAGGCGCCGCCAGAGGTCTCCAGCGCCGATCCGAGAAATCCGCGCGGACCTCCGAGTTTGTATGTTTGTGTCATTGTTTGTTCCTTTAGACCCGAGTCCCCCGAACCCGAGTCCTGCGTCTCCCCGACTGCAGGCTTTGGGCACATGGGATGAGGTGGCCCATCCATGTGGATTTCAATCCTGTGCTCCTCATTGGGACCTCGAGAAGTTCTTCGACTCCGTCTCCCCCAGTAAGCTGTTGCACTTTGCCTCCAACCAAGCCTATCCTGGTCATTTGCTGTATTTGGGGCTCCTCATACACACCTCGCCTAGGCTCCTGGAAATGTCTGGAAGTCTCTCGAGGGTGATTGCTGCTGGGGAGTTTATCTTGGCGGGGTGTAGTCTGAGTATGCCTTGGGTCAAGTGCCTCCTCTACAGGGTTCTGGAGAAGGCTCACAATAGGATTCCTCGAGGCCCAGGAGATCTCCAAAAAGTACGTGTTTCTATCAGGTCATGTGTGGATGGCATTACCCATTATCTGCAAGGTACCACCGCATTCATCTGTCCATACCAACCACCTGTGCTGCTGAGTTTTTCAGCAGGACATTTCTACATTTGGGTGCCTTGCCAGCTCCAAGTCTTTGGCGATGGCCTCGTCGGTCGAGCTGGAGCGGCTCCTGCAGGACGAGTTTAAGAGATATGGTGTCTCGATCAGCTCTGCCCCAGGTGTGAAGGACCCAGGCTCTGTCACGACTGCTCACAAGCGTAGGGCGACTTGGAAGTTTCAGCAATGTCGAGCCTTGTCCTTCCGACGCGGTCGCAAGCTGTCGTATCTTGCCAAGCTGCGCGGTGCATCGCGCAAAGTATTCAAACCAGGCATTTTGGCAGTCGGATCGTGGGGACATGCTCTCTTGGGAATACCTACATGCTAGTAGGCAGTTCAGATAATCTGCAGCCTCGTGTTCGGGGTTCTGGTCCAATGGTTCGTGTGTGAGTAGTGTGCAACGGTTTCTATATGACACGGACAATGGTCCGATTTACCGATTCCGTATCGAGCAGCTCACATTGATCTTGGAGGTTTGGGTTTCGCTTTCTGCAAGCCTTCGATCGGGTGTCCATCGAGTTTGGGAGTCTCTGCGTGACAAGATAAGTAAGACACAGCCGCCCGATCGTTGGCGACAGGTTCGTGGACACACCGCTGCTCTATATGTGACAGTCCTCGAAGCAGGCTGGCAACCTCTTCGAGTTGATAAATGGCTCGTCGAATGCAGTTCACCTTTCCGAATGACCGATGCGGTTTTTCGTTATCATGTCTCTGTTGCAGTGCGTGCGAATTGCTTTGCCTCCGCTTCCCTCCAATTTTGTGGCCGAGGTTTGACTTCAGGAGCTGACTTCACTGTATTGCGTGCCAAGCAACATAAGTTGCATGACCACGACGGCTCCAAGGGCGCCGCACTTCTTATCACCATTGCTTTTGGAGGATGCTGGCCAGAGAGCCGGCTTCAGGATAGCGGATACTCAACCTCCCGTAAGTGCTTCAGGTGTGGAGAAGAGTGAGATAACCCACAACATCGTGCGTAGGGATGCCCGAGTAACGCTTTCTTGACCGACCCTGGCACTGTTGCCAGCGAGCATTTGGTTCCTGAGGCCGTCGCAGCAGACCCTCAAAGTGCATCTTCATTCGTGGAGTGCCCAGTTCTGATGCCACCTGCGGTCGCCTTCCTCCCCTTCAAACTCTCGCGTGGACGTGGGGCACCCTGAGGGCTCAGAGGCGTGTTCTGGTGGTAAATATGCTACTGACAAGCGGCTCTTTAGATGTGGCTGGTCTGTTGTATTTCTTGGGGCTCCTGATTGGCTCTCCTTGCAGTTGAATTCCATGAAGTGGGGTACTCCACCTACCCCCGATCAGTCTATTCTTCGTGCTGAACGGCTTGCCTTCTGATGGTGGTGGGGCACACTACTGATGGTATATTGTGTTACTCTGACTACCTGCCCCTCGGCAAGGGGCTGCGGAAGCCAGAAGTTCAGGTGATGTCTAGTAGTACGATGCTCGATCTATGGGTTCGGATCTGGTCGGCTCTTGATATCGCCGTCCTGGTAGGGTCGAGGTCCTTTGGACAAAGAGCCCCTCACCGGGCCAACAGCGGGCCCAATTCGCCATCGGGGAGGAGGATTTTTTTTTGAATTGGTGTGCTGATTCTTTTGCGGGATGGGCCGCCGATAGAGCGGCCCCCCGTCTCGAACAGGTTGGTGTCACTCAGTGCATTCATCGAGTGAGCTCCCACACGCTCGGCCGCCTGTTGGCGGTGCACACGGAAGTGGTCGAGCAGCATCCCAGGAGAGTCGCTGATAGGCTCGGCCGCCCGCCCCCGCGTCGTCCCTCCCGCCTTGCGTTGCAGGTTCGGAAGTTGAGATTGCGGAGTGCTGGCCACGAACCTAATTTAGCAGGCTCTTTCTTACGTTGCCAGGTGCGCGCAATGAAGTTCAAGTTGAAGGGCCGTGTTCGGGACTTCTGCCTTGGTCCCTGTCTCGGCCCTTCCCACCTCTCCTCTGGTCCGCTTTCCCACCCCTTTGTTCACCACCCACCAAACCACCCCAACCCAACCCGAAGGTTCAGATTTGCCCTCCATTTCCAGTGGGGGGAGCTCGCGGAACGTTGACAAAAACACGTATGGAACCCTTACCCCCCCCCAACCCGAAATTCGGGTTTTCGGGTTGGGTTGGGGTGGTCTGGTAGGTAGTCATTTGTACCCCCTTTGTGCCAGCTCCCACAGGCTGAAAGTCCTGCGTGGCGCTTTGTTTTGTGAGCACCGCGGCGCCCGTGCAGGTGCCAGGGATGTCCAGACCTTGCCAAGCCTTGCAGGGCAGACCGTCCCCCCTCCAACGCAGGGAAAGAGGTACTGTCCAGGCTGGCTCGGGGGCTGCCCCACCAGGGCAATGGTAGACTGCCTCCGGCTTGAGGTCTGCGAAGTGCTCAGGCTTGACCTAGTCTCCACGGGTTTGCAGATCAGATCAGATCCTCTTCTTCCTCCTCCTCCTCCTCCTCCTCCTCCTGCGTTTCTGCGTTTCTCGCTCCGAGCAGCGTCTCCACGAGCGCCCGGAGCGCGGAGCGCGCCGCAGCAGCCCACGAGGGCCCTCAACATCGTGCAGTACAACGCCCATGGACTGGCCGTTGTACTGCACGATGGTGAGCTTCAGCATGCCCTTGTTGTAGCTGTCCACGGTGAGGTCGGTGAGGTCCACGGTGAGGTGCGACATGCTCCTCGAGCTGTCCGTGCGTCCAGGTTGGATACGCATGTAAGTCCCCGCAGGCTGGGTTATCCATCCAGGCCCATTCGAGCGTGCTGTTGTATCGTACCATGTTAACTAGTTCTTCCGCGGGCGGTGGTGGCGCTGGTTGGAGTGCCGCATACTTTGACAAAATATCTGCTGCTTCGTTCCAGGGTGCGTCTCGGTGAGCATGTGTATGTTCGAAGCTGATGACCTTGGTGAGTTGGAGCTGCTGGAATAGTATACGTGTGAACCTCGCAAGTGGGCGGTTCCTACTCGATCTGATCCTCGATGTTCCAGCTGCTGCGCCAAGGGCTGCGGTGTTGTCGCCGATGATGACGGTCTCATGCTCGTCGTCCTCCTGGATACATGCTATACCTGCCCAGAGCAACGCTCCCAGTTCGGGGCTAGTACTGGAAGTGATGTTGTTGACCATTTCCTCGCTGACTGACAGGGCGTGGTTGGAGTACACGTGTCTGTAGTAGGCAATGCCCTGGTTGTCTTCCCTCAGATGTACCACCGCCCATGCCGATGTGCCTGGCGCCTTAGCGTGGTAGGAAGCGTCGGTGAAGTAGTAGTGCCGCTTCACAAACGCCGAGGGTCTCGGGGGCGCGAGTTGCCTTACCGCCAGCCTGGTGTGCTCGTGCAGGTCGTGGTCCTCGAGGTCGTGGTGCCATGTCAGCTTCTGGACGTGTTGTTGGAACTGTTTCGGTAGGAGCTGTGGTGACCCAATATTGGCATAGCGTCGTTGGATGCTGCTGCTGCCGCTGCGCAGTTCGGTATCGTGCGTTCGTCCGTGTGTTGCTGGTCTGGTTCTTCTTCGGCGTCGCCTCCTGCGCTCGCATCGCAGGTAGTCGTCGCTGTGGTCACACTTATTGTTGGTGCAGCGGTTGTCTTGGGTTCAGTCTGCAGTTACGCTGCGCCTGGGTGGGATGCGGAAGGGGTGCATTGCTGTGGTTGTTCGGCAGTGTGGTGCGGGGGTGGACTGGTGCAGTACAGTCGGGTAGCCGTGAGTGCCGTGGTAGCACTTAAAAGGCAGCATTGCGCGTCGAGGTTGTACGTCTTTCTGGGGCTGCTGTTGTTGTCTGGGGTTTGTAGTGCAAGCTGGAAGTGTCTGCTCGGGCTCCACGTGGTCAGCTGGAATGCAGGGTGCGGGGACCGCCCGCGTCGCGCTCCTCCCCCGAGGAGTCGGTGATGTTTGGCAGCACACCTCATCGACGTTCAAGTTGTCCGATCCAGCCCGCACGGCCTGACTGAACAGGGGCTCGTGTGATTGGGCATGGAGCATGCTGTCACGTAGACGATGAGGTTTGCCGTCAGGGGGGTCGTCCTGTACTGTGGCGGTCGTGCCGTAGTTCGGGCCAGCTGCTATCTCGGGTAGCCCTTGCCTGCGCTTAGCTGCTCGCGGTGGGCTGCGTGTGGGGGACATGACTGAAGCCGGTGGTGGAGTTGGCGCTGCTCGGTGCTCGCTGGACCTGGTTGCGCACCCCAGCACGACATCGCTGGCACGAGAGCAAGGCATCGACCACCCTCCCGTCGGAGGCATGCCCTCGCGCCTTCGCACCTGCAAGGGGGAGTCAACCCGCAGCTGCTCGGGGAGAGCAGGTCCGCCCGTCGGCGGCCTTGCAGTGTGAGGCGACCCCGCGCTGACGCGCCAACGTAGACAGGTCCTGGTCGATGTGTTGTGCTGTTTGGGGTCGACTGCGTATTGAGTAAGCTCTGCTGGTGAGGGCCGAGGCGTTGGTCTCCAAGTAGTACGCATACTCGTACGGCTGCCGCTGTGGTCCCGACTCGGGCGCCCGATAGTGCCGTCCATGGCCTGGGGGGTAGTCGGGGCCGCTGGCGGGTGGTCAGTGTTGTTGGTCGGTGCGATGGCACGGTGACTAAGCGTGTCGCAGTCGTGCTCTGCTGGTTGTGCAGATTCGTAAGGCTGAGTACTATCTGGCAGTACGTCGTCGTCGCTGCTGATGTTGTCGGCAAGTGCGTCGAAAGAGTTATTTGTCGAGATCGCACCGCGGCCTGAAATAGTCTCCACCCTGGGTAGCTGTCTGCGTAACCTTCTGCGCTTGGCCGCTCTCCTTGCTGCTGCTGCCGCTGTGGCGTCGTTGAGGTGCGATTATGTTGGTGCTGGGCTGCTGTCGTTGCTATCAAGGTCTGTGTCTTGGATCTGCTCAAGCTTGTCGGCTCGGATTGGTCCATGCTGAAGCTGTCGTTCGCAAACGGTGCTTCGTGGTGCCGTCGTATGTGCATTGAATTTGGCTGTCACAGGTGGACTAGCCAGCCCCCTTGGGGTCTTTCTGCTTGTCTTGCAGTCCTCATGCGGGCCAAAGTGGCTGGCAGTGGGAGGTTGGCGCGAGGGCCAGGCTCCGTCGGCTGCAAGTGTCGGGTGCTCAGAGAGGGCCCGGCGCTGGGAGACCTCCAGAGGTGGTGTCTCTGGTAGTCTCGACCTGCTGCCTGGGTCCGCCTTCGCGTGGCTGTGCAGCCTGGGTTGCGGCGCCGCACGGGCCGCCGCAGCTCCCGCGGAGGAGGATGTTGGCACTGGCATGGCCGAGGGGTGTCGCCTTGGTCCATGCTGCTGGTACTGTGGCTGGCTGCCCGAGTAGCTCTCCCACTCTTGTTGCAGCCTCGCCCCGCCGTAGTGCTGGTTGTCAGAGTGTGCCCTGTCAGCCTTGGGGCCCCCAGGTGGACCACGCGTCGCGGCCTGAGGGGGTCGCTCAGGTCCGCGCTTGGATCGCTCCTGCTTGGCGTCGCCGTCCTGTGGGTGGTCCCCACCCTTGCCCACAGTTGCGGCGTCTAGTGCAGATGGTTCGTCTGCTGCGTCTTTTGGGTCGGGGCTCCCTAGTGGAGCGCTGGTGGTCTGAAGCGGATGCGGCATCCCCAAGGCTCGCATCGGCTTGGGCGTAGCTGTGTAGCGCGATGGAGGCTAAGTGCGATTGTGCGCGGCCGGCCAGGGGCCGCGTGTGGGAGGGGCTGGGCGTAGGCTCGTCACCGCACGGGTCTCTGAGTCTGGGCCTCCTATCCCCGTGGTCTTCTGGTGTGGTTGGCTGGACGCAGGTCTGGGCCAGTTGCTCCCCAGCCTGCGTGCCCCCTCTCAGTTTTTTGACCATCGACCCCCGTCGAGGTCGCTCTCGCCGCTCTCGATGAAGGATGTCACTCTTTCACCTGGGTCCGCGAAGCCGTCGTCCGCGTCGCAGATCCTGACCTTTTTAGGCTGGCTCCTTGCTCTCCTGGGCTCTCTTGGTTGCTTCAGATTGCCTCTGTGAGGTGGTGCTCAGCTCGTCCTCTCTGGTGTGCCCATTTGGAAGCGCGGAGGTGGCAGCCGTGGCTCGTGTGGCACGGTGGGCGTGATGTCCTCTATCGGCAGGCGTGGAGGAGTGCTGGGACAGGCCTCTTCGTCGCGGCTGAGGTCGATGAACAGGGTCGTCATGGGTGTTTTGGCTGGCTGTAGCTGCTGTTGCGAGCTTTTGTTTGGCGTGAAGGGCGTGACGGGTGGGAAAATGCTGGGCCTCGGCGTGGGCTGCTCCGTCGGCATGGGCGAGTCGGCTGCTATCGTTGGCGAGAGTGAGGCTAGGTCCGTCGGAGCTTCGCCCTCCTTCTCCTTACGCAGGTCTTGGCCCATCTTTGGTTCTTCCTCCTGCAGGTCAGCGTCGTCGGATTCGCCGATCGGGATGCAGTCACTGTTTGCCCTCATGTCGAGCAGCCCCTCTTTCGTAGCCTCCACGGTGGTGACCCTCTCTTCTTTACCCAGCCCCAGGTCGGTCAGGTGGCGGAATGGGTCGACGCTGGCGTGCTCCTCGAAGGGCGGGCGCAGCTGTGGTGGCTGCGGCGGCGTCGGGAGCTCTTCGGCAGGCGGCCTCGTCGCGAAACTCAGGTCCTGAAAGATGAAGTCGCCGAATAACGAGGTGCTCGACTCTTCAGGCGTTGCCCTCGAAGATGTATGCGACTTCTCTCCTGATCCCACCATGGCCAGCTCCTCAAGGCACGACGGTAGCTCGGGATGTGGGGACTCGTACTGACCAGGTAGGAGCCGGAGTAGGTCTGCCTCGAGTTGCTCTCTCTGGTACTTGTCCTCTTGCTCCGCCATGACTTGGTCACGCTCAGTTTTGGCTGTATCCACCATGAGGTCGTCCGTCATGCCGACTAGAAGTTCCTCATCCACCCGTCCTCCTGCACCCCGGGCGTCCCGTAGAGCATCCTGGAGTCCTGCAGTATGCCGATCATGCTCGCGTTGGAGGTCTTGTAGTTGCTTCTGCCTGTGCATGTCGTTCATGTGCTGGATGTGGGCATGGTGCCGCATCGCGGCCTGTATCTCCTGATGGTGTTCGTGCTGCAGAGTGCTGTGGTACTGCTGAGTCGCGTGGCTCTCCAACCTCTGCTGGTGTTGTACATGTATTGCCTGGAGCTCGCTCGTGGCTGCTGCTTGGCGCTGCAGTGCCGCCTCCTCCATCCTTTTGGCTTTGTCATCCGCCTCCTGGTGCTCCCCGACGCGCTCCAAGTACTTTTCCTGCTCGTACTGCATCTCGTGAGCCTTCGCCTGGATGGCCGAGTGCTCCAGGTTCAGGATGACCCGCATCGCTTCGCGCTTGTTGGCCTCTTCCTGGTGCTCGTAGGCCAAATGTTGGTAAGCCACAGCGATCTGCAACTCCTCTTCCTTGTGAGCGCTGCGCCGAGCGCGTCGCTCCTGGTACTCCGCCTCCGCCATCTCCTGCAACGCCTTTTCATTATGCTCCTGTGACATCTTGTGCCACTGGGCCTCCTGAGCCGCCATCTGTCGCACCGCATGCTCCTCCTGCCTGGCCTTCTCGACCTGCTGCGTGTAGATGGCTGCTCTTCTCTGGTCCCCCTTGTGCTTCTCCTCATGTAACATCTTCTTCTCCACCTCGAGGTGCCTTTGCAGGTCCACGAGCATCCCTTTGGCCCTCTCCTCCTGTGTCCTCTGGCTGCCTCTCTGTGCCTCATATGCTTTCGCTTCCTCCTCCTCTAGCTTGGCGTTGTTGTGCCTCTTGAGCGCGTTGACCTCCCATGTGTGCCACTCCTGCTGCTTGGCCAGCTGGACTTCTGTCGTATGTATCATTTGTTGCGTCATGTTCTGCTCGCAGGCCTTCATCTCGCTCTTGTGCTTCAGCTCCGCCTGCTCCAGCAAGTCTCTTTGCTGCTGTTCTCTTCTCTGCTGCAAGTCTAGCCTCTCGGTTAGCTCCCTGATGGCATATTTGATCTCGTCCTTGTTGTCGGCGCTGGTTCTTCCTGTCAATATCCTATCTTGTACTCCAGAGCTTTGCTTCTCTCCGTCTTTGCCACCAATGCGTCGTGCTTCATGCCGTGCTGAGGCTGGTGCATCTGGTGCTGCAGCTGCTTCGCGCTTCCTCCTCGCAGTTGGGTGTGGCGTGCGTCCTCTGGCGCGGTCCTCGCACCTCTCCTCCTCCGACGATTCCTCCTTCACACCCGCTGCCTTGGCCATCTGGTCTCTGGTTTCCCTCAACGGGGTCTTGTAGACCTTGATGGTTCTGGCGGCCGCGGCCTCTTGGTCGAGCATCATGTTGAGCCGCTTCTCCCTCTCGGTGTGCTCCTCCTCCAGCTTTTCCAGCGTGGCCCTGAGCTGCTTCATGCGCTCTTTGTGTGGCAGGACGAAGGGTATGTTCGCGGCGGTGGTCGCTGCTTCCTGCTCGAGGCCCGACGTGCACAAGCCCGCCAGCCTGGCGCCAGCAATGTTCTCGGCGAGGCGGCCCAGCCTGTGGCACTTCGTCTTGTACCACACGTGACGCATCTCTTCGTCGACGGGCGGTGCTGACCAGCTCTTGTGCTCCATCGTCACGGCGAAGGGGACAGGCGTGATGCTGTCCACGACTGCCTTCTGCTGCATGGTGTACTGGAAATTGCCGATGTGGGTTGCAGCTGTGTCCTGCTGGTCCTTCTTTTTGCGCCTGCTGCTCCTCCTTCTGGCTGAGGTGCTCCTCCATGGCGCGCTGTCCTTCCAGTGCTGGGCGCTGTCGCTTCGCTGCTGGTGCTGTGGATGCTTTAGCTGGTGCTGGTACTGGGCTGGCTGTTGTTGGTGCTTGTGGGAGCGGGGCTGCTGCTGCTGCTGCTGGCTGTGCTGCTGCCTCTGTGCGTTGTACTGCTGGTATCCGTTGTGCTGGCGCTGGTGGTGCTGGCTGTCATCGCGGGCCCACGCCCAGGGTCGCCCTCCGATGGCTCCGATGTCTCCATTCCAGTCTTTGCTGGCGCTGGTGCTGCTGCTGCGCCTGCGCTGGTGCTGCTGCTGCGCCCTCGTAGCCATCTCGCTGCTGCTGCGCCTGCGCTGGTGCTGCAGCTGGCGCTGGGGCTGCTGCTGGTACTGCGGCTGCAGCTGCTGCTGCTGCTGGTACTGTGGCTGCCGCGCGCTGTGGTGGCTGCTGAGGACGCGCGCCCATGGGCGAAGCGCAGGACAGCCGAGACATCCCACTCCGACAAAAATATGCACCAGGCCTGGGGTTCGCCCCCACCGAGGGCACCGTGACCCCTAGCCATAGCGGGACGAGGTGGGGCAGCCACGACCCCCACTTGAAGTCGGTGCATGGAGGCCTTATATGTGCGCCCACGACCACTACCACAACACCAGCAACAAGCCGACCTCCCAACGACCCATCAACCAGCACGCGCGACAAGCAACTTCAAGGGCTGGGGGGGCCCTCAACCGACCATCCACACTACAACCACCTCCCGACATCAGCGCCGACCAGCACGGCCGCGTCGGGTACCACATGATCGAGGACAACTGATATACGCACGCTGGGTCGAGTACCACAGGCTTGGCATCACAGTTTCACGCTGTACTACGACGACCAGCATGATTGAGCACCGCAGAGTCAAGCAGTACCACCTTGACCAGCACGACTGGGTCGAGTACCACAGGTTCGCGCACTACAGAGTCAAGCAGTACCACAGGTTCGAGAACTACAAAGTCTATGAGAAAGAAGAAGGGGCAGCCTGCCCCGCGACGTGGGATACACAGCGCAGGGCGCCGAAGGGTGCATCCCCGTCGCCCTCGCGTGGCATGCGAGGGGCCGAGGCCAGCCGGCCAGAGACGGCAGGAGCTGGAAAGAGCGGCCGCCAGTGCAGGCCAGCTGGAGCCCACGAGCGGCTCGGCGAGCCTCCACAGCGCGCGGCGCCGAAGGGTGGAGGTCGCCAAGGCGGGGGGCAGCCAGCCCCTAGGAGCCGCCCTCCACAGCGGCTGGGCTCAGCGCTCTGCGCCGAAGGGAGCCCAGCCGCCGCCGTGCGGCCGCCGGCCCACGAAGAGGCCGACGGCCTGGCCGCGCGCCGTGCCGTGCTGCCTGACGCCCGCGGGCGCGGGCGCGCGCGGCGCCCGCCCATGGGCCCTGTCGGGCCTCCTTTTTAAAACCCGGCCCCTCTCCCCTCCTCCGAGGTATTTACTGGTCCCTGGTCCTCTCTCTTCTCCTCGGGGTCGGGTTCCCGGGGCCTCCTCCTCCTCCTCCTTCTCCTTCACCTCCTCCTCCTCCAACCGGGTGGTGGTGGTGCAGGACCTCGTGTTCGTGAGCCGCTGCGGGCGCGAGCTGGCTCCGGGGGTGCGGGGGATGCGGGGGCGGAGTAGCACGAAGAATACGCGGAGCGCTCACGGGCTGCAGACACGCACGGCGATCGTGAGCAGGACTGCGGTCGAGCATATGGTATCGGTGTTTGTTCATGGGAGCCTTGGGCGTCGACACTGAAATCAGCTTTTCCTGCAGTTGTACCGCGTAGGGCCCGCATCTGGCCCATCCTCCTGTTCAACCTCCCCCCTCTTGTTCCCCATCCTCCTCTCCTCCTCTTCCTCTTTCTCCTCCTCCTCGTCCTCCTTCTTCCCAATCGTTGCTCTCTGTCCCGTTTCCCAACTCGGCGCGTCCACTCATGCGTTCGCTACTCCTCCTCCTCCTTCTCCTCCTCCTCCTCGTTTTTCTACTCCCCGCGAATCCATTCCAAATCTGGTCCAAATTTGTTCCACATCCATTCCAGAACAGGCCCAAATCGGACAGCGCCGGGGGCCACGCAGGCTCCCATGGAACGGACACCCAGCGTTTCTCACAGTCAAAACTCCGAGCAAGGACGCGTGGTTGTCCTCAAGGTGCCCTTTCGTCCTGACCTCTGCGGTTCGTCGCTCGCGGTTGTCATCGACCAGTCCCGAATGGTGCTCAGCCCGCCGCCCAAAAAGTGTTAACTTCGGCGTGCAAGGATTACGGTTGAGCATCTGGTTCGCAAACCTCCCGGGGAACGAACCATGCCGAATTCTCGGATCGGCGCTTGACCCACCTCCCTGGCGCGCTGAGCGCGCCAGGGGCGGCGCCGGAGGGCGGGTGCGGGGGCGGAGTGGCAGGAGGGAGGCGGAACGCCCATGGGGTTGCAGAACGCATGGCGACCGTGAGCAGGAGTGCCCACCGGTCTGTGAAAAAGGGTCAGAGTGAAGGGGCCGAACGGTCATTCATTGTCCCTGGGTGCGTGGCTGAATTGTGAAGACGTCTCAGGCGGGAGCCGTTGTTGTTGTAAACCGGGGGCCAACGACACAGTTTGACCCTCAAGATTTTCCCTGGTAAAAAACAGGGTGCGAGACCCGGGAAGGGCACTTCAATCGAAACAACAACACAATGTGCACTGGACGGGGGACCAACAATAATTATTCTTCAGACATGGGAGTTCAACAACAACAACAAAGACAACAACAACAGCAGCAGCAACAACAACGTCAACCACACAAAACAGTAATAACAACCATAAAACCACCGCAACCAGCAAAACGTGATGCGGTGTTTTTGTTGTTGTTATTGTTGTTGTTATTGTTGTTGTTGTTGATGTTGTTGTTGCTGCTGTTGTTGTCGTTGTTGTTGTTGACTTCTCACTTCTAAAAAAAATAATTTATTTGTGTTGAATCACCCCGTCCAGTGCACATTGTTGTTGTTTCAATTGAAGTGCCCTTCCCGGGGCTCGCGCCCGTTTTTTTATCAGGGAAAGTCTTGAGGGTCAAACTGTGTCGTTGGCCCCCAGATTACAACAGCAACAACGGCTCCCGCCTGAGATCAGGAGGAAAAGAAACACACAGACACAATTTAATCTCGATTCCCCAGAAAATATGGGAAAATATGGGAAGTGGGGGGGAAGACAGAAACCCAGAAAATATGGGAAAATATGGGGAATCTTTTTATTTGTGTGTATTTATTTGTGTGTCCTGGGGCCCCTTCATGAGACTTCTTCACAATTTAGCCAGGACCCCCGCTCCCGCCCGAGACTTCCTCGCATTTTATTCAGGAATCGCGCTCTCGCTTGGGACTTCCTTACAATTTATTCAGGAATCGCTCTCCCAGCGCTCTGGAGCCGCGCCCTCGCTGGAGACTTGCTTACAACGTACTATAGAATAGCACCCTTGCGTTGGACTTTCTTGCAATTTACTCAAGCGCCGCGCTCCCGACACCCAGGCACCCAGGAGTCGCGCTCACGCTTAGGATTCCCTCACAGATTACCTCGGAATCGGGATCTCGCTGCCCTTCGTGGCCCCCTCGCTGCCCTTCGTGGCCCCGTTGCAGCCCCTCGTGGCCTCCTCGCTGCCAGTCGTGCCCGTTGCAGCCCTTCGTGGCCCCGTTGCAGCCCTTCGTGGCCCCGTTGCAGCCCTTCGTGGCCCCCTCGCTGCCCTTCGTGGCCTCGTTGCAGCCCTTCGTGGCCTCCTCGATGCCCTCCGTGGCCCCATATATGTATGCCCTTCGTGGCCTCCGCTCGTTTGCGCCCGTGGTTGCCCCATATGCATGCCCTTCGTGGCCCCGCTGTCGCCCTTCGTGGCCCCCTCGCTGCCCTTCGTGGCCCCGTTGCTGCCCTCAGTGGCCCCGTTCTTGCTCTCCGCGGCCCAATATACGTACGCACTTCGTGGCCCCCGCTCGTTCGCGCCGGTTTTGGCCATGCCCGTCGTGGACCCGCTGTCGCCGCGTGTGGCCATCTCACTGTCCTACGTGGCCCAGTTGCTACCTTCAGTGGCCCCATCGTTGCCTCCTGTGGCCCCACATCATCTGCCTTTCGTGGCCCCCGCTCGTTCGCTCTCTTCGTGGCCCCATACGCATTCTCTTCGTGTCCCCGCTGTCGCCATTCGTGGCCTACTTCGTGTCCTTTGTGGCCCTGCTGTCGTTCTCTCTCGCTCTCGCTTTCGCTCGCCGTCGTCGTCGCCGTCGTCGTCGTCGCCGTCGTCGTCGATGTCGTCGTCGTCGTCGTCGTCGTCCTCGTCGTGGTCGGTCCCCTGTTCGTCCCTCTGGGGGTCGGGTCGACGGTCCGCGGCCGCCTCGCCGATCAGCGATGCCGCTGGCCAGGCCGTCGGTCCACGGCTGGCCCGCCGCTTGCCGTGGCCCGGCCTGCAGGGAAGAAAGGTATATCCCCCAAAAGGGTTCGATCGAAGACGGAGAGGGCGGGTATCGAGGGCTTGGGACATACGCGTTATTGGACACTCGACCAGATAAGGGCGAACAGTCTTAACATGATGATTGTTGTTGTTGCTGTTGTTGCTATTGTTGTAGTTGTTGCTGTTGTTGTTGTTGTTGCTGCTGTTGTTGTTGTTGTTGTTGCTGTTGCTGTTGTTGTTGTTGTTGGTGGTGGTGGTGGTGGTGGTGGTGGTTGTGGTGTTGTTTGTTGTCGTCCCACCCGCGACCCACCCGCGACCCAACCCGCGACACACCCCGCGACACACCCTGCGACCCACCCCGCGACCCACCCCGCGACCCACCCCGCGACCCACCCCGCGACCCACCCCGCGACCCACCCCGCGACCCAACCCGCAACCCACCCGCGACCCATCCGCGACCCACCCGCGACCCACCCGCGACCCACCCGCGATCCACCCCGCGACACCCGCGACACACCCCGCGACCCATCCGCGACCCGTCCGCGACCCACCCGCGACCCGCGACCAACCCCGCGACCCACCCTCAAGAGAGGAAAAACCACCTGGACCCGACAATTGACGTTTACTACAAGGCCCTGGGCGTATACTAAACAGCCCTGCCCTGTTCGATTCATTCCTTGTGCGCGTTTTCTAAACGGCTTTGCTTGTCGGGGTGATTATTATGGGGTGGATTTGTTTGCCCTCTACACTCGCGACCCACCCGCGACCCAACAGCGACCCACTCGCGACGCACCCGCGACCCACCCGCGACCCATTCGCGACCCACCCGCGACCCGCGACCGACTCGCGACCCACCCCGCGACCCACCCTCAAGAGAGGAAAAAACACCCGGACCCGACAATTGACCTTTACTAAACGGCCTAGTGCGTTTACTAAACAGCCCTGCCCTGTTCGATTCATTGCTTGTGTGCGTTTGCTAAACGGCTTCGCTTGTCGGGGTGACCATTATGGGGTGGATTTGCCTGCCCTCTACACCCGCGACCCACCCGCGACCTACCCACATTGATTTAACGATAAAATCGGCGCCTGCGGCGGGCTCGTTGTATAATGCATGAAACTCTGGCGCCTGCGGCGGGCTTCTCCAGAGTGTCGCAAACTGCCGACGTCCCCACCGCCCCCTCACTCTTATCCGCATCTGCGGGGTGCTACGTATTGTTGGAGTCCTAGGTCCCAGTCTACTTTTGGCGCCTTCCTACTTCAAGGATCTAGTCTTTTCACCCTCTTCCCTCCTCTTCAGGGGGCGGGCCGAAGCCCAATATACTTCCAACGCTTTCCTACTTCATGTTTCTACACACTTCTTCCGACCGGCGTGTACGGTCGAGCATATGGTTCAGAAACCTCCTCCCGAAAAGTCGGACCTGAGCCAACTTGCCAGAAAGCTGGCCCAGTTTCTTGAGCACGTTCGCCCTTCCAGCGTTAGCAGTAGAAATTGGCCCAGGCTTGGTTTAAGACATTTTGAGGAAGCTGTCTCAGATGTCATATCCTACATGTGTATTGTTCCTATGTTTGACTGTAGGGGTACGCGCATCAGACTGCAACTCAGGGAGTCATTTCATCATAACCTGTGGTCGAAACAACCAGCCCAATCCGACATCTGGCTGATTCTGGTCCAATATTGGGCAGCGTGTGGCTTACATCGGCCCGCTGGCCCATCAGTCGGACTTCGCATTCCTTCCTCAGCCGTTCCCAGAGCCACCTGCACAGAGTTGCCTCCGACGCACAGCATTCGCCGCGCTGTTTGTTCTGGCGCGCGGCCTTGCGTCATTTGGGAGGGTTCTTCGGCCACCGCAGCAGACTCCGCCTCGGGCGAAGAGCCTGCCGTGGCTCTGCCGTGGCGCTGGCCTCGTCTGCTGGAGCGCCGCACGCAGGCTCCGCCGCGGGCCTGCCGTGGTGGCCGGCGCGCTCGGAGCAAACGGCGCGGCGAAGGTGTGAGATGGAGCCTCTCAGCTTGAAGCATGTCCCTACGGTAGGTTCGCGTCGTGTCGACCAGCGGCGACCCCGCTGCCGACGTTCAACGTTGAACGCCGACGGCGGCCCAGAGTCGGTCGATGTTGAACGATCGGACGTTGCGGAGACGGCCGATCGTTCAAGGTTGAACGATCCAGCGCGGTGTCAGGAACCAACGCCAGGGTCGACACGGCACGGACCTGCAGTACCCCTGCTGTGGTGCATCACTTTGCCTCGATGCCGATCGTGGGGATTCCCTCCGTCCCTGCGGGCACACCTCTGAGATTGTCATCTCCTTTTGGCTCGTCTTCGGGATGGCGATCGTGTTTTTTACGCACTGTTTTGCCGATCGGCGCGGGCCCTCGCACCCCCCTTCCATGCAGTGTATATTGGCTTTGGTTGGCGCCTGCTTCGACCAGATGGGGTCTCCCCCAGAGAACGCACTGTTGCAAGCAGTCGCTGAGCAGAGGTCCGGAGCCAGACCCCCCCCTCCTCCCCCTCCCGCCCAATGTCGAAACGCCGAACAGGAAAACTACGACAGGTTCGCGTCGCGCCGACCGGCGGCGGCCCAAGCGCGTGCGTTTTGACGGTTAAACGCCGCCCGTGGCCCAGAATCGGCCCGTCGTTGAACGATTCCGCCGTTCACGGACGGAACGGCCCATCGTTCAAGTTTGAACGATCCCCGCGGTGTCAGGATCCAACGCCGGGGTCGACGCGACGCGAGCCTGCCGCTACGGTCAACGCGCACGAGAAGGACGCGCGCCCCTTCTGGGGTACCCTTGGGTCCCTTCCTGCCTCTGCCTCTGCGGCCCGTCCTTTGCAGTCTTCATTGGCCAGCCTCCCAGGGTACCCCAGATTTCGTAAGAAAGGGAGGGGGTTCTCATTTCGGGGGGGGTCTCTCCCAGGCTATCTTGGAGGGCCTGGGGGGGTCTGGGGACGATGTTTTGGAGGGTTCTCCCACGGGGGAGGTCTGAAATGGCTTGTCTTGGAGGGTCCAGACCCCCTCCCTTTTATTACGAAATCTGGGGTGCTCTGGATCGCTTTGTAGTCGCCCTCCTCCCTTGGAGGGCCCCGGGGGGGGGTTGGCCGCGACGCGTCCGCGGGGTTGCCAGGGGGGGGTCTGGGCTTCGCTCCCTTCCCGCTGGGGCGCGGGGGTGTTGCCGCGGGGGGGGGGGGGCTGGCCGCGCCGCGTTTTCACGCTTGCCCCCCCCCCCCGGTTGGTGAGTGAGAAGCTCGGAGTGCCCTTGTCAGACGACGCGAAGATCGGGACAAGATCGGATCGGGACAACTCGAGATCTCTGAGAATCGGCGGGCTCGGAGGATGTCTTGGGCGCCGCGGCCGCTCCCAGAGCGTCCCGGAACGCCCCGAGAGCGCTCCGGAACGCTCTGGGGGAGGAGGAGGAGGGGAGAGGAGGGAGGGGAGGGGGAGGAGGGAGGAGGAGGAGGAGGAGGAGGAGGAGGAGGAGGAGGAGGAGGAGGAGGAGGAGGGATGAGGAGGAGCGATTTACCCCGATCCTGGCCCTGCTTCACCTTGGGGCGGGCGCCGCCCTGCGGCCTCCCAGGGGGGCCCTGCGCCCCTGCCGCGCGCCCCCGTGGCAGGCCCCGCCCGTCGGGGGGGGAGCCCGAGGCGGGAGCCGGGAGGGCGGGAGGGCCCGGAGCAGCCCGGGCGGGGGGGCAGCGGCGCAGAGGGGCGCCCGGCCGCGCCGCGTTCCGCGCCGTGCCCCCGCCATCCGGAGGTCGGGCGTGCCCCTCTGACAGGAGGAATGGGCAAACACAGTTTTCGTTTCCCTACCCAGGCTCTGCCCAGAAGGGTTCTTATACCCTGTTTGCTGAAAGGGGTCGGGCAGTGGTCCCCGCCCCGGGCGGTTCCCCCAGGATCCGCCCCGCGGTTCCCCCAGTCCCCTGGGAGCTTTAGCTTTAGCTTCAGCTTTAGTTTTAGCTTAGCTTTAGCCTAGCTTTAGCTTAGCTTTAGCTTAGCTATAGCTTAGCTAAAGCTAAGCTTTAGCTTAGCTTTAGCTTAGCTTTACTGTTACTACTAATACTGTTACTACTAATGCTGTTTTCCTAGGGGCTCCAACTCTTAGGTAGGGTCGCACTGGGATAATTCTTCAAAAGAATCCGGGAACGATATTTCCACTATGTTTGGCCATCTTTGCTTGCTCTTGGACTATCCGCTATCAGATCTTTCTTCCAACATCCGCCTGCAGGAGGTGGGAGGACCTGCCCGACCTGGCAAAGTCGGGATGCGGGCGCCGCGCCAGGCTCCGGCGCTGGCGCGCGTGCCCCCGTGCCGCCTCCGCGCCCCGACGGGCGCGGCCCCGCGGCTCTCGCTGCTGCTGGTGCGCTGGGGAGGCCCCTCCGAGCGGGACGCCTCCGGGCGGGAGGGGGGGGGGGGGGTGGGGGTCTCGTGCTGCCTCCCCTAGCGTCCCTCTCTCTCTCTCTATCTCTCTCTCTCTCTCTCTCGCTCTCCCCTCCCCCCCCGTTCCTTCACCTTCCCCCCCCTCTCTTCCTCCTCCTCCTCCTCCTCCTCCTCCTCCTCCTCCTCCTCCTCCTCCTCCTCCTCCTGCTGCTGCTGCTGCTGCTGCTGCTGCTGGTGCGCTGGGGAGGCCTCCCCAGCGGGACGCGTGGCTGGGGGGGGGCAGTCAGAGGAGGGAAAGGTGTCCATACGTCTTTTCCTCCTCCTCACCCTCCTCTTCCTCCTCCTCCTCCTTCTGCTGCTGCTGCTGCTGCTGGTGCGCTGGGGAGGCCTCCCCAGCGGGACGCGCGGCTGGGGGGGGGGGGGCAGTCAGAGGAGGGAAAGGTGTCCATACCTCTGCCCTTTCCTGGTCTTCCATTTTTTGGGGCCTCCTCGGAGACCCTCGTCGCCACCGCCAGATTCGCTTCGAAATTCTGGTCATAACGCACCCTGGGAGAGGTCTGGGAATTAGCGGTATTGGTACCTTTTGGTTTCCCCAGGCATGGGTCATTCCGATTCCTCCGATTCGATTCGATTCGATTTCGATGGCTCCCGCTTCCGACTCGATTCGACCTCGGATTCCTGCTCCATGGAGGCCTACTGGCCTGCCGATGTCCGCCGACTCGACTTTTCCCGGTTCGGCTGCCGATTTCCTCCGATCCGTTTTATTTCGATTGCCGATCCGACTTATCGAGTCGATTCTGGGCTCTACTGGGGGGGGGCAGTGTTTTCGTGTTGCCTCCCCATCGTCCCTCTCTCTCTCTCTCTCTCTCTCTCTCTTTCTTTCTTTCTCTCTCTCTCTCTCTCTCTTGTTTTTTTTTTTTTGTTTGTTCTCTCTCTCTCTCTCTCTCTCTCTCTCTCTCCCCCCGTCGTTCCTTCACCTTCCCCCCCTGATGCGATGCGGCGAGGGGCTTTTCCTCGTCCTCCAGGCAGTCACTCCGCCTCCTGTTCCTCCTTCCAATCCTCATCGTCCTCCGTTCCTCTTGCTCCCAATGTTCCCTCTCCTCCCCCTCCTCCTCCCCGCCCTCCTCCTCCCCCTCCCCTCCCTCTCCTCCCCCGCCTCACCCCCTCTCTTCTTTCTCCTCCTCCTCCTCCTCCTCAGTTTCCCCATCTCTGCGTTGCTGCTCTGATCCTCCTTCTCCTGCTCGTCGGTCTCCTTTTCCCGGTGGCCACACGACCAACGCAGACCCACCCCATGGGGATCCGTATGACAAGGAGATTGCACCGCAGCAGGAGCTGCTGGCCCAGGGTGTGGAGCGGATGCGTGCAGAATGCAAGTGCACCCACCCTGAGTGGGCCCTGGAAACGACAGGGCCGTTTTTTGTCCGGTTCCGTTTTGCCGTTTTTTTGTTGGTTCCGACGCCGTTTTTTTATCGGTTCCGTCGCCGTTTTTTGACCGGTTCCGGCTCCGGTTCTAATCCTGGAGCCGTTTTTTTGCCGTTTCCGGTCGCCGTTTTTTTGCCGTGTCCATTTGCAAGGGGCATTTTTTTGGAAACGGTGAAAAAACGGCCTTGCCGTTTCCGGGGCCCACAAAGCACCCACCACCTCCCTCCATCTTTCCTAGACTGACCCAGACCTGTGAGAGTGCTGGGCGCCGTGTGGTGGCGCCCAATGCGGCATCGTGGAACAGCCTGACGCCCCCTGGTGTCAGCGCCAGGAGGGACTCAGGCACTAAACGAGCGATTATACGGCTTCGGCTGTCAAGTTCTTGCAGTGTGACCGATGCTGGTGGTGAGGGCAAGGAGCAATGATAACGATCAGGGCCGACAAGAATAGACCGCGAGACGCACAAGACAAGCTGAACAGGAGTGGTGGGCCCCTTGCCAGACGCAGTCGCCAGGGTCAATTCAAGTGAGTGGATGACACAGCCACCAGGGTATCATGGTAGACTGACCGGAAGGTGAGCAGCATGCTTGGCCCTAGGAGGCAGCCCGTGTTTCAAGCATGTGGTTACCATGAATTTGTGTAGGCCATTGCTGAGTGGACGGCGAGGCGACGTAGGCTAACCTCGAGCAAGGCAGTGAGCAGGAGGCAGCCGCGGAGCAGGCAGGCGTCGGCAGGTCGGGAGGCCGTGTGCGGGGGAATGTCCTCCCTCGCAGCCTGTGCTCCCCTCCGCGGCCCCACGTTTTGTCGCAGTGCTCCGTTGTCGGTCACGCACGCGAGCTTGTCTCTCTTCGGGGCTGGACAGACCTCCTACCCTGACACGTCGATTAGTGAATTGGCTGTTTTCGGTTCGCGGGAGGGCGTCGCGGCCGTCATTTTTGCGGGTCCAGGTCCATCGGTTTCGGTCCCAGGCCGTTTTCACGAAGGGAGGTCTACTAAAAGGAGGTTTGTCCAGCGCCGATTTCTAATCTCAAGCTTAATATAGCGCGTGGCTGAACAGCGAAGTCGGAAGGCTGCTTCGCTCATGGGCGCGCGCATCCACACCCGCAGTCGCCCTCCACAGGCTGGCCTCCGCAGCTGCGGGCAACAAGAGGAGCCGCGGGTCATTCGGGCGTTGATCGTGGGTGTGCCGCCGGCGCTGCGCAGTCGGGTCGCCAGCCGTGGGCGGGGTCGCTGGGTGGGCCGCGAGGCGACCACGAGAGTTACAACAAAGCGGCAGTAATAGAAAGGCATCGCGAGAAACCTCCTTCCAGCGACGCACCCAGGGAGAATGTAAGACTTGTCGCCCCGTCGATAGAACTCGTCGAAGGGGCGTGTTTCGCAGTGGCATGGTCATTCGTACCCATCTTCCGTATTTCTGGGTATGGCATATGTACTCGCAGCACAGATATATGCTCATTCTGTCGAGATCGTCCACGTCTGCACTTTTCTTCCATCCTGTTGCAATTCGGTGCTCCATACGGCCGTCGCTGTTCGCCGTCGTAGTCACAAGCGGCATGACTGGGTTCCGCGAGAAAGGGGTCGGTCCCTCGAGACCACCAATGCCATGGGCGTCTCGCAAGGAGGCGAAGATCGAGGAGGGCCCATGTCCCCCGCCGTTGCGAGACCCGCGGCGCGCTCGGCCCCCGCGAAGGCAAGCACCGGCTCGGAGAGGGCATGGACCCGTCGCAGGAAGGTGACGGCGGCTGGGGACAGTTCGGTGCGCTTCGACTATCTCTCCATCTCTCCGTCGCTGACATCCCCCCTCTCTCTCTCTCTCCCGCGCTCTCTCTCTCTCTCTCTCTCTCTCTCTCTCCCTGTATCTATATATATGTGTATATGTGTGTATGGGCATATGTATTTACAAATGCATCACTGTCGCTATCTGTCATACTCTATCTCTGTCTCTCTTCCCCGCCCGTTCTCTCACTATCTCTGCGTCTCTCTTTCTCTCTATATCTCTGCTTCTCTCCACCTCTTTTTTCTCACACCTCGGGGCCTCCTCTCTCGTGCTCACTACTGCCTGGCTTTGGCCTCTGCGTGTCCCCTCCGGGCCCCTTCCTCCCTGCTCTGGGCACACTGGCAGCTCCGCACTGTTCCCCTCCAGCTCGTTCTGATGCTGCCAGCTCCTCTCCTGCTCAGTCGTCCGGACTCGGTTCGGCAACACAGATTCGGCTAACCCCTCTGCCGATCAGCGCGTTCGTTTCCGCTTGCCGGGGACTTCGTGGGTCCTGATGTATAATCCGGGGGATGTGAGATACGCATCGCATTCTAATCTGCAGTGCCAAGGCGAACGCATTATGAGCAACGCCTGCCGCCCTGAAAGGGTTTGACGAGTTACGGGGAGAGCTACGATCAAAAAGCTCTGGCTGCGTATCTCAGGGGTGCCGTGGACGAACACCGCCCGCCCACTTCTTGCAGGAAAGCCAGACCGCCTCTTACGCATCCCACTGGGCTTCCGTGAGACACCCCCGGAGGAGGGTGCATGCAGCGTTACGGTCCAGAGGGCCCGCAGACGTTTTGCATGGCGCCATCTACGGGAGCGTTGAGTCATTTAAAATGTCGTCCGATCAGGCGTGGGAAGTTCGGTTTTTCTGATTCCCATGCGCGTCTAAGTGTTCGTGTTGTTTGCTTAGTGCTCTCTCTCTCTCTCACAGTTCGTGGTGTTCTCTCGTGGCCCGCAACCTTCCCAGCTTGTCTTCGTTACTCGCGCTTTGTATTCTCGTCGCGAGCCGAGCGAAAACACATGTAAGGCGAGGCAGCCCACCAAGCGGCAGTGGAAGCCCCAACAAAACTCTCAATCGAGAGTGCAACAACAGTATGAATTGTCTTCGCGAGTGGTCCACCTAATACTTTGAGTGTGTGTCGTCTGGCCTTCTTTGGGTCGCACGGATGGCTCATGTTCCACGCTTTGTCAGCACTTCTCTTCTGCATACCAGGACCGCCTCTGGTTGCCTCCTGGGAGTACCGCTCGAAAGAGAAAAGACGCCATAAACATAAACCTTTGGCGCTCCGCGCGGATTTCTTGGATCCGCGCTATGCCCCCCTGGCGGCGCCTCCGGCGCCGCCCCTGGCGCGCCCCGCGCGCAGATCCAACAAATCGGCGCGGAGCGCCAGAAGTTTACGTGAATGCCGTGTTTTCTTCTTCCGCTGCTTCCTGCATGGGGCCCAGAAAGGGCGCCCCGATTGCCCCACTGTTGCCCAAGGTGTGCCCCCCAGACGGCCCCAAGACGGCCCCAAGACGGCCCCGCAAGAGGGCGCCGGACGGCGCCACTGTTGCCCGCGAAGGCCCCAGGCCAGCCTCGGAGGGATCGCAGAAACGCTTCCCGCGCGGCCCCGAAAGGGGCGCACGAGGACACCCGGACGGCCGAACGCACTTAGCCACCCAAGGCGCCCGCATGTCGTTATAGCTACAGATCTACACATGTATATGTGTATATATATATACAGATAGATGAATATATATATATATATATATATATAGATATAGATATACATACATACATATACACCGTGCTGCAGGGGGGGTCGTGCCAGCTGCCCCGCGTCGCCAGGGGCGCCCCAGGCCTCTGGGAGCCGTTCGGGAGGGGCCCAGAGCGATCCCCGCTCACCAAAACAGCGACCCAAGACACCCAAGACAGCCTCCAGACAGCCCAAGAGGCCTCCAAGACGCCCCAAGAGGCCGCCGAAAACTTGCCCAAGAGGCCCCGGTGTTTGCCGGACTTTCACGAGTGCGCATGTCCAGCTCCCGCGTCCCGTGCAGTTCGAAACGGCCCCAGACGCCCTGGAGTTCGCTTTGAGACGGCCCAGGAAGTTCCCAACACGGCCAGAAGACAGCCCCAGAGGGCCCCCAGACCTCCCACGAAGCCGCCAAACAGTCCCTCAGACTTGGCCAAGACGATCCCGGGAGCCCCTCCTTGCCAGCATAGCGACCCAAGAGAGCTTCCAGACAGCCTAAGATGCTTCCAAGACGCCCACAGAAGCAGTCGAACATCTGCCCAAGAAGGCCACCAGGGCCGAATTCCACGCATTTCAAGAGGGTTGTTGCCAGATTTTCACGTTTGCGCGTGTCCAGCTCTGGTAGTTAATCCGAAACGGCCCCAGACGCCCTCCACTTCGCTCTGAGACGGCCCAAGGAGCCTCTAACACGGCCCGAAAGCAGCCCCACATGGCATCAAGAGAGCCCCCGAAGCCGCCAACCAGCCCATCCGAATGCCAAACAAGATCCAGGGATGCCGCGCCTCGCCAACATCGCGACTCCAGATGTCCAAGACAGCTTCCATGACGCCCCAACAAGCCGCCGACAACATGCCGAAGGAGCCCCGAGAGCCGAATCCCATGCATTTTACTACTGTGTATGAGCGATTTTGCACGGGCCCCAAACGGCCTCAAGCTCGCTCTCACCAGGCGAAAAACGGCTTCAGAGGCTTCCAAGACGATTCACGAAGCCGCCGTGAAGCCTCTCAGTTCTGTCCAAAACGGTCCTAAGAGCCTCCCTTCAGCCGCCGCGAAGCCCCCCGAGACCCGTCTCGAAATGGTCCAGATAGGCCCCCCATCACCAACATGACGACCCAAGACGCCCAGGACGCGCCTCCAAGGCGCCCCAAGAAGCCCCCATGCAACCTTCCCAAGAGCGCCTCAAGACGGCCGAAGAGGGCCCCGAGACAACCCAAGAGGACCCCAAGATTGCCACAAAGGGCCTCGCACACCCAGAGCCCCCCTATGACGGCCCAGAACAGCCCCATGACGGACGAACAGGACCTCGACCTTGATGGCGATGATGTTGATGGTGATGATGTTAATGATGATGTTGATGTTGATGATGATGTTGCTGCTGATGATGATGTTGATGATGCTGTTGATGATGATGATGATGTTGATGGTGCTGACGATGAGGATGGTGATGATGGTGATGATGATGATGAGGTTGATGATGTTGATGAAGACCGATAATGATAATGATGATGATGATGTTGATGGTGAAGACGATGACGATGACGATGACGATGACGATGGTAATGATGATGCTGCTGATGATGATGATGGTCATGATGGGTACGCCCGCCAGCCCCCTTCGCACGCGTGTATCTGGAGCGAGCGAACGTACGATAACGATGACGATGACCATAGCGATGGCGATGACGATGGTGAGTCTGATGATGAGGATTATCATGGCGACTGTGGTCATTAGAATATTGACGATGATGACCATAACGATGGCTAGGGGATGCTGGTGACGGTCCTGGTGTTGCCGATCACGCGCGCGAGGACCACGCATTTTCGGAGCACGTGCATACACGATGTTGATAACGATGGCGATAGCGACGGCGATGGTGATGATTATGTGCATGATGCTGATGGCGATGATGATGGGAATGATGGCGATGATGATGGTGATTCTGATTTTGATGATGATTTAGATGTCCGCCAGCCTCTATATCACGTGATCTGGACGCGCCTCTCGGGAGCACGTTCACCAACGATGACGACGCCGATGCCGATGACGAGGACGATGATGGGGATGTGATGACGACGGCGATCATGAAGGTGATGCAAATGAAAATGATTATACAGGCTTAAGCCACATCCGCCGACCCCTCTACGAGTTGCTGCGCCTCCAGGACCGCATTGCACGAGACTTGTCCGAATCAGGACACGGCGCTCGACATCGTTCCTGTTGCCTCGTTGCTGTTGCCTCGCATGGCGGAGGGAAGATGAGACAGGCAAGAAGTACAAAGGCAAGGAGAAGGAAGATGAGAAAGGCAAGAAGGACAAAGACAAGGAACTGACGGAGGAGGCGGAGAAGGACGCCTCGCCTTCGGCGGGTGCCCGTCGCGGCGGCCAGACGCGGCCCGAAAATTCACTGCGTGCGGGCTCCAAGGGGGGTCCAGGGTCTGTTGTCTGCCACCTCTCGGGCAGAATTCCGAAGTCAGAGCGAGGAAAAGTAGCAAGAAGGCGTTACGTCCAGGGCAGTGTGTGGCACGCTCTGGGATGTCCGTTGGGATCTCGTGGCGAGGATTCTCGCAGGCCTCCTCGAGGCAGTTTCGAAGGGTCTTGGGGGCCGTTCTGGGGTTTCTTTTGGGCCTCTTGGGGGCTACCTGGGGCCTCTTGGGTGCCTCATGGGGCCTCTTGGGGCCGCTTGGGGGGCTCTTGGGTCCTCCGGAGAGCTTCGTTGGGCGGAGCGCTGGAATTCGCGATTCGTGGTCCTTCTCTTGAGTCCTTCTTGGGGCCGTCTTGGAGCTCTCTTGGGCCGTCTAGGCGCCTCTTGGGCCACGTTGGAGTTCTTTTAGGTTGTCTTTGGGGCCTCCTGGGAGTCTCGTGGGCCGTCTTGGGGTGGTCCTGGGGGCCTCGTGAAGGCTAACAAGTTGGATATGCTGGAAACGCACGCTTTCCGAAGGCAATTTCAAGATTTGGGTTTCTTGGGGGCTTCTTGGGAGGAGACCTCTTGGACGCTTTGTGGGGTGTCTTGGCGGCCTCTTGGGCCGTTTTGAGCTCATCTTGGGCGTCTTGGAACGATCTTTCGGCGACTTTGGGTTCTCGTGGACCGTCTTGGCGGCTTCTTGGGAGGTGTCAAGTCCTGTCGCGCAGCTCCAGAGCGAGCCCAGGGAGCCCAGACCGCCCCAGCTGAGTTCGGTCCGGGGCCACCCGGGGCCGGGGGGGCGGGTCAAAATCCCGGTTTGGGGTCCCTGGGGGGGGATTGTGGGGAGGGAACAGTCTCACACGCCTGGAGACCCAAAAGGGGCCGGCGGACTACAGTGTGATGGCGTCCTTGGTGACGCTGATGATGCACATGAAGACCCTTATGATGACGATGCGGCTGACGATGCTGATGGCGCTTGTTGCTTCGGTCTGTGCATGCTGTTGATATCTTGGCAGCCGGCGGGTCTGTATGCCGTGATCAGCGCGACGTGAGCACCCGCGCCCGCGGCGTGAGTCATCTTTCCTTCTGTTTGTCCTGCTTCCTTAATTTCTCCCTCCGTCCTCCCTCGCTGGTGTGCGTCCTCAGTGCGAGCACCCCGGACATCGCCCGATGCGTTCGCGCGCTCGCGAGCTGCCGTTCTGCCCGGGGGGGGGCGGCCCATCCTCGGCGCGGTGCTCTGTTTTGGCTCGCTTCTCCTCCCGCTCCTCCTCCTCCTTCGCTTTCCTCTTCCTCCTCCTCCTCTCCTGCCGGGTCTTTTTCCAGAACGCCCAGGGTGGCGCGCGCGTGCTCCCTGTCCGCGCCAGTGCTGCGCGGCGCGGTCCGCGGGCTGTTCAGGGCGCTGCTGGTCTCCCTCGCGATGCCTGGGTCAGGGGCGCCTGGCCCACAGGCCCGATGCGAGGAGAAGGAGGGAAACAACAGGGAGGACGAGGTCGTACACTAGAAAAGGACGACCTTCAATGAGGTTCGCAGCCATCATCTCCCGTGCGCCGCAAACGGTTGGGACCTCAATTTGGGCCTAGGCAAGGGCGGAGCGCCCGCGGCGTTGTCCTACTATTGATGTATATATACTTGTATCAATGTGTGGGTACAGGTAGTTGTTTCTATAAGTATACATACACATATACATACACATCTTCATATATACATAAATACATGCACTTTGCTTTCCCGGGGCCAAGGTGGCTTCAACAGGTCCCCGGGAGGACCACAGGGGCTGAAGGACCACCTTTCTCCAAAAGGTCCCAAGAGGGCCCCGCGGAGACCGAGCCAAACCCAAAAAGGTGCTCGGAAGAACCCAGTCAGTCTCTGGAGGAGCCTGCGACGGCCCAAGAGGGTCCCGCTTCTCCCCACATGGCCCAAGCCAGCCTCCAAAGGGACCCCGAGAGTGCCCTTCGCTCCCGCCGCCCCCGACATGACCAGGCCCGCCACCCTTGATTCAGATGGCCGTGCACCCCACCACCAACCATCGCCGACGCTTGAGTCGGGCCTGCCCCCCCTACAGGGGGATTTTCGTCAAAGAATAATGAAACATAGTCAGGGGATTATGTGTTGAATAGTTGTTGCCTTTTTGGTGCATTTTTGGTATATTTTTTTGTTCGTCGAAAATCCCCCTGTAGGGGGACACGCCCGACCTAAGCCGATGCTCTTACCACTCCCAACCGCCCACGCGTCGCGCCACCCAGCTGCCATCATCGAGCGTTCCATCGGTCGTGGTCGTCTTGGGGGGGGGGGGGGGGGGCGGAGGCAGAGGACTGCAGGGATCACGGGGGATGGGTGGGAGGCAGGGCGAGGGAAGGCAGGCAGGGGTGGAGAAGAGAGAAGGGACGAGGGTAATGAAAAGGAGGAGCAGGCGGGGGGGGAGGGGGCGTCGAGGGCCGGGCCATGGAGGAGGGAACGGACCACAAGAGAAGCAGCGGGCAGGCGGGAGTTGAAGCTGGCAGTGGTGACAAGCATGTGTTGTCTCCGTGGGCGTTTGGCGTGCTGCGTGCGGTTGGTGGTGTGGATATCGACCGTGGTCATCGTGGTGCGCTTTGCGTGCTTGTCCTGATGTGCATGGGACGTCTCGGATGCGTGGTGATCGTGGTTCGTGCGCGGCGGAACCAATAGCATGAGGCCCGTGAGGGGATTCTTCTGACGCCCCAGTTGGAAACTTAGAGCGCGCGCGGTGCGTACGCGTGCGTTTCTGCGCGCATTATGTATTCATATACACGTAGACATCCATAGCATAGCTTATGGAAGCTACGTGCTCACGTGCTATGTAGTTGTTGTTTCACGTCCACGTTTCCGAGGGCCTTTGTCCATCGTTCGCCATGTCATGCTATTTCATTTTCTCCACAGTCATCTGCTGCCAGAAGGCAATTCTGTGCCAGAAGGCAATTCTGTGCCCTGCGAGAGGAGGAGTGCAAGGCGCAGGAACGAGAGCAGGGTCTTTGATGAGGGGGATGAAGACGGCGAAGAGGATACGTATCAGGAGAGGATTCGTGAAGAGGTGGACTACGACCAGGAGGGCGAAGAGGCGGGCTCTGCCAAACAATCGTTCACGCACACACACTGCGAAGGTGCGCCGCCGACAGATTGGTACATGGACGGCATTGTGCAGCTCGGGCTGCTGAGGCCCTCCCAGCCGGGTCCACACATCGAGCTGCCCTTCCGGGGGAATAAGGGGGGCAATGACGAGGGGGAACAGGATGGAGGATACGGCAGGGGGAGGAGGAGGGGGAAGGAGGAAGAGGAGGTGGGGGAGGAGGAGGAGCAGGAGGAGGAGGATGAATGGGAGAACACGGCGAATGATGGGGAGATGCATTGCCGTGGGAGGTGCATGGGGAGGAGGAGGAAGAGGAGGAGCAGGAGGAGGAGGAGGAGGAGGTTGATGAACAGGATGATGAGCAGCAGCAGGAAGAAGCGAATGATGAGGGCATGACAAGGATCAGGAGAACGATCTGGGGAAGAAGAGGCTCGGGAGAAGAGATCAGAGCAATGACCGTTGTGTAAGATGGTGGAAGGCATGGTGGGGAAACGACGGAATTCGGAATGAAGGAGCACAAGGCGAAGGTAACGGAGGAAGCAGATCTCCTGGAGGAGGAGGAGGAGGCGGAGGAGGAAGAAGAGCAGGCTGACCACCAGAGTCAAGGGGTTTGGATGAGAGGAAGGGAGAGGCGGACGAGCACGCGGTTACAGGAAGGTCTTTACACCACGAGCTCTGCAAGCACAGGGATGTAGCGGACGCAGCGCGCCACACCCGCCAGCCCGCCAACCGCGCGCCTGAGAGCCACCGATTCCGTCGACTGTGACTCGCCTGTCGCATCACTGGACAACCCACTGAAAGTACCCACACCCTGGAGGAGGAGGAGGAGGAGGAGGAGGGGGGAGGAGGAGGAGGGAGGAGGAGGAGGAGGAGGAGGAGGAGGAGGAGGAGGAGGAGGAGGAGGAGGAGGAGGAGGGAAGGAGGAGGAGGAGGAGGAGGAGGAGGAGGAGGAGGAGGAGGAGGAGGAGGGAGGAGGAGGAGGAGGAGGAGGAGGAGGAGGAGGAGGAGGAGGAGGAGGAGGAGGAGGAGGAGGAGGAGGAGGAGGAGGAGGAGGAGGAGGAGGAGGAGGGGAGGAGGAGGAGGAGGAGGAGGAGGAGGAGGAGGAGGAGGAGGAGGAGGAGGAGGAGAGGAGGAGGAGGAGGAGGGGAGGAGGGAGGAGGAGGAGGAGGAGGGGAGGAGGAGGAGGAGGGGAGAGGAGGAGGAGAGGAGGAGGAGGAGGAGGAGGAGGAGGAGGAGGAGGAGGAGGAGGAGGAGGAGGAGGAGGAGGAGGAGGAGAGGAGGAGGAGGAGGAGGAGGAGGAGGAGGAGGAGGAGGAGGAGGAGGAGGAGGAGGAGGAGGAGGAAGGAGGAGGAGGAGGAGAGGAGGAGGAGGAGGAGGAGGAGGAGGAGGAGGAGGAGGAGGAGGAGGAGGAGGAGGAGGAGGAGGGGAGGAGGAGGAGGAGGAGGAAGGAGGAGGAGGAGGAGGAGGAGGAGGAGGAGGAGGAGGAGGAGGAGGAGGAGAGGAGGAGGAGGAGGAGGAGGAGGAGGAGGAGGAGGAGGGAGGAGGAGGAGGAGGAGGAGGAGGAGGGGGGAGGAGGAGGAGGGGAGGGGAGGAGGAGGAGGAGGAGGAGGAGGGGGTGGAGGCGGGCCGCGCGCGCCCGACCCGAGGCACCGGGTGCTGGGGGCTGGCGCCGACGGCCAGGGCCCGAGGGACTGCGAGGACTCGCCGATTTGCATTGCTAGCTCATTTCGTTCCGCCTTCTGCGGCCGGGGGGCGGGAGCTTCGCCGTCTCTTGTGCTCCTCCCTGCTCCGTCCTCCCACCCTCCTCCCTCGCCTTCTTCTGGCACGACCGCGCGTCGCCGTACCACGTCTCGGGCCAACCTCTAATTGTGCGCACGTCGTATGCTTTGCCCGCGCGGCCAGCGCTCAGTACAGCACGGTTCGCACGCCGAGCAATAATCCTTCTCCCTCTCCCCCTTCCCCTCCTCCCCCCTTCCCCCTCCCCTCACAGGCCAAGTGGGCGGGGGGAAAGCAGAGCAGTGGCAGCAGGGCCCTCGACAGGGACAGCCTGCGTAGGCCAGCGAGGAGAGGGCTCACTTCGATTCCTCCGATTCGATTCGATTCGATCTCGATGGATTCCGATTCCGATTCGATTCGACGTCGGATTCCGATCCGGGATCCGATTTCTCCATGGAGGCCTACGAGCCTGCCCATGTCTTCCGACTCCACTCCTCCCGACTCGGCTGCCGATCTCCGCCGGTCCGAGTCGTGCCGATCGCCGACTCGGCCCATCGATTCGATCCTGGGCCCTCCTGGGAGGAGGTGGGGGTGGAGCCTCCTGCGGGGAGCCTCCTGGGAGGAGGGGGTGGGGGGGAGCCTCCTGGGGGAGCCTCCTGCGGGGAGCCTCCTGGGGGAGCCTCCTGCGCCCGCCTGCTCGTCCAAGCGCCCGCCCGAGCAGCCCCTCTCGGGAGCTGCAGGGCCTGCGCAAGGATGCCCCCCGCCCTTTCCCCCCTGCGCCGTCCGGGCCGTCCTGCCCTCGTCCGCCTCGGGAGGGGGAACACACACAGACAGACACAAAGCACCGACGCTTCCCAGGAAAATAGGGGAAACTAGTCGAAATGGGGGGGCAAACGAAATTCCTGAAAGTATAGCTATATTTGTTTATTATTCATTCATTTATTTTATTATCAGTATTAATAATAGTATTCTTTTTATATATATATATGCAGGGGGTGGTCCTGGAACTTGCGTGTACTTCTTTGTGTGTCCCTGGGTCCTTTCACCCTCCCCCTCCTCGCCCTCTTTCTCCTCGCAGCCCGCGCCGCGCCGCGGGGAGCCCCGGCGGAGGCCGCCTCGCGGCCCGCCGGGGGCGGCAGCCGGCCCAAGGGAGCAGCGCCGTGGGGCGGCTGCCGCGGCGGTGCGAGCCCTGCGGCGTGCCCTCCACGCGAGGGCACAACGCCGCGGCGCAGGCCCCGCTCGCAGCGGAGCTCCCCGTGCTGCCCCACGGAGCTGCCACCCCCAATGCTCGAGCGGACGAGCCCTGCGTCTTGCCTTCCACGCGAGGGCACGCCGCGGCGCAGGCCCCGCTCGCAGCGGAGCTTCCCGTGCTGTCCCACAGAGCTTCGCCACCCCCAATGCTCGAGCGGACGCCCAGGATCCCAGCGCGAGTTCCGCTACGCCCGCCGAGGGCGCCACCGTCGAATGGCCTGCGAGGGACGACTCCTCGCCTGAACGGAGCGCCGCGTCGGCGGCGGCGCGGGGGCAGCCTCGGCTTCGCGGCGCTGGAGCGCCCCCAAGGTTTCTGCAGAGGTCGTCGCGCGGGAGGAGGCGGAAGAGAGGGCCGAGGAGGTATTCGGAGCGAGGGCGGAGATCCTACCGTGGGTTGCCCGACTGCCGCCTCCCTCTATCTAGCTTTCTGTTCTGCAGGCGGCTCCCCCACTTGGCACGATCCTGCGGCTCAGGTGATGCGCGCGAGCCGTCTGATTCACCACCGGTTTCGCGGCGCTGTAGCGCCCCCTGTTGCTGCTCCTCAGGCTGTGCAGTGGCCCAGGGCTCCCCATCCTCTCAGCCCACTGTCGGGCTCACAGCAGCTGATCACATGCGCTTGGTGTACTCGACATCGGCATGGGAGCGCTCGCACGAGGCTTCCATGTGCCGCTCTGGCTACAGCGAGCAGGCGCCGAGCGGCGAGTCTCTGCGGAGGGGCCGTTCCGCCGGGGGACCAGCTGCCGCTCGCCGCCGGCGCACGGCTTTCGAGCGCAGCACGCTGTCCCCCGTGCGGCGAGTCTTCGCGGAGCGGTTTCCCCGACACGGTGCCCGCGACCACTCGCCGCTCCAGCGCGGCCTCGGTGGCCCGTTCTTGGCGCCGCGGGCCTGGCGCGAGAGCGGCAGCAGGCTGTCCCCGAGCGGCGAGACTCTGCGGAGCGGCCCTCCCCATGAGGGGGCCCGCTACCACTCGTCGCCAGCACGACCCAAGAGGCCTCCAAGACGCCCAAGATGGCCTCCAAGACGGCCCTGGAGCACCCCAAGGGGGCCCCAAGTCGGCCCAGAGAGGCCCCCCAAACGGCTTCCGACGGAATTTGTGTCTGTCTCTCTTTCGCTGCGGTCTGTGCTGTCCGAGGCACCGCAGCAGCGCCCTCTGGAGGCAAAGCCTCATTCAAGCCATTGCGTCCCGTCCTGGGCGCGCCGCTGCCGCTCACAGGACCGGGGCTCGCGCTGGAGACGAAGGCCACTCGAGCCGGATACTCCAGGACACTCACACCAAACGCTCGGTCTCAGCTTAGGTTCAGAGGTCTGCTCGACCAGTTTCTCTTGTGCGTTCTGCCCCTGGCTCCTCCTCCTCTCTTGTCCTCATCATACCATGTTGAGTTGTTCCTCTATCTCTCTACCCCGTCTCTCCACTCGACAGTTTTGCTACAGCACCAGTGCACTGACGCCTGGACAGTAGGAGCTGACGTGTCTCTCGCCGACGAGGCGGATGCCGTCACGCGAGATAGGCTACTGGGCACCCCTTTTCTCTCCCCTCCTTGCTCTCTAGCCTTCGTCTGTTTCTCTTGCGGCCCAGCACCACTCCCTCGGCCACTCCCGTGAGTGCCGAGGCTAGCGAGGCCCGTGTCCCGCCCAAGCGCCAGGAAGGTTTCTGTTGGTGTATGCATCCTGGCTCTCTGGGCCAAGCTTCTCGCTAATCAGCCCCATTCGCCCTGGGGCCAGCTTAAGCGGGATTGGGTCGAGTAGTGCAACTCCTTTTGAGTGGTAACAGGAGGTGTTTCTCGTCCTTACACCTCTTCCTCCTCATCGTGCTGCCGCCCGCGCGCGGCGGGGTGGGGGACGAGGAGGATGAGGAGTCGTGTGGGGCCGGATGAGCACGGGGAGCCAAATGGGGAAGGGGGGACGAGGAGAAGTTCATTTCTGACATGGGCTTTCGTTGGTAGGGCATTATCCGAAGCCGAGGCCGGGGTGTCCGCCAGTGTCGGGTGCTGGTCTGCTTCTGCGATGAGTCCACAGGGCGTGGACTTGTACGGCGGATGGCGGATGTGATGTGACTACTGCAGGGGGAACGGGAGTTGGCTCCTCAGGTTTACTGTCAACCTTCCCTTCGTCATCTATCTTGCTCCCTCCTATCTTCTTTCTAGTGGTTCTCTCTCTTTCACTCCCCTCCTCACCATCCTCCCTTCTTGAGTCTTGCTTACTTCTCCTTCTTCCGTCCCAGCCAACATGTATGTCCCCCCCAGACCTCTTCCCCCTTCTACTCTCCCATCCTGGTCCTCATCGCGGGCCTCCTCCACTCTCTCCCACCATCTCCGGTTCACCCGATGCTCGTCCTCCCCCTTGATGCTCCTTCTCACCCTTCGCCTTCCGAGTCTCCGCTAATCAGCATCATCACCATCATCATCAGCGCCAGCTCGCCTTCCAGATGTACCTCTGGCAGCACCTGGCGGCAGCCCTTGCTGGTCCCCCTGATCCAAATGAACTTCATGATCGCGTCCTGGAGTTCATGCGGCAGGGCCAGCAGCTCTTCTTCACTATTGATGCTACGTATGATGGTCCACGGAAACCATGGACCTCCGCTACCACGGTATCCCTTGCGACGGCCACACCACCTCTTCGTGCTGATCTTCACAGACACCGACGTGCTCTACGTTTGCAGTTGCTTACCCAGTACTGGTCAGCCTGGTGTTGGGCACTATGGCGTTCTTCCAAAGGCATCTCCCATCGTATTTGTCAGTGCTACTCGGTGGTGCAGGCGCCCGTGGAAGGCGGAGATGACCAGGCCGGAAATGTTACGACGAATTTGGGAAATTTGGTCAGCGTCGCTTCGGACAAGATGCCATGGGTTTTCAAGGGGTGCGCTCACTGTGCTATGCTTCCTGCTCTTCGTCGAAGAGAGGCACGCGCACTGGCCTCTCTGCGTGCGCACCGCAGCTCAGTCTCCGCTGCTATCACCGCCGACTTCAATGCGTGGGCTACCACTATTGCAGCTGAGGCAGAGGCTGCCGCGGAGCGTAATGACCCTGCTGCCCTCTTCGCGCTCACCCGCCGCTTGCGCACTGGCCATGATCGACCTCACCGCTCTACTCGAGATAAACAGTGGTACTCTTCTTACTGATCATGATGCTATTGATGCTCGCTGGACAGAACATTGGTGTGATCACCTTGCTGGGTCGCTTACTACCTTTGGGCAATTGCATGCAGCTGACCATCGACCCGCTCCTCCTGATGATGCACCAGTTCTTCCACCGTTGCCCCTCCTTGATGCGGAGACCGCCATCCAGAAGTCCAGTGAGAAAAAGGCCACCGGCCTTGACAACGTCGGCGCCTCTACTTGGAAGGCCGGTGGCGAGCCCGCCGCCCTCATGATGCAGGCCGTCCTCAACGCCACCAGGGCCTATGCTCGCTCTCCCCTCCTGATGAAAGGGGGCCGCATGCAGGACGTCTGGAAGCGCAAGGGAACTCGCTCGGACACCAAGAACAGCAGAGGCATCCTCATCTAGTCGCACACTGGCAAGATCCATGGTGGCTTCCTCAAGGACCTGCTTACCGATCCGTATGTCGCTGCCATCGATGACACCCAGTGTGGAGCAGTGGGCGGTCGCAGCACTGCCTCTGCCTGCTTGACCTCAGCACTCTTCGGCGATTACTGCCGGTCCCACAAGTTGTCCTTCGCCAACCTGTACGTTGACCTGACCGCTGCCTTCGACACTATCTGCAAAGAGTTTGCCATGATCTCTCCGAGTACCCCCGTGGATGAAGCGCAGTCTCGCCTTAGCGCTGCCGGTTTCCAACCTCAGGTATGCGAGCATGTGCAGTCCATCCTCTCCAAGCATGGTTACCTCCTCATGGCTGCTGGTGCGTCGTTGGAGCTATCCACCTTGGTTGCAGATCTTCACACCCATACGTGGATCTCAGTTGCCAAAGATACCATTTTTGAAGATTCTCCAGTGGTACATACTACGAAAGGGGCCCGGCAAGGCTGCAAAATTGGCGCGTTGATATTCAACATCATTTATGAGTATGCCTTATCCCTTGCCAGAGGTCGTGCTCATGATCGCCAGCTTCTCCGTGAATTTCATGTCAGTGGCTCTGGCTGTCCCTGGGCGCTTGATGCTGATGCAGATCCTATTCCTGATGAGCTTCATCCTGATCAAGTACCAGTCGTTGCTAGTGATATCCCTTATGTGGATGATGTGGTCTGGCTCCTTGCGGACGCCTGCCCGTACAAGCTGATCATCAAAGTCAAGGAGATGCTCGCCATTACTGCCTCTTTCCAAGAGCGTGGGCTGGTTTGCAATCTTGCTCCTGGGAAGACGGAGATCTAATTATCCTTGGTTGGAAAAGGGTCGCGCAAGGCCAAGGCTCCGCTTTATGTTCCTGCCAAGAAGTGCTTCATGCTTCCGACCTTCTGTGGCCAACACCGCATCATGATCTCGCCCAAGTATCAGCACGTTGGCACTACTATACATGTCAATGGCTACTACGTGCACGACGCTAAGGTGAAGGCGAGCTCGGCGCTGCAGGCTTACTATGCATTGGCTTATCGTGTGTACGGTAACTACGATGTATCTTTATCTGTGAGGCTGTCGCTGGCCAAGTCGTTGTGCTTCTCCAAGCTGTTCTCCGGCACGGAGGTCTGGCTCGACCCGTCTGAGGACGCTGTCCACCGCCTGCACGCTGCTCGCCTTCGCGTCCTGCGTCAGCTCGCAGGGCGTTGCCGGTATCAGCCCACAGGGCACGGCACCGACGCTTCGGTGCTCAAGGAGTTGCAGCAGCTCCCCACGGACCTCCTGCTCTTGCAGCGCCGGTTGCAGACTGCGGCGGCCTCTTTCGCTGCTGGTCCCAGCCTCCTGAAAGCTCTGCGCTGCCAGCCCGGCACCCGGGCGGCTGCGGCGCTGCAGGCCGACCTCCGCTGGGCGCGCGAGGCTTGCCTGGACCTCCAGAGCCTGCCCGACCCAGGAAAACAGCCTGGTCCCTGGCTCTCCCTCTTCTGCTCCCCCCTTGCCTTCAAGCGAGCGCTCGCTCACATGCTTCCAGAGTGCACGCGCATGCGCACACGTGCTAGCGTGCCCGAGTACTTTGATGCAAGATCTCACGAGCCGCCCCCTGAAGCCCGTTGGGCCTGTCCAGATTGCCCGGCTGAGAGGCGCCGCTGCTGTGCCACTTCTGGGGGCTTGCTCCCCCACAGGCATAGGGTCCACGGGTACAGTAATCCCGCCCGTGATTACGTTTCAGGACCCTCCTGCGCCGTTTGCTCCAAACGCTACAGGTCGAAAGCTGCCACAATTGATCACCTCGCTCACCGCGCCCCTGTGTGCTTCCGAGCAATCCAGAGTGGTGGATATCCTAAATTCTCCTGGCAACAGATCAGGAGTCTCGATAGAGCCGGTCGCGACCTGGCCAAAGGCCTCTCGGGACGTTGGCATGAGCTTCGCTGGGGTCCCCAGTAGCTCTTCCTTTTTCCTGCATGCTGAACTTATGAATCATCACAGGGTTTGCCCTCTTATGTTGTTTGTTGTCCTTTCCATCATCTTCATCATCATTATATCATCATCAACACCATCGTCATCATCATCACCATCATCATCATCGCCATCATCATCAGCATCATCATCAGCGGCACCAGTATCATCATCAGCAGCGTCAGCATCAGGACCATCCAAATCAACATTAAACGTGTCAGTCGTGCCTGTTCATTCTTGCAGTCGCCCTCATCATCCCTCGTTGCAGGTTTTCCGCCCTCCAACACATCCTATGTGCACTTCTGCCTTGTTTGAATTGTCCCTGCTGTTCTCCTCTTACCCCCAACCCATTCTCCATCATTCTCTTATCCACCTCCTCATTCCTCTGCTCTCCTCATCCGTCTCCCCCCTTCTCCTCACACATTTTCCCTCCATCCCTCCCCCCCCCCTTCTCTCTCCCCAGTCCTCCTTCCTCCGTGCCCCGTCTTCATTCCACTTCTCTCCCTCGTAATAGTCCTGCCCCATCCTCCCTCCTCTCTCTTCTCCTCTCTGCCCCCCTCGCAATATTCCGGCTCCTCCTGCCCCTCATTCCCCTTGCCCGCCTTCCTGAGCAGCAATGGCAGCATGAAGGATCAGGAGAAAAGGGGGGTGGCTGTAGCGGAAGAGGAATAGTGGAAGGGAGACGAGCAGCACGTGGAAAAGGTCAAAACGGCTCCCCGAGGTTGCGTCGCTCTTCCTCGGGAGTTCCAGCGAGGCGGCTTGTGTGTGTGTGGTTGTGTGTGTGTGGGTGTGTGTGGTGTGTGTGTATGTGGGGGAGGTTGGATGTGTGTGTGTGTGTGTGTGTGTGTGTGTCTGTGTGTGTGTGTGTGTGTCTGTCTGTAAGTGTGGGTGTATGTCTGTGTGTGGGTGTGTGTGTGTGGGTGTGTGTGTGTGTGTGCGTGTTGGTGTGGGTATGTTTGGGTGTGTGCGTCTGTGTTTGTGTGTGGGTGTGGGTGTGTGGGTGGGAGTGGGTGAGTGTGTGTGTGGGTGTGCGTGTGTGTGTGTGTGTGTGTGTGTGCGTGAGTGTGTGTGTGTGTGTGGTTGTGTGTATGTGTGTTTGTGGTGTGTGTGTGTGTGTCTGTGTGTGTCTGTGTGTGTTGTCTGTATGTGTGTGTGTGTGTGTTGGTATGTGTGTAGGAGCGTGAGAGTGTGGTGTGGGTGTGTATATATGGGGGCGTACGTGTGTGTGTGGGTGGGTGTGGGTGGGTGTGGGTGGGTGTGGGTGTGAGGGTGTGAGTGCGTGTGTGTGTGTGTGTGTGTGTGTGTGTGTGTGTGTGTGTGTGTGTGTGTGTGTGTGTGTGTGTGTGTGTGTGTGTGTGTGTGTGTGGGGGGGGTCTCTCTCTCCCTCTCTCTCTCTCTTTCGTTATGTCTTTCTCTCTCTCCCTCTCTCTCTCTCTCTTTCTCTCTCCTTGTGTTTCCTCTCTCTCTCTCTCTCTCTCCTCTCTCTCTCCCTCAACTTGTTGTCAATGTCCTCCTTCCGCAACCGTCTCGGGGTCTGTTGGGGAGCCTTTTTGGGGGGCATCGCATGGGCCTCCCAGAGGTATCGTGGGCCCTCTTGAGCCCTCTCGGGATGTCTCGGCGTCGTCAGGGGGGAGGTTCACTTGGGTTGTTTCGGAGCTGTCTTGGGCTGTCTCGGACTCCCCCGAAGGCTGTTTTGAGCTGTTTTGGAGGCCTCCTTGGAGCTCCTTGAAGCCGTCGGGACGCCACGTTGAGCCGAGAAGCCGAGAAGGCCAACCATACAGAACACACATGGAATAACGATCTCTTGTCCGGTGGGTGCGACAGCCACCATATAGTACATATTGTTCGCTCGTTATACACGTGGAGCAGATTCGTGATCAGAAGGAGGTTGTTAGGCAGGCGCGCAATGCATCAACGCAAAACTGAGACCCATGGCGTGGTGCGTAGACTGTGGAACGAATGTCATGGTGGCATCGGCGTCTGGATAGTTGCATCTCTCGAGGAATACAGGCCGCATCCTGATGGCCGGACGTGCACGTTTGCTTTTGCACCGAGGCCCGCCAGAGCCACATCGAGCCACATGTGCCGCCAGCAGTTTGGCAATACCACCACCATCTCAACATCATTGTCGTTGCCGCCACCAGCGTCGACAGCATGGTCACCATCGCTATAGCGCCGGGGCGCGCCATCCCCCCAGCCCCTTTTGTCCGCGCGAGGGTCCGAGGTCCAGAATACGGGAACGAACAATGACATAAACCTCACAACTCGGAGGTCCGCGCGGATTTCTCGGATCGGCGCTGGGACCCCCCCGCGGCGGCACCTCCAGCGCCGCCCTTTGGCGCGCCCTTCTGCCCGCGTGCCCCCGTCGGCGCACCAGCGAGGGCCCGAGGTCCAGCAAGGGGGGCCCCGGACGGTCGCCGGCCATGCACGCGGGGGCGCCGCCATCGCCGCTCGCGTGAGCGCCGCTCGCGCGAGCGCCACCGCGGCGGCCGGCGCTGGGGCTGGCCGGCAGCGACGCCGTGGCGCCGCCGCTGGCCCCAGGGTTAGGTCGGGCCTGTCCCTCTACAGGAGGAGTAGTCAAAAATAGTCGCAAAATAGTGTGGGGCTCTTTTCTTAACAGAAAAGTGTGGGGAGCGTTTTTTTTGTGTGTTTTTGTTTATTTTTCGTCCAGGGCCCGCTTGCAGGTGGACCGCCGGCCCGACCTGCCCCCGGGCACCTCCGAGGTCTGGAGCCCCGGGCTGGGCTCCCGGGGCGCCCCTCGCGGTGCATGCCGGGCCCAGGGCGGCAGGACCCCCGGGGCGGCAGGGAGCCAGATGCCCGTCCACGGCCTCGCGGTCTGGACAGAGTGGGACTGCTGGCATCGCTCGGACGTGTGCTTTTTCTGTTTCGGCGAGGGCCCTCGAGGAGCACCCTTTAGGGGAACAGGCAATGACAGAGACATAAAAACTCGGAGCGCCGCGCGGATTCCTCGGATCGGCGCTGGAGACACCCGGCGGCGCCTCCGGCGCCGCCCCTTGCGCGCGGAGCGCGCCAGGGAGGGGGGTCCAGCGCCGATCCGAGAAATCCGCGCGGACCTCCGAGTTTTCATGTTGATGTCATTACTTGTTCCCCTACCTTTGATCAGCGAGTTGTTCGGTTTATGTCATTGTTTGCTCCCCTGCCCTTGACCAGCGAAGGACAAAGGCACGCGCGAAGCCGAACAAGACACGGAGGCTGTGGGCGTCCGAGCGACGGTCCTCGGAACACCCAGACCCCCGACGCCGCGCCTTTTTTCGCCACGTCGACCCCGCGAGGTCTGGATCTTGGCGGCGCGCCCACCGCGGGGTAGGGGGAGGGGGGAAGGCTTCTTAGATGGAGGCTGCTTCTTAGAAGGCGCCGACCTTGCATCTACAGGGAAGGCCCACGCCTTCTAAGAAGCAGGGGCGCTTCTGAGAAGCATTCCCCCCTTCCCCTATCCCCCCGTCGCGCGTGGCTGAGGATCCCTTCCTCGGGGCCCGTTCCTCCTCCTGCGCCGCTTTCTGACACGGTCCCGGGGCCCAGCTGGAGGGCCCCTGGTCGCCGAAGAGAGCGAACAACCCCCCCGTCGCGATTTTTGTGCACAGCGCGAGGGGCTCCTGGGGATCTCGGGCATGCAGCTCCCGGGAGGTTCCATTGTGAGTTTGCCCTGGTCCGAAGTCCAGCCTAGAATCCGACTTCATCCCGCTCGATCCCGCGCAATCCCACTTAGAAGCCGCGTTCATCCCGCTCGATCCATGGCCCAGTCCGGCGCAGCAGCCCCCCAATGGAGCTGAATTATCCTTAATTTTTCCGACGAGGACCTCCGACGAGGACCTCCCAGTAGGTGCCTCCTCATCCGACGAGGCCCCCCAAGGGGGCTAAATTCTTCCGACGAGGACCTCCCAGCAGGTGCCTTCTAACCCAGTGGGTGCCTTCTCATCCTCCCGACGAGGACCTCCGACGAAGACCTCCGACGAGGCCCCCCAATGGGGCTAAGTTCTCCTTCTAATCCTTCCGACGAGGACCTCCCCAGGAGGTAAATTCTACAAGGTGTAGTGGGCCGCCACAGACCGCGAGGGCGTGGATGCGGCTGTGGCGCCGTGGCTCTCGCGGAGGCCGGGCTGCCTCCCGGGCCGGCGGCGGCCGGGCGGCCGGAGGCGGCCCTCGGGGGCGCAGGCTGCAGGAGGGGGACAAAAAAACACAGACACAGATCGGGAGGGAAGAGAAACACACAGACACAATGAATCGTCGATCCCCTAGAAAAGATGGGAAAATGTGGGAAGTGGGGGGGGGGAAGACGAAAATCCAGAAGATATGGGAAAATATGGGGAACCTGTTTATTTCTGTGTTTTTATTTGTGTGTTTGTGGGCCCCTTCAACAAAGAATCGTCGATTCCCAGGAAATGCGGGGGGGTGGACAGAACCCCTACCCTGACACGTCGATTGGTGAACTGTCTGGTTTCGGCTCTCGAGAGGGTGCCGCGGCCGTCATCTTCCAGGTGTGCTCCCGCCAGGTTTGGTCCCGAGGTCGCTTTCACTAAACAACAGTTTACTAAAGGGGGTTCTGTCCATCCCAAAGAAAATGTCGGAACATGTTATAGGCCTCCTGGGTGGGATCCGAGTAGATGGGGTCGGAGGATCGCGCCGCATCACCGATGCATCGGCGATGCGTCTCCTTGTGGGGCCCAATTTTCTCCACGCCGACGTCGCCGATGCATCGCCGACGCCGCCAGCGCATCGGCGATACATCGCCGATGTATCGGCGATGCGGCGAGATCCTCCGACCCCATCTGCCCGGACCCCATCTAGGAGGCCTCCAGGAGGGAAGAAACACACAGGCACAAAGAATCGTCGATTCCCAAGAAAAATTAGATGGGAAACGTGTGGGAAGTGGGGGGGAAGACGAAACTCCAGAAAATATAGAAACAAGTATTGGGAATCCTGGGATGTGTGTGTGTGTGTGTGTGTGCGTGTGCGTGTGCGTGTGCGTGTGTGTGTGTGTGTGGTTACGTGTGTACGTGTGTGTGTGTTCTTTGTGTCTGTGTGTGGTGTGTTGTGTAGTGTTGTCTTGTCTTGTCTTGTCTTGTCTTGTCTTGTCTTGTGTTGTGTTGTGTTGTGTTCTGTTGTGTTGTGTTGTGTTGTGTTGTGTTGTGTTGTGTTGTGTTGTGTTGTGTTGTATTGTGTGTGTGTGTTTTGTGTTGTGTTGTGTTGTGGTGTGGTGTGCTGTGGTGTTTCTCTATTTCTTTGTGTGTCCCTGGGCCTCGGCATCCCCGTTTAGGTACCCCATCGGCATCGCAGACGCCCCCTGCCTGGCCGCCGGCGCTAAAACTGTTTGCCCCTGGGCCTCTCTTCGCAGCAGCGCGGCAGACGGCGACGCGCCGCCTCCGGGCTTCCGCGTGCAATACCTTAGCTCCATTGCAACGCAATGCAACGCAATGCAATGGCGCAATGCAGCGCAATGCAATGGCGCAGCATAGATTTGCATTGCAATGACCCCAACCCTCTTGCACCACCACCTTTCAGCTGGACGCCCTGGTGCGCCAACCAAACCTAGCTGCTCTGGCATGCACGCTTTGAAACGCAACAGGTGCCGTGCTCAAAACGTCCGTGCCCAAGACGTACGTGTTCTGTTTACGTGTTGAGCTCCGCATCAATACGCTGCACGCCGGTCGATCAAAGTAGGTAATTCTGGATTCCCAGAACCCAATCTACTTCAAGCGCCTTCCTACTTCAAGGATCGATATGGTTTGGCTGTTGCTTGCTATTCTTGGGGCGGGCCCGAACCCAATCTACTATCTCCGCCTTCCTACTTCCTGTTTCTGCCTGCTTCTTCCGGCCGACGTGTACGTGCTGCGTGTTGCGCAGCGGGGCAGCTGAGCGACCAGACCTTCCCTATCCCTGTGCGCCCCCCGTGGGGGCCCCTCTCCCCCGCAGCTCCGGCGGCAACAGGCCACGCGCCGCCCCCGGGCCCGGCGGCGGGGCGGCCCGAGGCGCTGCTCGCCGGCGTGGCGCCGCAGGCCCAGCCCAGAGAGCGCCCGCCCCTCGCGCTGCGGGAGACAGAGTTCGGGTATAGCCAGGACCCCAGGTAAGGTTGTGTCGGGCGTATCCCCCTACAGGGGGATTTTCGACGAAAAATGAAACGCACCCTAAAAATATGTTCAAAAAAGCCAAGCAAATACTCAGAACATAGTCCCCAGACTATTTTTGGATTATTTTTGGACTATTTTTGGGGTATGTTTTATTTTTCGTCGAAAATCCCCCTGTAGGGGGACAGGCCCGACTTACAGGTAATGGGACCCGGTTAGTGGTAGGGCCCCGGGGCCCTCAAATTGGCCAGAATCACTGAACCAGATCTGCCGTAGCTCGTGTGTTTTCGGGCGACGGCAGCTCCGGTTAGTGGAACGGGGAGGGGGGGGGGGCGTCCCCCAGCACACGTCACTACACCAGGTCCCACGACACCCAGTTCTACCAACGCACGCCCGAGACAGAGTCACGGCGGGAGGCGTTCTCCCCGACTTTCTTTCGGCCTTCGAGTATAGGGGATCGGCTGCAGCATCGATGTGCCCCCAATTGGGTTTTCACGCCGAATCCATCGACGAAGACATACCATTTCCACAGATCTGCCAGATGTCAACACGTTTCCCACGGATTTGACGGGACAAATCAAGCATGGGGCGAATCAATTCTGTAGTCGATCCCAGATTCGAGGCCTCCAGGGGCCCTCGCCAGCGCTCGCTTCGATTCCTTCAGCCCGATTCGATCCATTTGCGGTGGCTCCCGCTTCCGATTCGATCCGACTCTGGAGTCCGACTTCTCAGCGGAGACCTGCTAGCCCGCCGCTGTCCGCCGATGCGACTTGTCTCCCAACTCGGCTGCCGAGTTCCGCCGTTCCGATTCACGTCGATCGCCGATGCGACTGGCCCAGAGCCAGCCCCTCACGCTGCGGGACAAAAGTCACGGCGGGAGGCCTTCTTCGCGATGTTCGGCCTCCAGGGGCCCTCGCTGGGCCCGAGGACCCAGACCCAGAGATCCGACGCTCCAGCAAAAATTGGAGCGGGCGGTTTTCGGCCACTTTGGGCCTCCAGTGGCCCCTTTCCGGGCCTCGGGAGCGTCAAGAAACGATGCAGTACGAAAAGCCGGCCCCGGGGAAGGGGTCCGGACTTCTGGGGCCCACGCACCGACAACACATTGGAGCAGCCAGATGTCTGGGGACCCCCTCGCGCTGTGCAGCAGCCAGGACGGGAGGTCTCTCGCGATTTTTTCGGCCTGCGGTGGCTCTCGCTGGGCCCAGGGGCCGTCCAACAGCGACGCAGGATGAGAAACCGGTCCTGGGGGAGCGATCCAGACCTCTGGGGGTCGACGTTGTGAGTCGGCGGCGGGCGAGGGGGGGAAGATGAGAAAGAGAAGGCCCTCTCAGAAGGCGGCGGGACTTCTCAGAAGTCCTCGCGACGTCTGAGAAGTTCTTTTGGTCTTCGGAGGAGCCTAGACAACTTTTCAGAAGGTCGGGGGACTTTCGCACCTTCCGAGAAGGCTTTCTGCTTCTCATTTCCCCCCTCGCTCGCCGCCGATATGCTCGGCCACCGGGGGTCCTCGCTGGGCCCCGGGAAAAGACCGTCAAAAAGCGGCTCAGGATGAGAAACCGGTCCCGGGGAAGAGATCCTCAGCCACGCGCGGAGGGGGATAGGGGGAGGGAGGACTGCTTCTCAGAAGCGCCCCTGCCTCTCAGGAGGCGTGGGCCTTACCTGTAGATGCAAGGTCGGCGCCTTCTAAGAACCGGCCTCCTGAGAAGCCCTAACCCCCGCCCCCTCCCCCCCCCTGTGCGCGCCGCCAAGGTCCAGACCTCGGGGGGTCGACGTGGCGAAGAGAGCACGGCGTCGCGGGCCGGGGGGGCGAAGCGCTCCTCCGAGCGCTCCTCGCGTGCACCCGCCTCCTGCCCCCTCCCGGGCTCCCGGCGCCGTACCTCCTTCGCACCGGGCGCTGCCGCGGAGCAAGCCGAGCTCGCGAGGTGCCGCAGAGGCGTCGGCTCTCGGGGCGCCTGCCGTCTCGCGCCTCCGCAGAGGGCAGAGAGAGCGGGGGCGCAGCGAGGCAGGGCGAGGGCGCGAGGGCCCCACCCCGTGCCGTCGTATACCCTCCGGCCTCGGGGGCCCTTCACCTCGCGTCCCCCCATCCCACGACTGCAGTCCTCGCCCCGTCCCGCCCTGCACTCCTCGCCCCTCCCTTTCTGGCCCCATCCCACCCTGCGTTCCTCGCCCCACGCCTGCATTCCTCGCCCTCTGCTCCTCCGGACCTCCTTGAGCCTGCTCCCCCTCCCTCCCTCCCTCCTCCGCGTGTCCTCCCGACCCTCGCTGGGGATCCCGGCTCCCGACTCCGTCCTTCCACATGATCCTCCCTTGTCTCCTCCACTGCCCTCCTCCGACCGATCGCAATGCGCAAATTGTCTTGGAATCCACTGTCGGGATCGACGGCGGAACGGCTGACCGACATCACGTGGAACTGCAGGAACGGGACGTAGTACTTCTCAGCTGGGACCCCGATGCTACCGAGTGGACCAGGTTGCCCCACAAAACTTGTGCCCAATTCGGGGGGGCAAAGACTGGATTCGTCACCAAGTCCTGCTGCAATGATGCGATATTCATGAGCACTGCATACCCCCGAATGCCGTACGAGAGATCCGCAGCCTTCGCAGCAACGTCCAAGGGAGAGCAGCAGGGGTTCGGACCCAATCCCTTCGGTGCGGCGATGTGTTCCATGTTTACGACCGTGCACCCGTGTAAAACAACGACCACGGTATCGCAAATCGTACCGCCAGTTGGTTGGAATTCAGCACCGACAGAATTAGGATGCATAAAAACCTCTGGCGATGTGGGAACACTCTCGCCACACATTGCGTGTTATACCAAGACGCAGCCGGGCTGGTAACCGTATGAGTAGAGAGAAGTTTGGGAAATACACGCTTTTTTGGGAAACGAGAACGTCATGAAAGTCCATATTGTTTGCACGAACATCGGCCGAAAGATTGTGACTATCACCCACTGCTACGTGGGGGGATACTTTCCACGGGCCCACAGGGTGGGGAAAGCCGCCTGAAACATTTCCTACTTCCTACGGGGGGCGAACAGCTGATCGTCAGGTCCCTGGCTCTGCGATGTGCGGGGGAACGTCTGCAGCTCAAGGGTTTGCAGGGGGCCTCAGGGACCACGTGCCGATCTGCCTCGTCCTATCCCCTCGCTGCGACACCGCCCGCAGGCCCGAACGACCCGAGAGCAACGCTAGGACCGCGACAAGTGCATGCACTGCCTGCGATACGGGACATGCCCCCAGGAATAGGCGCGGCGAGTCTACGAGGAGCTTCGTAGGGTTGATCGCAGCGATCGATGCCAGCGCGCCCGACGGGACCTGACACTTTTCCTGCGCAGTAGTACGATGCGATACTTGGTCACAACCATTTGGTAGGGCCTAACTCTCTCCCGATTCGATACTCGAATTTCTCAAACACGCGAAGAGTTTCGAACTCCCGCAACAGTGGCGGGAGATGCGACTGGAAACAGTTCAAGGACCTGAAACAGTCTTCGGCAGTCTTCTGAATTGAGCAAGAGCGACCCCGAAACAACCACAAAATTGGATAGTCCGAGGAAGCTCGGCGCGTTTACGAGCGCAGCGATGTCTCACGGATGCACAAGCTCTGCAAAAGGAGCGCCCCGCCAAGGGAAGGAGGAACGATTGGGGTCCCGATCGGCTGTGTCGAATGCAGGCGAGGTCTGGCCGAGTTCTACAAGGATGGAGACCCCCCCCTGATCGATCGCTCCGTTGCTGCCGGTTTGGGGGCTCCCCGACATGCTCCTTCTCGCACAGACCGAGAGAGCATGGGCGACCTCGACGAGCCAATCCGACGAGTGGAAGAGACGGCGACACAGAAGGAGGCCTGCAAGTTTGGCCTGGCGAAGGCAGGAGGCCACATGCGAACCCCTCCTCCTCCTCCTCCTCCTCCTCCTCCTCCTCCTCCTCCTCCTCCTCCTCCTCCGCGCAGCACAGCGGGAGAAGAAGGAGGAGTAGGAGGCGGAGGAGGAGGAGGAGGCTCCGTGTGTTCATGTGTGTTGGTTCCGTGGTTGCGTTGTATAGTGCCCTGGCCTGGCTGGCGATGAGCTGGGTCTTGACGTCCTCTTGCTGGTGTCGGACGGCCTGGCTCTCCTCGAAGTCTCTTGCTCTGGACTAGTGTTATTATGTTTCTTGCTGCTTGTTGTGTTGGAGGTAGCTCTGCATGCAGATCTCGTGCCTGAGGCAGCCGAGCGCTGGTGTGGTCCTGTTCCTGTTTTTCCTTTTGCTGGTTGCTGCCAGGGAATGTTTCTCGTATCTGAACTCGGCTTTCCGCAGTCCCACCCGAAGAATGTGCACGGTGTCCTCGCTTTTTCTGGCCCGTGCGCTGACTGATGGCGGCAGATTGTTCTGCGACCCGGCTCCTCGGCCCCAGTGCCTCCGGAAGCTCGTCGGGGTCACGCAGTTGCCTCTTCTGTCCTAACCGTTGTTGGCAACCGCGCTGCCCACTCGGTCTGCGGTCAGTTTCACTCCGGGCTCCTTCTCGCTCGCCGGTTTTAGTAGGGTGGAGTCCCCTTCCCATCAGTTGGGAAGCAAGGGCTCTTGCAGGAACAAAAAAGAAGTTGCCTCTTCTGTCCCGCGATGGGCCCGCGCTCCTCTGCCGTCTCGAGCTCGGCCCCGAGCGCCTCCTCCCTCCTGCTCGGCCTTCTGCAGGCCCTGGCGAGGGGGGGAGCAGGCCCGGCCGAAGGATTGCAATTTTTTTTTGACGAAGGATTGCAAAAAGACCCTAGGATTGCAAAAAAATCCTAGGGTTTTTTTGCAATCCTTCGTTCAAGGGGGGGGGGGGCTGGGGGGGGGCTCTGGGTCGGAGGAGGAAGCCGAGGACCTCGAGGTCCCTCTCCTGCTTTGCTGCGCGAGGCGGCCCGCACGCCTCTCGTCGCCTTCCCCAGCCTACCTCGTGCCGATCCTGGCGAAGGATTGCGAAAAAACCTAGGATTGCAACAAAAAAAAGCCCTGGGTTTTTTGCAATCCTGGGTTTTTTTGCAATCCTGGGTTTTTTTGCAATCCTGGTTTTTTTTGCAATCCTACCTCGTGCCGATCCTGGCGCCGCTCCCCTCGCGCTCCTCGCTGTGGTGCTCGGTCAGCTGGTCGAGGTGCGTGCTTCTCTCCCCTCGCGCTTCTCGCTGTTGTGCTCGGTCAGCCGGTCGGGGTGCGTGCTTCTCTCCCCTCGTGCTCCTCTCCTTGGCCGGGTGGACGTCGTTGCCGCCGTTGGCCCTCCGACGGAGGCGACGAGAGGGGCGAACTGCCCAGGGGCGGGCATTGCACGTACTGCGGAGGCGCTTGTTAAGGAATAGTCCCAGGAGGCGCCAGACCCTGGGGACATCTTTATCCAATGGGGGCGGCTGGGGCGCGCCTCTCGAATCATATGCATGGATCTCGGCCCTCGAACTGAGAAAATGGGACAATGCCCCGCCCGCCGAAGACATGGACTATCGGCGCCCCTGGACCCATGAAATTGCTGCCCTCCCCTAGGCTATTCACCCCAGTCGCCGCCCCTGGTTCAGGTCCCTGACGGTGTGTAGTAGCTGGTGCTGGCCGTCGTCCCCGAGGGCGTCTGCTTCCTTGCGTTACGGGCTGTTGTGCTACGTGTGTTGATTGCAACGCTCGCGTGCTTCCTCTGTGTGTTATCACACTGGGGCTTGTGGGCCTCGCCGCGTCATTGTAATGTTAAGTCGGGCGTGTCCCTCTACAGGAGTAGTTTTCAACAATAGTCAGCAAAATAGTCTGGGGACGAGTCGTCGACTAGTGTTGTACTATGTTTGATAATTGTTTGGCTATTTCTGCTTTCCGTCCAGAATCCGCCTGTAGGAGGACGTGCCCGACCTATTTGTAGTATGCCGTCGCCTGTTCTTCTTGTTGGAGCTGTTTGTCGAGGATCTCGGAGCGATCGGTGGCGGTCTCGCTTGCGGATCCCGGCGATGGTGCTGCAACGTATCCTCAATGGCACCGTAGCTGGTACCCACTAATAACGGGTACATTGGGAAATTGCCGAACGTTGCCACTTTAGGGCCCCTTTGTGGCGTTGCAGCGTTGCCCCCATCGAGGAGGATTGGGTTCGCCTGGTCCCTGGCCAAAGTGCCCTTCAGTGGAGTCCCCGTGAGAGGGGCGGTGATATCCGCTGTGCCGTCGACCTGGGTTTGGGATGGCGCTCCGTTGCGTCGCTTCTGCGTGGCGGTCTGCGGTCCTCGCGTTCGTCGCCCGCTCCCGACATCCTCGCCTTCCCCGATGATGTTCTTCTGTATCTGTGTGTGCCCGTCGAGCTTGCGTCTGATCTCGGCGCTGGATTCGTTCAGCTGGGCGAGGTGTTCCTGCGCGGTGTTCTCTGCGTCCTTGAGCGTATGTCTATATTCACCAAGGTCCCCGAGCGGGTCTCAGATGAGGCAGCTGTTCTGTATCGTGGCTTCGGCGAGCGTGGTCACGTTGTGCGAGTCCTCTATGGGTAGTTCGGCGCAGTTGCTTCTGGGTTCGACGAGCGCGTAGGGTTTGAGCATCTGGCGCTTGTTCTTCCTCCACCATGTAGTGCAAACCATTGAGGATATTGGCCGTTCCTTCAATTGGGGGTGGTTGGTCTTGTCCCTCTTCCTCATAGGTAAGACGTCAGATATGATGGTGGTAGTCATGGCGTTGTGCTGTGCAGTCGTCTTCTCGTTGTCGTCCCGGCGCTCCTCCTATTGTTATTGCTGTGTGATCTGGGTTTCTTGTCAGTATTGGTGCTCTTGTTTCTCTTCCTTTCCCCGTAGGGGTTGTCCTCTTTCATTTGGCCAGTCCTGCGCTGTTTGCCGGTTTGGGTCGCGCTGCTGGCTTCGGCGATTGTCCTGTTATTTGTGGTCGTGGTTGCCACTAAACTAGGTCGGTATGTTGGGTCTGCTTCCGGCGCCACGGTGGCTGCCCGAAGGCGCGGTGGTTGTTGGGCGCTGTGGTGAGCGCTGAGAAGGTCCTGTGTGCTGGCGATGCGCAACAAGACTCGCGTTACGTCGGGCACGTCCCTCTACAAACGGAAAAAAAACATAAACAAATCATTCGGGGATGATTTGATAACGTTTGCCTGCTTCAAATGTTTTTCTTCAACCCGCCATAAGGAGGACATGCCCGACCTAAGACTCGCGCATCGGCACGCGCCCTCCGCAGCCGCCTGTGCCAGGCGGGGCTGCGGGACCAGAGGGTCCTGGACGTCGCGGTTGGCGTAGGGCCTCGCGGGCCGCGAAAACAACAAAGCTTGAAGTGAATGTGGCGGCGAGACATCGCGGGTGCGGGCACCGCCACGCTGGCCGCCGCCGCGAGACCTGAGAGCTTGTCTCGTGGGCGGCGGGTTCGGGCGGACGCGGCTTCCTCCTTCCGCCGCTCCTCCTCCTCCTCCACCTCCTCCTTCTATTCATCCTCGTTGTTACAATTCTTATAATTATTATCATATTTTTCGTCTATCTTTTACAATTATTATCAGTTGTATTAGCATTGCTACTACTACTACTACTACTACTGCTACTGCTGCTGCTGCTACGACTACTACTACTACTACGTCTACTTATACTTCTACTTCTACTTCTACGTCTACGTCTACTACTAGTACTACTACTACTACTACTACTACTACTACTACTACTACTACTACTACTACTACTACTACTACTACTACTACTACTACTACTACTACTACTACTACTACTACTACTACTACTACTACTACTACTACTACTACTACTACTACTACTACTACTACTACTACTACTACTACTACTACTACTACTACTACTACTACTACTACTACTACTACTACTACTACTACTACTACTACTACTACTACTACTACTACTACTACTACTACTACTACTACTACTACTACTACTACTACTACTACTACTACTACGACTACTACTACTACTACTACTACTACTACTACTACTACTACTACTACTACTACTACTACTACTACTACTACTACTACTACTACTACTACTACTACTACTACTACTACTACTACTACTACTACTACTACTACTACTACTACTACTACTACTACTACTACTACTACTACTACTACTACTACCATTACTACTACTCTTACTCCTACTCCTATGTTTGTTCCTACTCCTACTCCTACTCCTACTCCCCCCGTTTCTCCTTCTCCACCGTGAAGGCGAGTTCCAGTCATTGCAACGCGTGCAGGTTCGCAGGAGCCCATCTGGGCCCTACGCATGCGGGTCTTGATAATTTTCGTCGCGGCCCACAACCTATGTGATGCGCAGCGGGCTCTCATCGTGCAGGCGGACCTGGCGCGCCTCCCGATCGCATGTGCCTCCCGTTCTCATCATGATCCCTTCCCTCTCTGTCACCTTCCTCCGCCCTGGTACCCTGAGATCCGACGTCGCGGAACAAGCACGACCAAAGCCCTGGACCGCATCGTTCGAGCTGAATCGATCCGCGAGGGCCCCTATGTTCGATGTCTTTTCATGGGAGCCTTGTGCGGCAACATTGAAGTCAGCTGTTCCTGCATTTGGGGCACATTGGGATCGCAATTGCCTCTTCCTCCCGCTCCTCCTTGCCCTTCTTGTTGCTCCTCCCCCTCGTTACTTTCGTTTTCATTGTGAAGGAACGGTTACGGTCCAAATCTGGCTCCGATTAGTTGTTCCAAATCCGGTCCGAAGCAGGCTCAAATGCGACAGCGTTGGGGGCCACGCAGGCGCCCGTGGAACGGGCACCAAACCTGGGGCCCGGGCCCGAATCCAGGCGAAAACGCCCAGTGCGAAACCAGTACGACGCCCAAGTCCCAGTGTACCGCCTCCTCCTCCCCTGCCTCCCTCCCTCGCCGTTCTCAGTCTGCTCCTCCGTACTGCAGGCCCTGGCCGGTGCTGGGCGACAGCGCCCGCGACCCTGGATGGTGCACATACCGGAGTTGGTCATCGAGTTCGACGTCTCTGAGGCCGAGGAGAGCAGTTCCCCTGTTGGAGGAGGAGGAGGAGGAGGAGGAGGAGGAGGAGGAGGAGGAGGAGGAGGTACCCTGAGGTCTAGGCATCGCATTTGCTTCGTACCAGGCCCTCTCGGGTCGGTTCTGGCCAGAGAGAGATGCCGCAAAGAGGTGGTGCACAAGGCGCCGGTCTTCTGGACCATGTGGTACATTCCCTGATGTCCCCCTGTTCTCCCTTCCCCCCTCGGTCACGCGCAGAGGAGGGTAGGGGGAGGGGGAGGGCTTCTTAGAAGCACCCGTGCTTCTCAGGAGGCGCGGGCTTTGTCTATAGTTGTAAGGGCGGGCGCCTTCTAAGAAGCAGCCTCCTTCTGCGTCCCCCCTCCCCCTACCCAATTGTGCGCGCCGCCAACTTGCCCCCTCTCATCTCCTCTCTGGCCCGTCCCCTTCCCCCCTTCCCCCCTCATCCGCCCTTCTCCTCCGCTCCCCCCATCCTCTCCACCCTGGGTTGCAACTTCTGGGTTGGGTTCCGATAGAAGCGATTTGATGGGCTGGAGCCTGTGGCCAACTGTAGTGGAGCGAGTGGACGACTCTTCCCTCCACCGCCCTCCTTCTCCCACTTCCTCCTCCTCCTCCTCCTCCTCCTCCTCCTCCTCCTCCTCCTCCTCCTCCGCCTCTCCCCCCCCTGGAGCAAGGAGCTCGTACTACTGTGGGTCGCGCATAGAGGGGCAGAGTTGGTGGAACCATGTGACATGGACCGCCAGGCGTGGCAACCAGGCACTTTTTCGTTACCGTCCAGCGAAGCCCAGTGGCACAGGAGGACAGGCGGAGGAGGAGGAGGAGGAGGAGGAGGAGGAGGAGGAGGAGGAGGAGGAGGAGGAGGAGGAGGAGGAGGAGGAGGAAGGGGGGGATGCCAAGGGAAAAAATACGCAACTTCTGGAGAGGGCGAGAACTGACTCCGGCGAAATCGCCTGGCAACCGGGCACACGTGCGGACGAGGCAGCCGGGCCCACCCCGGGGCCCTCGGCGACGGGACCCCCCCCGAGCGCCCGCCAGGTGGAGAGCCCCCCGGCGGCCAGGGAGGGCCCCTCACGCCATGAGTGCGAATGCTTCTGCGAGCTCGTGCAGGAGCAGTTTCGTGTGGGAGGGCACTGGAGAGTGCGCTGTCGGAGTTGCCCTCGATTGGGCTCGTAGAATCGGGCCGAACGACAGGGGGGGGATAGGGCAACGGGGGGTTACGAAATCTGCTGCATGCAGCTGGTTTCGGCCCCGCCGCCGGGCCCATTCCTCGATACATGGGCGCCTCCTGGTGCCGGGAGGCGCTGGGAAAATCAGCTCCGCGAGCTGATTCTCCCCCCCCCCCCGATTTGCTATCCCCCTCTTTTTGCCCGGCCCGAGAAGAGTGTGCTGTCGGAGTTGCCCTCAATTGGGTTTTCAAACGAAGAAGAAAAACAAAAACAAAACGTAAACTATTGGCGCTCCGCGCGGATTTCTTGGATCCGCGCTGGGCCCACCCAGCGGCGCTTTCGGCGCCGACCCTGGCGCGCTCCGCACGCCAAGGAGGGGGTCCAGCGCAGATCAAAGAAATCCGCGCGGAGCGCCAAAAGTTTATGTTTATGCATTTGTTCTTCCTCTAACTGAAGATTGTGATGTCGGAGTTGCCCTAAGGTGGGTTTTTGAGAGGGGTCGCGGGGTCTAGGAGTCATCACCGCAGCAAGCACACGGACAACCCAGAAAGTGGGAAACAAGGCCTCACCCTCTCTTTGGAACTGCTGCTACGTCTACCTCTTGCTTCTGAATTTCCTCCAAGTCCGCTCTCCTGCACGCCTCGTCCGCATACCGCATGTGTCGTCATGCCTTCTCCTCCTTCTCCAGCTCCGCGTCACTCCTCCTACGCGCCGTGCTCATCCTCATTCAATTTCCTCTCGTCCCTGAGAACTCCCATGATGCTCCGATGTCTGCCGCGGTCTGGCGGGGCCTCCCTGGAGAGCCACGTGGCACTGGCGGGGCTGGTGGAGCGGGGAGCGCACATAGCCTGATGACTAACACGGTGTCCAGTTGCCTGCCGCGGTCTGGCGGGGCCTTCCAGGACGGCCAGGTGGTAATGGCGAGGTTGGTGGAGTGGGGAGGGCGCGAAACATGATTAATAGCGCGATGCTGCGATGCCTGCTGTGGCCTGGCGGGGAGTGCCGGGCGACATTGGCGAGGCTGGTGGGGGGTGGAGGGTGGGGAGGTTGCTGGTGGTGTGGGGAGGACGCAGACCTGTCTAATCCATTACCCGAGACGCCTAGCCCCTTCCCCACGCGAGGCAAGTATGTGTATGACTTTCTAATGCAAAAACACATCGCCAGATATGCTACCCTCACCTCCACCGTGCCTCCTAAGAGCCCACGATGGTGGCGTCAATCGCGCAGGTCGCAGTTCCCCAGGGAGCAGCGAGGTCTCGTCTGGTGCGCGCGGCCCCCGACTCCGCCGTGCCTCCCAGGATCCAACGAAAGTGAGGAAATTTGCACAGTTGGCAGACACGCAGGGAGCAGCGGAGTCTTGTCTGGGTCCGTGCGGCCCCCGACCCCGCTGGACCTCCTAGAATCTCGCGCCAGTAGCGCTGTTTGCGCAGTTGGCAGCCACTCTGGGAGCTGCGAGGTCCCAAGTGGGTCCACGTGACCCGCAACTTTGCTGGACCTCCATGGAGCCAGTGAAAGTGTTGACAACTGGTGCAGTTCGCAGCCACCCAGGGAGCAGCGAGGTCCCCACTGGATCCGTGTGGCCCCAGACTCTGCTGGACATCCCAGGAGCCCACGAAAGTGGCATCAGTTGCGCAGTTGGCGGCCACCCAGTGAGCAACGAGGTCCCCGATGGATCCGCGCGGCCCCCGACTCTGGTGGAATTCCCAGGAGCCCACGAAAGTGGCGACAATCGCACAAGCTCCGAGGTCTCGGTTGGATCCACGTGGCCTTCTCCTCCGCTGCTGGACCTCCTGGAACCCACGAAAGTGGTGACAAGTGCGCAGTTCGCAGTCCCCCAGGGAGCTCTGAGGTCTCGGATGTGTGCGCGTCGCCCTCCTATTCCGCCGTGCCTCCCAGGAGCCCGCGCAACTGGCAAAAGTGGCGGCAGCTCGCAGCCACCCAGGGAGCTGCGAGGTCTCGGCGGGTGCGCGTCTTCCCTACATTGCCGTGTCGACAGCTGCGCAATCCGCAGTCATCCAGGGAGCTGCAAGGCCTCGGTGGAGGGCGCGCTCTCCCCTATTCCGCCGCGCCCGCGGTTCGCAGCCACCCGGGGAGCTACGAGGTCTCGGCTGGGTGCGCGTACTCCCTTACTCCGCCGTACCTTGCCCCCCAGGAGCCCACAAAAATGGCGACGGCTGCGCAGTTCACAGTCCCCCAGGGAGTCGCGAGGTCCCGGCTGGGTACGCGTTGTCCCCGACCCCGCCGTGCTCCCAGGAGTTCACAGAAGTGGCAAGAGTTGCGCAGTTCGCAGGGACCCAAGGAACTGCGAGGTTTTGGCCGGGTGTGCGTACTCCGCCGACCGCTGACCCTCCCAGGAACCCACGAAAGTGGCGACAACTACTAGTTTGCAGTCCCCCAGGGAGCTGCGATGTCTAGTCTCGGTGCGCGTGCTCCGTACACCGCCGTGCTTCCCAGGAGCCCACGAAAGTGGAGGTAGCTGCGCCGTGTGTAGCCACCACCCAGGGATCTGCGTGGTCCGGGCTAGGTGCACGTATTTCCTCACGCCGAGTTGCCTCCAAGGAGACCGCGACAGTGGCGATAGCTGGGCAGTTCGCAGACATGTAGGGAGCTGGTGAGGTCTCGGCTCGGTTCACATATTCCCCTATTCCGCCGTGCCTCCCAGGAGCCCACGGGAGTGACGACAGCTGCACAGTTCAAAGCCACCCAAGGAGTTGCGAGGTCTTGGCTGGATCCGCGTGCTCCGCTACTCCGCCTTGTCTCCCAGAAGCTCACGAAAGTGGCGGCAGTTCGCAGCCACCCAGGGCGCTGCGAGGTCTCGGCGAGGTCTCGGCTGGGTGCGGGTACTCTCCTACTCCGCCGTGCCTCCCAGGAACCCACGAACATAGTGACAGTTGCGCAGTTCGTAATCCCCTAGGGAGTTGCGAGGTCTCGGCTGGGTGCGCGTTGACCCCTACTCTGCCATGCTTCCCAGGAGCCCACGAACTTGGCAACATAAGCACTGTTCGTCGCAGTCCCCCAGAGCGCTGCGATGTTTCGGCTGGATTCGCATATTCGTCTTTTCCGCAGTGCCTCCAAGGAGCCCAGCAGAGTGCCGGCAGAGACACAGTTCGCAACCACCTAACGAGCTGCGAAGTCTCGGCTAGATTCGCACACTCCGCTTTTCCGCCGTGCCTCCCAGGAGCCTGCGAAAGTAGCAATAGTTGCACAGTTCGCAGTCACCCTTGGAACTGCGAGGTCTCTGCTGGATCCGCGTGCTCCTCTATTCCGCCGTGCCTCCCAGGAGGCCACGAAGGCGCCGACAATTGTGCAGTTCGCAGTCCCCCAGGGAGCCTCGAGGTCTCGGCTGGACCCGCGTGCTCCGCTACTCCGCCTTGTCTCCCAGTAGCCAGCGAAAGTGGCAACGGTGCAAAGCCACCCAGGGAGCTGGTGAGGTCTCGGTTGGGTGCGCGTGCTTCCTTACTCCGCCGTGCCTCCCAGGAGCCCGCGCAACTGGCGACAGTTGAGGAGTTCGCAGCCACACAGGGAGCTGCGAGGTCTTGGCTGGGTCCGCGTACTCCATAACTGCGCCGTCGTTCCCAGGAGTCCACGAAAGTGGAGCCAGTCGTGCAGTTCGCAGTCACCGAAAGAGCTGCGAGGTCTCGGCTGGGTGCGCGTACTCCGCCATTCCGCCGTGCCTCCCAGGAGCCCACGGAAGTGGCAACAGTTGTGCTGTTCGCAGCCGCCCAGGAAGCAGCGCAGGCGGAAGCAGGAAGAGGGAGGAGGAGCAGGAGACGCGCGAGCAGTGATCTGTTCAAAGCGAGAACCCAACACGCAAGAGGTTTGTGAATACCACGGTATCGGATGCTTGCCGTGGCCCAGCGGGGCTTCCCCAAAGGGCCAGGTGACATTGGCGAGGCTGGTTGAGTGAGTAGGGTGGGGAGGGCACGAAGCTTGAGAAGTTGGTGAGGCGTGGCGGGCTTGCAACAGGCGGGGGGGGGCGTGAAGTCTGAGAGGCTGGTGGAGTGGGTAGTGCTTGCAAGAGAAAGGGGGTGTGGAGCTTGCCTGAGGATGATGATGATGATGATGATGATGATGATGATGATGATGATGATGATGATGATGATTATGATGATGATGATGATTATGATGATGATGATGATGATGATGATGCTGATGATGATGATGATGATGATGATGAGAAGGAGGAGGAGGAGGAGGAGGAGGACCAGTGCAAACACAAGAGTCATCAACGATGTTGGAATCGGAATTAGCCCTCCTTCCAGGCTCCCTCTTCATAGGCCCCTACTGCGGTTCATTTCCACTGAGGGAACTGCCTCGTTGGAAGGCAACTGTTTGAAGGCCTTGAAGCATCTCAAAACATTGATTTCCGGATTTCCACGCCACGGATCAACCTGACTGATGCGCCCTGACGTTCTGGAGTCGTGCCAGAACATTTTTTGGGGGGGCTTCAACACCGCGAATCATCATAACTGTTGAACCCGCTTAATCCTGAATCGTTCCAAAACACCATTTCTGATACATTGATCATGGGAACCCTTGAAACTCATGCAACTGTTCAAAACGATTGTGCGCGGCGCTAAGGCGAAAACCACATTTTGAAAACGACCCGCCCTAAATCCGTGAACCTCTTGCGAATGTTTCAACCGAGTTTGCGCGGCGCTAAGGCGAGAGCCACATTTTGAAAACTACCCGCCCTCAATCCGTGAAACCCTTGCAAATGTTTAAACCGAATGTGCGCGGTGTTAAGGCGAAAGCCACATATGCCCTCAATCCGTGAAATGTTTGCAAATCGTTAAACCGAATGTGCGCGGCGCTCAGGCGAGAGCCACATTAAAAAAACGGCCCGCCCTCCATCTGTGAAACTGGTGCAATCTCTTCAGCTTCAGAATCATAGATGGTGAGGAAGTCTCAGGCGAAACGCCTGGCCCGCCCTAAAAACTGGCTTCGGGGTGCGGCAAGGAGAAGTTATCTATGAGGAAAAAGCATGGAGGAGGAGGAGGGGAGGAGGAGGGAAGGACCGAATCAGTGCTCTTGGGGAGCAAGAGCCCCACTCAGGATGTGGCGAACTCGGATCGGCCTTGACATGTGTGGGGGATGGCCTGGCTGCTCCACGCAGGGAACCACCAGGTGCCCACGAGCGGCATCGCACCAGAACCACAGGCCATCGGGCACCACATGGCCTCACGGGGCACCAGCCCAACGGGCACCGGCGCACCATCTGCCGACCATCTGCCACCTGCGACGCCCGAGCTGCCCTGCGACGCTGCATTACGACAGATGGCGACTTCGAGATTGGGCGGCAGGCCAGCCACCCGATGTGTCGTGACCCGCAGCGCTGCCGGGCCACTTGATCGAAGCCCAGAGCGGAACAGACCATTGCTGGCTGCGGCACCCAGGGCGCCAAGGGGCACCGACCCAGAGGGCACCAGTGCCCGAACCGCCAGCTGCGGACACGCTCGGAACCCGGAGGGCCACCAGCCGAAAGGGCACCACCCCATCGACACTGGCGCGCGAAGGGCCGAGATCAGCTCCAGGAGAAGTCTTTACGCTTCGCGTATCCTTACCAGCTGCCCGGCTGGTTTGTGTCACGCCCAGTAGCTAATTAGGCTTGCCCGTCGGCCCGGACACCCTGCTCGCCGCCTGCGCTCTTCGCTTGCGGCCGCGACCAAAAAAGTATCCTTACCAGTTGTTACCTGTAGCTCTGGACGTCGCGCGGCCCTTCCGCATGCGCTCGCGAACAAAAAGTATCCCCACCAGCCCATCCAGAAACGACGCCCAGGCGAGTTGAGGTGATCAGGGAAGTGTTGGAGCAAAGAGGGGCACAGCCGAATCGTTCGAAGGAGGAGAAGGAGAATGAGGAGGATGCATGGATGAGGGAAGAGAGAGAAGGATAATGGACAGGATGAGGAGAGGAGGAGGAGAAGCAGGAGGAGGAGGAGGAGAAGAAGGAGAAGGGGAGGATGAGGAGGGGGAGCAGGGAGGAGGACAATGGCGAGCTAGGGAGCCTCTAGGGCAGTCTTGGGGGCGTCTTGGCGGTCCCGAGGGTATCTTGCGTACCTCGGGGAGCCTCCTGGGGCCTCTTGGGGGTCTCTCGGGAGCCTCTTGGAAGCCTCTTGGGCGCCCCTTGGGGCCTGCTTGGCGCCTCTTCGGGTCCTCTTGAGGCCCTGTCGGAGCGCTCTTGGGAGCTTTCGAGGCGCTCTTGGGGCCATCTTGGAGGACATCGATCAAAGAAGGGAATTCGCACTGCCCCCCAAAATGTGGCCAACACATTTGTAAAACTAGTGAGTGTGGCGTCCTCGTCGAGGCCGTTTTGGACGCCCTGACACCTCGCCGCCCCCCCTCGTCCAGATCCAGGGGAGGGGGTAGGGGGGAGGGGTAAACCCCTCCCCGAAGGGTAAGCTAAGCAGGGGGGTGGAAGAGAAAACTCCCTAAACCACCTACGCCCAGAGGGCTGGTGGGAGTAGTCTTTTCCAGAAGGCTCTCGAATTAGTCAAGGGTATGATTCGATCCTTGATGTTCGTACACGTCTGATGTCTTGCAAGATTTGTGCAGACAGCATTTCCGTGTTCAAATTGGACTTAGAAGACATCACACATTTCTTTGTTGGTCGGCCTCAGGCGTAGGGCACCAGCCCGTCGGGCACGGGCGCGCGAGCGGCCGACTGCGGTATGCAGGGCGAGGCCCGTACACGCAAGGAGCACCCCCCCTGAAGACAAGCACTGCTTGGAGAAGCAGTAGCGCTTACGTCAAGGCTCGGTTGGAGTAATGGTGGAGCTTGCTCCAAGGAGTGCGACTAGCCATTGATTCCGTGCGTGGCCCGTATCTGCATTTCGGAAGAAGCTGACTCTCTGGCTGATTCGCTAGCGCTGGGCCTGACTGGCCTCGCCCGTTTGCAGACAGCTGTATGTTCGGCGGCCGACGGCTCAACCTATTGCGCAATTGTTGGTAAGCATTTTGAAGTTTCGGTCACCGAGGGTGCAGCCAATGCAACCTATGGCACAACCTGTAGCGCTACCTCTGGCGCAACCTGAGACACGAATGGAACACACAACCTACGGCGCAACATATGGTGTGCCTGTGGATTGCAAAACCTACGGCGCATTCGATGGCGTAACCAATGGCTAGCCCTAAGGAGCGATGTATGGTACAACATGTTCCGCGGCCCTTGATGCAAAGGGAATCAACTGCCCGCACTTCGGTCTTTCGGTTTCAAGCCTGCCGTTGCGAACTGGCCGGTTACAAAGTCCAGATTATGGATACGTTCGCAGGGCAGCCCTTCCACTTTGCTGGAATAAACGTTTCTATCCCGGCGCGCTGCATTTGGAATAGCTTTGGCGATTTCGCAGTGGTGCTCGCCGTGTCCGTTCCCCGCCGGCTTCGGCATCTTGCTGTGTCCGTCCCTCTTGTCCCGTTAATCACTGAGTTCTAAAGCATGACATCACACATTTCACAAGATGTGACGTCCTACTACGTTGCGGTCCTACGACCAATCCATGCTTGCCGTTCGAGCTCGCAGCGGGGCCCGGACTGCGAGGTGCCTTGGTGTATGTCAGTCTCTTCGCGCAGTTGCGTTGCGCATTGACTACCGGGCTGCGAGCTGCACGTAGGTATACGAAAAAAGTTGTGATATATTCCAACTTGGGGCTCATAATCTAGGCCAGCGCGTCACGATTATGTGTTGTTCTTATTGGTGTACCAGTCTTTAGGCCTGGGCGTGGTGGCCATGTCATGATCACCCAAATCCCAAACCTGGCTTGCTAATATCATAACTTATGGCATTCGAGCTTGAGCGTCAGACTGAAGCTTGTATTCATGATTCATGGCCGTTTGTGCAGTGTCGTATCTGGGTAAGCTTTGCTATCTGTAAATGCTTCAGGTATCAGTGTAGGGTCGAATATTGAACAAGTGTTTGCCTACAAGGAGTTCCATCGCCTATTTCAGGATGCACACCCACCCGACGCCTGGGCGATCTTCCTGGACCTGCTCTCCATGATGCGCTGGCACGCGATGCCACCTGACATCAGGAGTGGCGTCTTGCTCAGAGGGCACAGGTCCACAGACCAGGGCTCGATCGTGGATCCACTTGGTTGACTGTATCCGCGGCGATCTGGTGATCGCTGTTTAGCTTTCAACTCGTGGGGGGTGAAACTTTCCGTTGATATCATCCGGCCTGGTCCCGCATGCCGTCCGAAGAGTACCCCGCCAAGGGCCAATATCATATATGGCTAGACCGAGGCGACGGCGAGGCCCGCGGCGACGACGGAGTGGGCCACCGGCGATGACGAAGGCGTTCGATGGATGCGCAGCGCTGGGATGCACCCTTACACGTTGGTCGTTGAAAGTAGGTATTTTCGGACTCCCAGATCCCAATCTACTTCAAGCGCCTTCCTACTTCAAGCATCGACATGCTTTTGCTGTGTTCTGGTATTCTCTGGGAGACCCTGGACCCAACCTACTACATCCGCCTTCCTACTTCATGTTTCTACCTACTTCTTCCGACCGACGTGTATTTCTGGCACGGGTGTCCGGAACGCTCGCGATCGGTAGCCATTTTCCCGTGTGGCGCCGGGCGAGCAGAGCACCACATGCTCCGAGTTTCTTCATAGGCGTGGGGGGGGGGCGTCACCCCCGCCGGCAGCCCCACCTCAACCCCCGTGGCGGGCCGCCGCCGCGCGCCGAAGGCGCTCGGGCCCCCGTCGCGGCGCGTCCGGAGGGGGCACCCACCCACGCTTATTAATACGGGTGATTGCGCAGCGAGCTCTAGAGGAGGAGGAGGAGGAGGAGGAGGAGGAGGAGGAGGAGGAGGAGGAGGAGGAGATGGGGGAAGGGGAGGGAGTGGAGGAGGGGGGGGCGGGGGGGGAGGAGGGGGAGGGAGTGGAGGAGAGGGAGGAGGAGGAGTAGGCGGAGGGAGGGTGCGGCGGTTGTGGGGATGCCAGCTCTGTGCTTGGGCCTCGTGCACACGGGCGTACGCAGCGAGGGGGGGCTGAGGCGCGCAGATCGCTCCAGGGATGCCCCGGGTACCATGCGCGTGCTCTTCGAAAATCTCTGCCATCAGCAGTCTTGGGCCGAATGCGGTTGAGCTTCGAGTCGTTCCCCATGCTCGCGCCACGCCTCCGCCTCGTCACCTCGCTCCTGCCTCCCTCCCTCGTCCATGCTGGTGCTACCTCACGCTCGCTCCGACGCAGTGGCCTTCAGACCCACACGCACTCGGACTCACACGTGCTGCGTCTCACTCGTGCTGAGGCCGCCCACACCCACTCACGTGCAGCCTTACTCGTCCCCAGATCGCTCACCCTCAGATTCCCATCGCACTCAGACCATCTCATACCTAGACTCACCCACATTCAGACTCGCTCACGCAGACCCACTCACACAGAGATCGACCAATGCCCAAGCGCACGCACACATCACCAACACTCAGACTCACTCACACACATACTCTTCACACCCTGATTCACTCATACTCAGACCCATTCAGACCCAGGCTGTCATATACTCAGAATCACTCATACTCATACTCAAATTCGTACTCATACTCAAACTCGTCGCTTCTACGAATAATTCCATGAACTTGATGGACACGATCAGGCGCAAGCGGGTGTTACATGGATCCGTTAGCGCCATTGCGGGGATGTCCTTGGCATAATGTCCAGTTTGGCGTCTCGGTTTTCGCGCCCATATTCTCTGACGGAACTTTGGTTTCGGCTTCCCCAAATCCTTCTCGGACGCCCATGACCACCGCGGCGCTGCAGGCAGGGAACTTGGGCATCCCAACGGGGAGTCGCAAGCGGGTGTTACACGGGCTCGTTTGCCCCCCGATTGCGGGCACGTCTTGGGCGAAATAATTGACGCATCGGACTCCTTTTGATTGAGAGCCCCAAGATCACAGCGATGTAGCAGGCATGGCAATCGGACATCCCAATGGGGAGCCGCCAGGGTGTGTCACAAGACCCGTTCGCGCTCAGAGTGTGGGAACGTCTCCAGCGAGATGCTGGTTTGTTGTTGTTCCGATTCCTTTCCTTTGAGCGCCCCATTTGTGCGGCGATGTGGCCAACATGCCACTTGGGCATCCCGACGGGGAGCCGCCAATGGATACGTCACCGCCAGGAGATGTGTCAGGCGAAACGATGGGTTTAGCTTCTGCGACTCCTATTCTCCCGGTGGCCACAGGGCCATGGGGATTTGACAAGACATTGCGAATGACCCAACCAAATGTGGGTGCGAGTACCGCAAGGCAGGCGGGACGAATGAGGGGCAGCTCCATATCGGGGCCACAAGACGGGTGGTGTGCCAGTTCGGGTTCGGGTTCGCCATGCGGACGCAGCCATTAAGGCTTTCGGTGGAGCCCCCTATGGGGCTGCGAAACTTGTGATGGGTCCGCCGAACGGGGGTGGAACTGCACGCGGACCCTGCCACTTGGGCCTTCGGTGGAGCTCCGTCTGGGGCCGCGAGGCATGTGAGGGGTGCGCCGAAATTGGGGGTGGAATTGCATGCGGACCCTACCATTGGGACCTTCGGTGGAGCTCTTCATGGAGCCACGCAGCGTGTGAGGGGTGCGCCTAAATGAGGGGTGGAGCTGCACGCGGGCCCTGCCACTGGGGCCTTCCGTGGAGCTCCTGATGGGGCCACGAAACTTGTGAGGGGTGCGCCGACATTGTGCGTGGAACTGCACGCGGACCCCGCCACTGGGGCCTTCGGTGGAGCTCCTATGGGGTCGCGAAGCGCGTGAGGGGCGGAATGGGGGTTCGGAACTGCAAGCGGACCCCCTGCTACTGATTCCTTCGGTGGAGCTCGTCATGGAGCCACGGAACGTGTGAGGGGTTCGCCTAACTTGGGAGTGGAATTGCATGCGGACCTTGCCACTGGGGCCTTCCGCTCCCTACGGGGCCACGGAGCGTGTGAAGGATGTGCCGAGAAGGTGGTTGAGTTTCGTGCGGACCTTGCAACTGGGGCATTCGGTGGAGCGCCGTATGTAATCACGAAACATGTGAGGGCCGCGCCGCTTTGGTGGTTGGAGCTGCGTGCGGACCCTGCCAGTGGGGCCTCAGATGGAGTTCCCAATTGAGCCACGAAACGTGTGAAGGGGGTGCGCGGAAATTGACATGCGGAGAGCAGAAACCGAGATGGGAGGATGATGATGAGGAGGAGGAGGAGGAGGAAGAGGAGGAGGAGGAGGAGGAGGAGGGGGAGGAGGAGCGGCGAGATTGAGGCATGGCACTGTGGCATCCCCAGGAAACGCCGCCAGGGGAGAGTCAGTCGTACCCAGAGCCCAACTATCTATATATGTAGATATACATACACCCTGATGTACTCGGTCTGCCGTACCCGCAAGCTCACTTACACTCCGACTCGCTCATTGCAAGCCCTCATTGTGAGCGAACTTACTAGAACAGAGATGCACGTATGGGGACTCTCACGTCGCACCATTCCGGCAGAGTCCGGCTTGGCAGCCCCTTTTGTCGGGTTCAGTCGCACGCTGCGTCGTTCCCACGAAGACCTTCTGAGAGTTGCCTCGTAATGCTGTTCCGCGGTTTGGGATGACATGGGACGGCCTGGATCGGCAGGGGTCGAGTCACGGAGAGGTTCGGACGGACTCGGTTCTGAGGCTTCCGCCGCAAGGCCGCGGGCCTGGCCGCCCTCCACTTTGCCGCCGCCTGGGCGGCGTCGCAGCTGCTCACGCCGCTGATCGAGCTCGGCGTGCCGAGCAGCAGGGAGCTGCTGGGCGGCTGGCCCTACCCGCTGTCGGTGACTCTCCGCGGCGGGGTGGGCGCGGTGTCCGGCGCCGTGCACCACGCTGCTGTCACGAGTGCCATCGGGCTCGTGGGGCTCCTGGCCGCCGTGCTGCCGATGGCCACGGTGGCGAAGCTGGAGCAGAGGCAGCTCGGGCGCTGCCGCGGAAAGGGCGCGGGAGGCCACGGGCTCGTCTTGGCGGGCCTGGCAGCGAACTCGCTGTCGTCCGGCGCGCAGGCGGCCATGGCCACGAGGGCGTTCGACGACGAGTCGCACATGATGCACCTCTGCGTCCTCCTGGGGCACTGGAATGTATCGGGCAGAAGAGAGGGCGGCCCCTGGGCCAGGACGCTCGAGATTCGAGTGTCGAGGTCTTCGTTGTCTGTGTTCTGTCCTTCTCGTTCGGGACTCCTGGAGGCCTCGGAGGCCTCGGGGAGCCTCCACGGAAACCTCCTTTGGGACCTCCTCAGGTTTCCGGAAAGGGACATGGGGCAAGGTCAGAGGAGAAAGAGGTTATGATACAGATACGTTCCAAGTTTTCCAAGGATTCCAAGATGTCCCATTCTTCCACACGGGTTGCAAAGGCAAGGGCCGATCGATTCTCTGGAGTTCCTCAAATCACCGAGTGCGTTTCTCTACTCGCAATGTGCTTACGCGTGAACGTCAGGAACAAACATATTTTCCTCGATGTAATGGATAAGAAATCCCTCGCGGCGGATCCAGGCCATCTGCGAGTAGTCACTTTGCGAGTAGTGGAACTCGCTTGTCCATAAAACGTATCCTGAGCCAATCCTATCATGACATCCTTCCCGTCCTACAAGGGGGGCAGATGGCACATGGAACCAAGGCGCAGGCGCCAGCAGATTAAGTGGCCACACCGTCGCCGCGTCGTCGCAGGCCCGCCCCAGGCGCTCGCTCGTATAGCGCAGTGTTCTCTTTTTCGATACCGACGAAGATGGAGGTGCAGGTCTGGCATGTTCTAGCGTGCTCTGGCGTACTCTGGCGCACTCGTGTACGAAGATGGGGGCGGAGGTGGAGGACGGATGCTCCATTTCGCGGATTTGGTGCCTGGCGTACTCTCCGAGAGGCGCAAAGCGGTTTACGTTTGTTTTCGAATCAGCGGTGGTCGGGTTCCGTCGGGTGGTCCTGAGAATGACGGGATGCACGAGGAATCGCGTGGTTTGGATTTTGAGACAAACGGGAAGCGCGACGCGAATCGCGTTTGGATTTTAGAGCATGGTGAATGGGCGGAATGGAGGTCATACCACCGATCCAAAAAGCGTTCGGAATAGTTTTTGAACCCGCCGTTTACGTCCAACGAGGTGTCCAGGATGGCCTAGGGAGCTCTCAGG
>CAUYUJ010019571.1:27500-35000 GCA_963575745.1 Prorocentrum cordatum | reverse complement strand
CGTCTTGGGGGCCTCCTGGGCCCCCCTTGGGCCCCTCCTGGGTTGTCTTTGGGCTCCTTTGGGTGCGTCTTACGCCGTCTCGGGGCGATCCTTGAGGCCTCTTGGGCCGTCTTGGGGGTCCAGACGGTTCGGAGCGCGACAGTTTCAGCATCCGCAGGAAAACCCAAAACGAAATCTACGATCTCGGCCTCTCTAAGTCCTTTAGGGTGTACCCTCGGAGACGTCCTATAGGGCTTCTTGGCGGCCTATGGGGCCGCCTTTCAGGAGGGGAAAAAACACAGACACAATTTATCGTCGACTCCAAGGAAAATATGGGAAAATATGGGAAGTGGGGAGAAGACGCAAACCCAGAAAATATGGGAACATATTGGGAATGATGTTATTTGTGTCTATTTATTTGTGTGTCCCAGGGCCCCATTCAGCCTTGGGAGCACCTCGGGCCGCCAGAGGCCCGTCTCGGGTCATCTCGGAGCTGTCTTTGGTCGCCGCGGGGCCTCCTCGAGGGGCCGTCTCGGGGCTCTTCCGGGGAGCTACGGTGCCGTGTCGGGCTCCAAGAGCTCTCCGGTGCCGTTTCGGGGCTCTCCCCAGACATGCTCGCGTCGTTCAAAAAATCAGGACGGCGAGTTCTTCGCTACTTTCGGCTCTGAGGGGCCCTCGCTGGGCCCTGGGGCCGCCAAAAAATGATTCAGGATGACAAGCCGGTCCCGGGAAAAGGGTCGGGACTTCCGGGGACGCCGTCCTGAAAAAAGCAGGGCGTCGCATGTCTGGGTCTGGCGGCTCCAGCGGCCCGGGGCCCCCCAGACCCGCAAAGCAGATTCATATTTCTTTGAATGGAGATCTGCGATCGGTTTATTGCTTTTGTCTTACCTTTTGTGCCCAGGGGCTCTTCGGGGCCAGGGGGGCGGGTCGCTGTTGAAGATCCGCAGATGTGTGGCGGAATAGCTGCTGACATCGGGTGGTGAGGGTTGGGTCGGATGGATGTGCGCCGCATTGAATGTTTTGCATTGGATGGTGAGGGTTGGGTCGGATGGATGCGCATCGATTCAAATCTTTCAGATCGAGTGATGTAGATCGGGACGCATGGATGCACACCCACCTAGTATGTTTTACATCGGATGGTGGGGATTGGGCCGGATGGGTGTGCACCGGGTGTGTTTGACATCGATTGGTATAGTTTGGGTCGTATGAGTGCGCGCTGGATAATAGTTTTTCACATCGGATGGTGAGGGTTGGGCCATCTGCGCGTGAACAGATTTGTTTTTGTTGGATACGACGGTGAGTTTTGGGCCAGCTGGATGTGCACCTGCCTCCATCTTTGAAGCTGCTGAAGCTGCTGCAATCTTCCAAAACGAATGCGCCCGGCTCGAAGGCGAGGGCTGCGTTTTGAAAACGAACTGGCCTCCATCCTGGATACAGTGACAGGGTTTTTGAACACGAGAGCGCGCGGCGCTAAGGCGAGAGCCACATTTTGAGAAACGGCACGGGCTCCATTCACTGAAGTTGCTGCGAATCTCTTAGCATCAGGAGCACAATTGGCGTCGAGGTCTCAGGCGAAGCGCCAGGACCGGCCCACGGACACCTCCTGCGGTGCGAAAGGGAGGAGTTATCTAGCACGAAGAGGAAACAAGGAGGATGGGGGATGAGCCGGATATCGAGGTGGAAGGAAAGCACAAGGGGAAGTGTGCAGACGACGAGTGGAGCAAGCAGCTGAATGTGCAGGGGGTGCAAGGCATGTCGGAAGATGAGGAAGAGATGCTTCGCATGATGGGCAAGGGACGCAGGAGGAGAGCTAGAAAGGAAGAGGCCGAGGAAGAGGATAATGACGAGAATGGCTACCGCCCATACTTCGTGCGCGCGGGCGCCGAGCTGGGGAGAGGGAGGCACGCGAGGGGCGCGCCAGGAGGTGGAGCAGAAGGAGCAGCAGCAGGACGAGGCGTCAGAGGAGGAGGAGGGTGAGCGAGGTGGGAAGCACGAGGAGGATCGGATGGGAGACGAGGGGGCCCCACGCCCGCACGCCTCCAGATGAGAACCCAGACTCTCGCGAATACCAACCTCCCTCCGAGTAGCCCATCCCCTCCCCGCGATGCTCCAACACGGGGGTCCATGCCAACGGGGGCCAGTCGGAGCGCCGGCTCTTGCAGGGCCCTGCCGAGCCAGATCATCGGGCACCGATGCTTTCCGGTCGCGCTCGTCAGCGATCGACCGACGGCCGCTTCAAATCGGTCGCGACCGATCGCGACCGATCCCAAACTCGGTCGCGACCGGTCGCCACCGATCGCCACCGATCGGTCGCGGCCGGATCGGTCGCGACCGATTCTGAGGCAAAGAAGTCGCGGCCGCTGCCGAAATTTGAAGCAACATCGGTAGCGACCCATCTCGTCGGTCGCGACTAGAAAATGCCAGTATCCAATGATCAGGGAGAGCCAGGGGTGCAATGACCCGGGCCTGGGCGCAGGATCCTGCAAGACATCCTGCAGGATCCTGCAGAGCCCGACTGTTCCTGGATTTGGACTGCCCCCGGAGCAGAACCTCCCGAACCCGCCCTCCGACTTCGCGCGGCCCGACTGTCCCCACTTTGAATTACCCCCGGAGCAGAAGCTCCCGAACCCGCCCTCCGACTCCGCTCGGCCCGACTGCCAACTTAAACTGCCCCCAGAGCAGCTCCCCGAACCCGCCTGCCGTCTCCGCGCGCCGACTGTCCCCGGTGCGGACTGCCCCCGGAACAGCTCCGCTCGGGGGTGGACAGAACCCCCAACAGTGACACGTCGATTAGAGAATTGTCCGTTTTCGTCTCTCGGGAGGGCGCCGTGGCCGTCATTTTCCAGGCTTGCGCCCGCCAGGTTTGGGCCTCAGGTGGTTTTCACTAAACCACGTTTTACTAAAGGGGGGTCTGTCCATCCCCGATCCGCGTGGCACTCCGCTGGCGACGTCCTTCATTGAGAATGTCGGCCTCGCAGTCAGATGTCTGAAAGCGTTGCTGTCGCCTCAGCGCTGGCGACAGCCCTTCAGTCTTCGAGGGGTACCCTGGAGCTCTTCGTGCCTGTGCTTGGAACCCGCCTTCCGGCTCCGCGCGGCGGCCTCGGCCCCTCCGGGGCCATCCGGCACTGCGCCCCCCCGCGCTGGCGCCGGCGGCCGGGCCTCGCGCGCGCGGGCCAGAGGGGCCCGAGGCAGTGGGCCTGCGCAGGCGCGTGGGCGGCGCAGGCGGCTGACGCCTGAGGGTGGCGCTGCCCACGGCGCCAGCAGGCTCCGGGCGTCTGCTGCTCCTGGGCGTCTCTTCGCGGACGCCGCCAACAGAGGCTCCATTCGTGACAGTGGAGGCGCATGCCAAGAAGCACCCTGCTCGCCTCCAGGGTGCCCCAGGTTTCTTGGGTTTCGATGGTTTTGCGATGGAGAGCGTGACGTTCCCGCACCGAACATCCATGGACGTCCTGGGGTCTCGGGGTTTGGTTTCTTGTGGAAGGCTTCTTGTGGACTGGCCTCCACTGTATCCGTATCCGCGGACTCCCGGGCCAGGCACCTGGGCGGCGACCCCGCGGACACGGGCGTTTCTTCGCGGATGCCCCGCGCGGAACGTAGCCGTGCGACCGCGTATCCGCGGGAGCGCGCCCCGGAGTGCAGAGCGCGAGGGCGCGGATACGGATGTGTTGTGTGCGCCGCTCGTGCACTGCGCTGTGCATGGGAGCAGCGGTCTCTCCTCCAGCCACCCTGCCCTCATGATTTTTGAGGGTGTGGGCGGCGACGGCGACGAGCACGGTGGGGACGTTGGTTAAGGAATGTGCCCAGGAGCCTTCAGACCCTGGATCATGCCTCATCAGATGAGGGCGGTGGTGATATTCATGGCCAGTCCACGAGCGCAGTTCCCCCCGGCTTCCAGACCCTGGACTCCTTATCCAAGGGTTCCTCATCCAATGCCCTCACCGTATTGATACGACGAGCCTCCGTCATGATGCTCGTTCGTGTTCTTGCTCCTGCTCCGCTTCCTCCTCCTCCTCCTGCCCCTGCTGGTTCCCTCTGCTTGCTTCCTCCCCCCTCCCCCGTTCCCTCTTCTGCGTCGCCCATTCTCTTCGTCCTTCTCTGCCTGCGCGTCCCCCTCCGTCCCTCCCTCCTTCCCCGTCCTCCCCCGACGCTCCAGCACCCCCCCACCCCCACCCCTCACTGCATCCGCAGCCGTGGAGCGGGGCTCGTGAGCCCCTCCGCGGCGCAGCGGTGTTGGTCCGGCCGCGCGACGAGCCAAGACGGCTCCGCGGCGACCCGCTCTGTGAGCCTTGAGCCTCCCGCGCTCCCTCTCCAACCCCCCTCCCGGTTTCCTCACCCTCTCCTCCATCCCCTCCCTCTGCTCCTTTCGCCCCACCTGGCAATCATCCCTCCTCCGGCGTGGAGCTCTTCGCATAGGAGTCCGTGCGTTCTCGCCGCCTGCGTGCGTGCGGAGGCGCTCATGCCTGAGTCGGCAGTGGATTGGGCGAAGCGCTGGTGAGGCGTAGGCTGTGGGGTTAGCAGCATTCGCGTTTTTTTGTGATGTACATCTCAGGTAGGTCGGCAATATGTTTCGCTTCGGATGCGACTCATATCAGCCAACATCCGACAGCGATTTTGATTCAAAATGTTTAAATAACATTATTTGAGGAGGGCAGTCGTTCTCCTCCTTTGAGTCGGCTTCGGGTACAATGCATTCGCTAGCCAGTTCATTTGTCTCAGCTTTGTCTTGCGATGTGATGTGCCTGAACGCACTCCATTGTGTCATCATCATGCCCTGCAGTGATATGCGATACATAAATCTGTCGTCGCAATCCGATTATCTGGCGGCGTATGGATGTTGTTATTCATGGTTCATCGCATTGTGTTGCATCGCTCTGTCATTCACGCACGTGCTTATAACCTTGCGCTGCATTGGTCTGACCATCCTATGGGGCGATCTCCAGTCATCCTCACTTCCCCCCTCCTCGCATTCCTATGTCTCCTCTGGTTTCCTGGTATGTCGACCATGCTCCGGCCATGGCCAGCAATCCAGTGCCTCAGCCTCCGTGTCTTGTGTTTGTTTGCGTCCACCGTCCACCATGGCCCCCCCGGTCCGTCCTCCTTGTCCGCCTCGTCGAACTCTGCCTCCTCCTCCTCCTCCTCCTTTTTCTCCTCCAGCCGCTCCGCTTCTATTGCAGTCCAGTGGCTCCGTCCTGCTGTCATGAGCCGTGCACCTCGTTACTCTGCCATCGCGGCGGGCTGATCTGATGTGGATATCGCCCGCGCAGACACTTCCTCTATTGAGTACACAGCTGTCCGGGGCAACCCACACCATCGTGCCAACGCAGCACCGAAGCTGCAGGACGGTTCCGCCGAGCTCTCTGGAAGGGGCTCGGCAGAGCTATTGTCTCCTACGGGGCCCCAGCGGCTGCTCGCAGGTGGAGCCGCGGGCTGTGCGGCGAGCGCCGTACCCGACGGGAGGAGAGCTCATCGCCTCCCTATCGACGATCGACCAAGCTCGCGCGTCCTGGGGGAGGCTTCGGGGGTAGTTCTTCGGAGCATGTCCCGCGCGAGGGCGCTGGTCTGGAATTCGGCGACGGATTCGCCAGATTTGCCAGATTCCCCCGATCTCGCCAGAAACGGAGAGGGGGCCGGGGGCCTCAGAGGGCCGCCTTGGAAAGCTCCAGGTTTGAGTCGGGCCTGTCCCTCTACAGGGGGAATATTCGAAAATAGTCAAAAGAGCGTCCGACCTCGGCAGTCGGGGCTCCTGCACGGCCGCGCGGCCCCGGCGCAGGGCACCGCGCTGCCGCGCAGCATCCGGCGCACGGGCGTGCCCCCTCTCAGTGCAGCCGCTTGCCGCGGGGGGCGGGCGGCCCTCCGCCGAGCGCGGCAGCGGTCGAGCCGTCGGCTCCAGGCCGCCCCGCGGCGCCGGCACCTCCCGGCGTCAACCAGAGGGGGAAGTTCTTCCTCTTCCTCGTCCTCTTCCTCCTCCTCTTCCTCCTCCTCCTCCTCCTCCGCCTCCTCCTCCTCCTCCTCCTCCTCCTCCTCCTCCTCCTCCTTGGGCCGGCCCTCAGGCTGGTCTGGCCGAGACTGCAGCCACTAACTTAGGAGTCGACTTCACTGCAGGAGCCAGACTAAGGAGCAAGGGAAGGAAAACTTTGAAAGGAAGAGCCTGCAAGTTGAAGCTGAGACTTCGTCGCCTGCGCGCTCTTCGTGCTGCTGGAGCTGACACTCGTAAGGTTTGGAATACGGGGCTCCAACAAGCTGGTTATTTTGGGACTGAAATTCTTGGGCTGTCTGTTCAGGAGCTCCAGGAGGCACAATCGCTGTTTTTGAAGGTTGCTGGGCCCAAGTGTGCTACGCGTTCTCGGGCCTTGTCGCTCGCTGTCCTAGAGGACCCTACCTGGAGATCCGCCCTGGGGCCATGCATGTACTGGAGCATCATCGTCTTCCGAGCCGCCCAAGACCCAAGGAAATCAGAATTCACCCTGCCCGAACTCCGACAACTTGCTGCCAATATCCTGGACAAGCCACCCTCGGGATGGGGAAACATACGAGGTCCTCTTGGGGCGGTTTATTTAAGTCTGCCTAGAGTTGGCTGGTCATGGACCAGCCCCATGGAGTTCATGAGTGGGGAGGGCGAGGTCTACCCGCTCACCACCAGTTCGCCCGCGCTCATCCGTCAGATGCTGGAGGCAGCTTGGCACGACAGGCAGGCGGAGCAGGCGGCCATCAAGATAGGAGTGCCAGCATTTGATATGTCGCACGCCAAAGCAGCAGTTGCAGATAAAAGATTATCTAAGCAAGATCGAAGTGTTCTCGTCTCGTACCTGACCCAGTCGATATGGACCAAGTCTAGACTCAAAGAAGCGGGTTACGACATTGACACCACGTGCATATGCGGGGCCCCCCAGGACCACATATTCCACCGCCTTCTGGAGTGCCCCAATTGTGCTCAGCTTCGGGAGGAGTTTCTTGAGGAAGGAGATGTGGAAGCCCTGAAGGACCCAGCAGCCTTTGCCACTTGTGCGGGTTTTCCAGAGCCGCCCCCTTTCAAGGTCCCGCGGCCCGTAGGATTAGGTTTGAATGAGGCTGAGTTTTGGTCCCGTGACGGCCGTCAACCCGCGGAAGTTTTCGTTGGCGAGGTTTACGTCGACGGCAGTGTGGCCAAATCGGGCCACTCTTGGTTTCACGCCCCAGGCTGGGCTACGGTAAAATGTGACCCCCATGGGGAAATAGAAGCCTACTTGTGTGGGCCCGTAGGCAGCGCGCTGCCGCCTACCTCCCCAGCGGCCGAATTCCTAGCGTACTTAGCCAGCAGCCAATTTAGAGGAGCAACTAAGATCCACTCCGACTTTAAGGGAGTCGTGGCCTGCCACAATTCTGGACTCCCTGTCAGTAGGAAGAATATATATGACGGGCTTGGTGCTATGGCCAAGCTTGGAGAAGCCAGCCGCGACGGGGGTTTTGAAGTTGCCAAGGTCAAAGCCCATCAAGATGTAGATTCCCTCGAGCGCTACTCAGACGAGTGGCGCCACGCCTCGG
>CAUYUJ010019571.1:0-25000 GCA_963575745.1 Prorocentrum cordatum | reverse complement strand
GGGAGCACACCATCCCTTCGACGGCGCCCGCGACGACCCCCTGGCGCGCAATTGCAAAACGAAAAAAATGTGTCGCGCCCCGCGGGGTCATTGCATCAGCTCCGGGGGGGCGGGGGGACCTCATTTGTTATTCACAAGCTGACATCCAGCTGCGGCAAAAGGTCGTGACGTCATTTCGCATCAGACCCGCGTGTCATCGTCGCTCGAGCGGGGGAGAAAATGGTGACAATTTGTTGCCCAAGGTGGCCCCATTGGGCCCCCCTTGCGGCCCAAGAGGTACACGAGAGGTACGGGTTTTTCCCACACCCCCTTGTATCGTTCCTCCATTCACTGGCACCAGATAGTTTCCCGCGCTGTCACCGGCCTTCATGACCGCTGCGGACAACAATTCCATGACTATAAAAACTTGGAGGTCCGCGCGGATTCTTCGGCTTGGCGCTGGCGCTGAAGTCCCCTTGGCGGCGCCTACCGAATCGTCGCCCAGGATCGCCGTGGACTTGAAAGGGTACACGCACGCGAAAGATTAGGGGCCACGGGGGGGATGATGATGATGTGGAGGAGGAGGAGGAGGAGAAGGAGGAGGAAAAGGAAAACCAGGAGGAGGAGGAGGACGAAGAGAGGAGGAGGAGGTCCGTTGCCAATTTTGGCTCAAATTGGAACAGGTCCCATTTTGGGCGGGCAGGTTTCTGTCGAACGGTCCAGCGCCTTTCGCCTCCTGGTGTTTTGCGTGCTGGAATCTGTTGGTTCGTGGGAGCTACCACATCAGGTGCTAGCGCAGTATGGCAAGTAATGCTCGGGGTAAGTGATCGGCTGGCGGCCGAGGGCCAGGCATCGACCAAGGTCGCACACGCTCTCGCACTCGGGAACCGACACGTCTTGAAGACGAGTTTCACGAAGCCGAAGCAATCCATGCTCCTGTTCTAGGCGGCGGTGGCAGTAGTGGTTCTTCGTCTTCGGTCCCTCCAACTGGACAACCTGACGATCTCTTCTGCTATGTGGATAGCACGCGGAAAAAAATTATGGCAGCGATTGAATCCATCCAGTCCTGTGTCGCCTTTCTTTCTCGGACATTCTCAAATCACGCACATGGGGTGGACAGACAGGCGGAAACCCGCATGCACAGTGTCGATACCAAGGTTGCATCGCACGAAGGCCGTCTCAGTTACCAGGAGGACCAGATCAAACACCTGCAGGCCCACTTGCACACTGTCACGACTGAGCCCCGTCCTGTCAAAGCCGAGCTGCCGAACACCTTCGACAGGCCTGCAGATACAACCATCGTTGTGGTCCACTTTCGCGAGTTGGTCAACGCCGATGCCGTATGTGCAGCTATCTTTCCATGGATACAGGATGCCAACCTGGACGTGGACGACTACGAAGTACCAGTCTCTCCCGAAGGGCCCGCTGCCAAGCGGCACATCATCCAATTCACGGGCCGACCCCAGCTCGCCGTTCGGGCTGTTCGACATGCCATGTCCGTCATTCGTTTTCGCGGTGGCACATGGCGCAAGTTCTTCGCGCTGTTCCCCACTGGCGGCCGCATTGCCCTCTTCATTTCTGTTGACAAAAGCTAATGCGCCATCCGTCGCGAGCTGGGGGTCAAAGATCAGCAGGCGTCAGTTCGAGACGGCCTGCCCCCACGAGAGCTTCCACGTTGATAAAGACCGTGGCAAAATCTCTTTTGTTTCTCTCTATCTCTCTCTTGGAAACAGATGTTACGCGTCTCGCCCGCTCCCGCGGGTACACGACCGACAGTCAGTCGACTGGGACATCCCGAACATGCTCGCCCTTGGCCTGGACAAGCGCACCCTGGAGGACAAGGTCGCAGCTGCCCTCGTTCCACCGGTGGAGAGCGAATGCCAGCGGTCTCTTTAACGGATTCTTGAGGCTGTGGCTGGAACCTGGCCCCACCTCTGCCTCGTTGCGATTTGCCAGTTGGAACGCGCGCTCTCTCTCTTCCACCGCGACCCCATCCACGAAGTCCAAGGAGTGCGCCGACGTCTGCTCGCTCATGTTTCCCCCCCCCCAGAGTTGCGATTCAAGAATCTCGCGGCGCTGGGAAAGAGACCAGAGACATGATCCACTTTCTCTGCAAGCCGTACTTCTGCATCGCTAGCTTTGCGTCGAGCGCTTCGGGCGGTGTCATCTCCTTGATTCCTGCACCGGCGTAAGTACGAGCTCAAGGTGGAAGTGGATTATCTGGATCTCGCGAAGGGGAGGGGAATATTTTCTTATATTCAGGTTGATGATGGGACGTCTTGGATTGCTCACTTTAACGCTCGCAATTGTGGGCTTCATCGGGAAGACAAACTCCGCATATCTCAACATGTCTTGGGCAAGGTTCAAGAGGCCCCTCTTGACCCCCCCATCAAGTTGGCGATGCTCATTGGGGGTCTCAATATCGTTGCCCCACGGCCGTCGCCCGTGAAACCTGCCCTCTATGTCGCCTTTGGGGCTGGGCATCAGAATTGGAGGGCAACTCGAGATGCCGTTTGGAGGGATCTCTGGGGGCGCCCCGTCGAGATTCAGATGCCAAGCTCCGCCTGCATCTACGCGCCGGATGACGCGATGAGCACGAGTGATACGGTCTTCATTTCCCTGCCTGGATGGGCGACTCGGCAAGTCAATATATGCGGGGTCGCTCAGGGTCTCGTCGAAGTTGCGGAGCGTCGAAAACTCTCGGGCCACGCCGCCGTCGCGGTTGACTCTCGCCCCGCCCCGCCCAAGCATCGGAAATCACGTCTTATTAATTGCGACCTGTGCGACGCCCCCGAGTATCTTAGGTTTGCGCAGGCCTGCCTCGCAGGCGTCGGCCTCGAGGGTCTCTCGCCGCCTGTCCGCCTTGCTTGGTTGGAGATGTCGATGGAAGGGGGGCGCGATATGTTCGAAATGCATATCCGGGAGGCCCGACCGATGCGATCCTTGGGGCGAGCATCCTGCGGCGTTCGATTGCTCGAGCCGTCTGGGAACAAGATTGGAGGTTGGGCCGTAAGCTGGTGCACCCCTATCCTCCTGCACAGCAGGGCCCCCCCTGGGGCTCGGAGATGACGACGCTCTCCCCGGTGGGCCCTGGGGCTTTTTATCCGACCCAGCCAACTCCCTGGAGGAAAGCGGCCGCTTTGAAAAGCTGAGGCGTCCGTGGAAAAAAACTCATCATCCAAACCTGGGGGGCCCGAACGCAAACGCCTTCGTCGACGTCTCCGCGGGGTCCAGAAAAGGGCGACGGCCCGGGCACTCTTCGAACGCAGACTGCATGCGCGACGTTTCCGCAGAGGTGGCCAAGAAGTGTCCGACCCCCTGGACATGGCCAGCGCGATCGGTCAGCATTGGGGCGCAGCTCTTGCCGAGAAGCCGACGCCAGAGTCGCATGGCTCGGGCGTGCACGCGGAGATTTACATCGCATTTAGACCTCAGCGATGCGCCGCCACCCTCGCACGATTTCTCTGCTTTGTCTTGTGTGGGCAAAGCCGCAGTGCACCTGGCCCTGATTGCGCCCCCTGAGCGGCGTGGCAACGAAGGTGGATGGGCATTCCAGGGCTTCAGCCATCTCTCGGGCGCCCCCACCCCGAGGGGAGAGGAGGAAGAAGATCGAGACGGAGGAGCATGCGCTCGATAATGCGACAAACTTCGACCCCTGAATGAAATGCACCGACAACAAGGCGATCACCGCCACGGTCGTTCCCCCTATTTCCAGGGCCCGGGCTTCCGCGGCCACTCGGCTCCAAAGGGGCCGCATCCAAGGGCGACAGTTCGGGGCCAACATCATCGGACTGGATGCGATGGTTAGGTGCTACTCAACGATTCTACCATCTGCAGGTCCGGACCTGCCTCCTATTCGCCGCGTTCGATTCTGCCCGGGCGCCCCCGTCTGTCTCGCATCGCCGGATGCACGTCGCACTTTCCGAGCTGGCCCCCCCGATCCCGCTGCTTGACTGCATCCGATTTCCTTTCCATGGGGATTCTTGTTTCTCGGAGTTTGGAGGCGACGTGGCGTTCATGTTTCCGATCCTGGCGGGGATCATCCAGGGGCGCCCTGCTTCTGGAACGTCCTTTAAGATTTGCATGGGGCCCTTTGGAACGATTTCGAGTCCACGACCGAAGCCAAGCGTCGAGGCATGGTCCGTCTGCGCGCCGACGACGTTGGCACCGTCATTATCCAGCTGTGGTACATGCAACAGCTTTCGCGCATCTTCGAGCTCGCTGCCAAGCTTGCTGCTCTGCTGCTCAATGTAAAGAAGTGTCAAATCTTCCCCTGGCGAGCCCGCGTTCGGAGGCATTCAAAAAACTTTGCCAGATGAGGTTGCAAGCGATTGCCCCCTCCTGGGCTGACTTCCAAATCGTCGGTGCCCTGAAATTCTTGGGCATGCATCTTGGCCCCGAAGAAGAGCAGCACTGCTGGACAGGCCCTCTACGCAAGTGGCGCCATGGATCTTTTGAGCTGGCAGATGTTTGCTCCTCGAATTCGATTGCCGTTCGGTCGCTGCCAATCCGTGCGTATCTCGAGTTGCCCTTGTCCTGTCCTACGTTGCGCAAATGCTGATGGCGCCGAGATATGTGCCGCGTTTCGAGTCCGCGATGCTCTCGCGGGTCACCCACATGCCTTACTGAGGGTTGAGTCAGGGCTCGCAGTGCGAATGGAAGGACTGGGGAGGACCTCGAATCTCATCTCTGCCAGCCACTTGTCTTGCCGCCCGCTCCAGAGCCGCCATCAGCTCGATTGCATGGAGAGGGCCGCGCAATATGTTGCACACTGCTGCAGTACGGCACCGTCCGTCTGCGTCGGTACTTCGCGGAGACCTCTCACCAGATTTCTGGAAGACTCGAGCCCTGTGCCGGGACATGTCTGATGTGTACGAGGGCGCGCATCTCCCAGCGCAGCCTCGTGAGCTCTGTCGCCCTGCTCTCCACGAGGCCCCTGCGGCACACCAACAACGCGCCGTGAGCCCCCTGAGAGCCCCGCGGCCGCAAATTCAGCGCCTCCGGGTTCACAGTATCGCGGAGGCTTTGTAGCCCGCTTTCCTTGGGGACCTGGGTTCCGTTCCTCTCTGTGAGCTGCTCCCGTCTGAATGGGCCCGCATCCTTACCGTGGATTGGCTTGCCGTCCGTGCTGCCCTTGCCTCCCTCCCCGTCGCGCTCTCGTCTGCCGCGGCTAGGACTCTCTCTCTCACTCTTTCTCTATCTCTCTCTTTTTTTATTTTCTCTCTCTTTCTCTCTCTCTCTCTCTCTCTCTCTCTCTCTCTCTCTCTCTCTCTCCGAAAAACCTGGCTTACGCAGCGTAGGTTTCAGCAGACGGACGATTCTCTCTGCATCTGTGGATGTCTGCCTGAGGGCAGTTGTGAAGATCCGTTTGCTCCTTTTTTGGTGCCGCCCGTTGTTTTTTTCTTGCTTTTTGGAGTCCTCAGCGGGCCCTCTGGATCCTCGACCCCCCGAGCGTTTCGGAATTTTGTCTCCCACGGAACCTTCTCTGAAGCGTCTTGCCTGTGCGTCTTTCCTGAATGACGAGTTTAAAACGACATCGCGTAGACTCAGTCGACCTTGAAGTCTGCAGGAGTCCCAACGTGTGCTCCCTCTCGCAAGGGCACAGCTCAGGCGATGAGGGACGAACTCGCCGCGCAGCCCACGCCGCAGGAGGAGGAAGAGGAGGAGGAGGAGGAGGAGGACGGGGAGGAGGAGGAGGAGGAGGAAAAGGAGGAAGAGGGAGGAGGAGGAGGAGGATGAGGAGGAGGAGGAGGAGGACGATATCCGACGTTCCACAAAAGTTGCGACATCGCAGGATCTCGTGAGCGTTTTTCTGTTCCTCTCCACGGGGCCAGTCGTGCAGATGTTTGCTGCTGGCCTCCCTTTTCCGCTGCGCTCGAATCGCCCCGTCGCTTCTCGCAGGTCGCCTTTTCGGCTAGCGGGTGGGCCCCTTCGCGCTGGTAGAGTTCAGTCGGGCGTTTCCCTCGTACTTCGGGGCCAAACATAGTTGGGGCACGATTTCTTCAATATGTTACATTTTTGTCGGAGCATTGCAGAATTCTTTGCAGCTGCTTCACCCAAAAACCTGCCCGCAGGAGGCGTCTGGAAGTGGTGCCCCACTGCCCCTCCCAGGTGGAAGGCCTGGCCGCCGCCGCCCCTGGGCTGGCCCGGCAGCTCCGCGGCGCCGCCCGCGCATGCTTCTGGATGTTGTGGCCCGCGGACTGGGAGACCGACTGGGCCTCACCAGGCCTCCCGCCCCGCACGACGCCGTCCCAGACGCCCTACGACTATTATTATTATTATTATTATTATTATTATTACTACCATTATTACTACGATTACTACTACTACTACTACTACTACTACTACTACTACTACTACTACTACTACTACTACTACTACTACTACTACTACTACTACTACTCCTGCTGCTGCTGCTGCTGCTGCTACTACTACTACTACTACTACTGCTGCTGCTACTACTACTACTACTACTACTACCACCTCCTCTGTTCATTATACTACGACAGGTTCTATGATTGTTACTACCGCAACCGTTGTTCAGTGGTCTTTGCGCAGACAGAATTTGTATCCAATTCACTTTTGTGGAGAATGTTTGCTCCCAGAATGAATTTGGTTATATGAAGGTGTCACCTGGTTCTCTCAATTGTGTTGAACCACTCTCTGTTTATTCCCTATCGTGCGCCTACATTCTATTGGTTTGGATGTGGGCCAGTTTGCTTTTCGCGCTGGCTGGGATTGGGACCAGTCCGTTGGGAGTGGGACCAGTTGTTTGGGATTGGGCCCGCATGCGGGGGACCCCCCCCTGTCATCCCTGTCCACAGGGGGCCCAGGAGCGGAGGGGGGGCGCCAGGACCCCGAGGGAGGGGTGGCAATCTGATCCGGGACCCCCCCTTTGCGTACTCCCCCCAACACCCCCTTATTAGTAAACATCCCTTCCCTCAAGCGACCGGCTCCCAACCAGGACCAACGAGACCCCCCCCGCCATCTCAGTCAAAAAATCAATGTGACGTCCACTTTGCGACACATCCTCGGGTCCATTTTGTAAGGGGTCGCAGAGGTGCCCGCATATTGCCTGCTGCGCGTAGGGCCAGCGCCCCTGTGGAAAAGAAGGCGCAATCCACTTCATGGCAACATCTGGATCATGCGCGGGCACTTCGCGATCACTGTGCATTGCATGGGTTTTGGACTGGGACGGCGGGGTTGCTGGCATATTGATTGCTGTATGCAGGCTCACCAGACACTATAGGATGGCCACCCGCCGCGTTTGCGCATTGGCGGAGCGTCTATGTTTGCCTGTAGGCCACCAGACACTATAGGCCATCCAAAGATCGTTCTAAGGCACTTTCGGCCAGAAACGTTTTTAGAACATTTCAGGCTGAGGCTGTATTGTTTTAGTGCGCCAGCTTCTTGTTCAAAGAGTATTGTTTTCTGTATTAGAGCATTCTTTCGTTTGAGCAGAATTTTGTGGTTGGTCTATAGGAATGCCAGGTCAGTCGGCCCCTTCTGAACAAGGGTTGTGGGAGCCGACGCGATTCCCGATGTGTACTGCCACGTGCGCGGGCGCACCTGACACCCTCTGCGCGTGCCCCGAACGTGGCGCACATGACGCACGAGGATCACGCGGCGCATGTGGCGCACCAGGCATGCCTGGCACGCTTGGGCCAAGGGGGCGCCTGGCGCACCTGGCGCGCATGCCGAACGCAGGGCGCGTGGCGCACCTCGTTCCAGCGTTGCGCACATGGGATCCATGTTGGTTTCCATGTGGTGCCCATCCAGAGACAACCCCTTTACACGCTGCGGCTCGGGTGCTACTTCTGCGTCGGGAGGGCGGGTGGGAGTGAGCGAGACGACTTGTGGGCGGGGAAGTTTCTGGACCCACGCCGTCCCCGCCCTCGGATCCCTCCCCGTCAGGGAGGGGAAAAGAGGAGGGAATCGACTTAAATACAACGTTGCTTGTCTTTGTTTGTCTTTCGAGTTCCTTGGGGTTGGCGACGACGACAACGAAGAAGACGACGACAGCGTCTTACACACGCCGAAGAGTCGGCGGATTCTGAGGATGCGTTTTTGACAGCGATGGAGCTTAGAAGCAAGGCAATGAACGAATGGTGCGGTGATCCAAGGGAGCACGGGCATGGATGTCAGGATCGTATATTGGCTACGTGGAGCGCCGGATGCTGTTCAAGGCAATGCGCACATGTGAGGCGGCAGCTAGCCCCAAATGCGCCATGCATGCAGCGAGCTTATTGCCACCATCTTTGGCCTATGCTGGATGAGCTGGGGCGGAGCGATTGGGAAACAGTTTAGAAGGGAGGAACATGCATGTGGGGAGAAGGGCAATTGGGTTTTGATGTCTAAGGACGGGAGTGTACGCGCGAGTGAGCGGACAAACGTTGTGAATCGTGATTGTAGAAGTATCCACCCCGCTGCCGCACTGCAGAAGGCATGATTGTTCCCAGGGGGCACTCGGGGTTGCTGTTTGTTCACACAGGGGAAACGCCGAAACAAGTACATGTGCATGCACATGGTTCTGGAGCGATATGGGATCCGATGGGAAGGCAGTGGAAATAGCTTTCGAGCGAATGCGCGTTTGCCGTTCGCGAGCCGTTCGGGCTCATGCGAATCATAGCAAGCACATGCATGCGGTTTGAGAATGCCTCGAGCGAATGGGTTCGAGCTTTGAGCCACCGAGCAATGGCACAGCAGATACCCTAGCAATGGCAAGACCTCCAGTGCGGGACACGGAGAAGCTTGTGAGTGATCCGAACGCCATGGGTGTTTTCCTTTGGCGCGCGTGCGCCGAGGAAGATGCCGAATCGGAAACAAGCACCTGCAGCTCAAAGGAGGCCGAATCCATAGCGAAACACACATTGGCGAGGTGCTGGAGCCTGTGCAGGCTGACCCCGTGCGGTTGCTGACCGCTCCTGTGGACTTCGACCGCCCCCCTCCCCCCCCGTGTGCACCCCCCTCCCCCCGCTGAGGAGCAGCGGCAGCAGGGGGGCAGGAGGAGCTTGGTTCCCCCCGGACCCCCCCCCATCGCCCTCGTCCCTCCCCCCTTCCTCATCCCTCATTTCCCTTCCCCCTCCCTCCCCCGCGCCGAGACCCCGCTCGCTCCACCCGCCCGCCCTGCCCCGTCCTTCTCCAGCTCCCCACCCCGATCTTGTTGCACGTCCTTCTCCCCTCTCGCGCGCACCACCCCGCCGAACAGGTTCGTCGGCAGTTCGCTCCAGCTTCAAAAGTCGTTCCCCGAGACATGACCATTGAACTCCCATCCACCTCCGCCCTCCCGCTCCCCGCCCCGTCCCTCCCCTCGTTCCTCGCCTCCCTCCTCCCCCCTCGCCCTCCCTCGGTGTTCCCGCCCCCCGCCCCTCCTCCCCATTCTTGGCCATCACGCTTTACCCACCTCCTCCTGTCTCACCCTGGCGTTGTTTCCCAAAGTTTCCCTCCATGTCTGTCCATCGTCCCCTCTGCTCTTCCCTCCCCTTACCTCCGCGCGGACGCCCTCGTCCTTTTCCCTCTCTTGCACGTTGGCCAAGTAGCCATTCGGTTGCCCCGAATCGCCACACGCTGGAGCGGACCGCCTCTGCTTCGCCGCCGACGGAAAAAATAGCCTGGCGAAGGACCCAACCATGCAGTTGTGCATACCGCAATTGTGAATACTATTTTCGCCCGCGCTCCCCTATGTGGCCACAGCTTCCCGCCTGAGCCCCCACATGCTCAGGAACACGTTCGTGGCCGTCTTCGCGGGCGCCGACGACGACAAGGACGGCGTCCCTCTGACCGAGGAGCAGAACCAGGAGAGGGTTTTGAGAGCCATGAGGGAGGAGGTGGCGTCGCACGTCGAAAAGGCGGAGTACGACGCCCAGGCGCGGTTGTTGGAGCAGTACAACTATGGGGCCACGATCCTCGTGGGGTGTGTGCCGAAACGGCCCGAAGCCGCCATGCGACCCCTGCCGCTGGCGCTTCCGATGGAGCTCCCCATGGGGCCACGATCCTCGCGAGGGGTGGCCGAAATGGCCCGAGGCCGCCATGCGAACCCTGCCGTTGGGACCTTCGGCGGAGCTCCTTATGGGGTCACGACCCTCGTGAGGGGTGTGCCGAGCCCGAGGCCGCCGTGCGAACCCTGCCATTGAGGGCCTTCTGCGGAGCTCCCCGCGGGGCTACGATCCTCGTGAGGGGTGCGCCGAGACGGCCCGAGGCCGCCATGCGAACCCTGCCACTGGCGCCTTCGGTGAAGCTCCCTATGGGGCCACGATCCTCGCGAGGGGTGTGCCGAAATGGCCCGAGGCCGCCATGCGAACCCTGCCACTAGCGCCTCCGGCGGAGCCCCCCATGGGGCCACGATCCTCGTGAGGGGTGTGCTAACTGGCCCGAGGCCGCCATGCGAACCCTGCTGCTGGCGCCTTCGGTGGAGCTCCCTATGGGGCCCCGGTCCTCGTGAGGGGTGTGCCGAAATTGCCCGAGGCCGCCATGCGAACCCTGCCACTGGGACCTTCGGTGAAGCTCCCCATGGGGCCGCGATCCTCGTGAGGGGTGAGCCGAAATGGCCTGAGGCCGCCATGCGAACCCTGCCACAGGGGCCTTCGGAGGAGCTTCCCATGATGCCACGATCCCCGTGAGGGGTGTGCCGAAATGGCCCGAGGCCGCCATGCGAACTTTGCTATTGGCGCGTTCGGTGGAGCTATTATGGGGCCACGATCCTCGTGAGCGGTGTGCCGAAATGGCCCGAGGCAGCCGTGCGAACTTTGCCACTGGCGCCTTCGGTGAAGCGCCTATGGGGCCACGATCCTCGTGAGGGGGTGTGCCGAAATTGCCCGAGGCCGCCATGCGAACCCTGCCATTGGGACCTTCGGTGAAGCTCCCCATGGGGCCGCGATCCTCGTGAGGGGTGTGCCGAAATGGCCTGAGGCCGCCATGCGAACCCTGCCACAGGGGCCTTCGGTGGAGTTTCCCATGAGGCCACGATCCTCGTGAGGGGTGTGCCGAAATGGCCCGAGGCCGCCATGCGAACTTTGCTAGTGGCGCTTTCGGTGGAGCTATTATGGGGCCACGATCCTCTTGAGAGGTGCCAGAATGGGGTGTACCAAAATGGCGCGGTGCCGTCATCGGAGATGATGGTGACGATGGCGGTGGTGATGATGCTGGTGATGATGGTGATGATAACGATGATGATGTTGATGCTGATGATGGCGATGATGCGAGGAGGAGGGAGGGGGCAGCGGGAGGAGGACGGAGCGCGGGGCGTTGTTTCTTCAAAACGAGGACCTAACACCACAGGATGGTTGGGAAAAGCTGTCCACCGTCCATTGCCCTCTTCTTGCTGCTTGTGGCGCGGGCCCGGAAAATGTGGCGCCCGCCCCCGGGCCAACGCAGGCGGCCGGTCTTCCGACGGCCTTCCCTCACCCAGCGGTCCTCTACGAGGAGATCATGGGGCGACGCCTGACGGCCAGCCGCCGCGGCCAGAGGCTGGGGGAGCTGGGGAAGGGGAGCACACGGGCGGGTGGGGGCGAGGGGGAGGGCACACGGGGAGGACACGGTGACGGCGGGTGAGCACACGGGGAGCACACGGAAAACACACGGGAAGGGGAGCACACGGGCGGGTGGAGGCGAGAGGGGGCTGGGAGCTCCAGACTGGATGGGGGTGGGGCGCTTTCGGCCCTCAAAGGGCTTACAAAGGAACCGCACTCGTTGCTCCATGCCTTTCCTCGCCACTCCTCTTCCTCCTTTTCTTCCCCTTCTGGGGGGAGGAGGGCGGGAAGGAGGGAGGAGGACCAGAAGCAGGAGCAGGAGCAGCGCGAGGACCTCAGGAGGAGCAGAAGCAGAAGGGGGGCGAAGAGGGTTGACTCTGTCCACGGAGGAGGGGGGCAAGACGAGGACGGGGAGGGGGAGCGGGAGGGGTCCTCCCGCTACTCTATCCGCGCCCCCGCGCTGCCCGCCATGGTGTGGTGCGCGTGTGTGTGTGTGTGTGTGTGTGTGTGTGTTGTGTGTGTTGTGTGTGTTGTGTGTGTGTGTTGTGTGTGTGTTGTGCGTGTGTGCGCGTGCGTGTGTGCGTGTGTGCGTGTGTGCGTGGTGTGTGTTATTGTTGTTATTGTTGTTGTTGGTGTTGTTGTTGTTGTTGTTGTTGTTGTTGTTGTTGTTGTCGTTGTTGTTGTTATTGTTGTTGTTGGTGTTGTTGTTGGTGCTGTTGTTGGTGTTGAACTCTCATTCTTGAAGAACAATCATTATTGATCCCCCCCCACTGGTGCACATTGATTTGTTTCAATTGAAGTGCCCCCCCGGGGCTCGCACCTTGTTTTTTGTTAAGGAAAGTCTTCCTGCTCAAACTGGCCCCTTGGCCCCCGGGTTACAACAACAACAACAACAACAACAACAACAACAACAACGGCTCCCGCCTGAGACTTCCGCACAGTTTAGCCAGGACCCCCGCTCCCGCCCGAGACTTCCTCGCATTTTATTGAAGAATCGCGCTCTCGCTGGGGACTTTCTTGCGATTTATTCAGGAATCGCTCGTCCTGCGTTCTGGAGTCGCGCTCTCGCTGGAGACGTGCTTACAATTTACTGAAGAATAGCGCCCTTGCGTTGGAATTTCTTGCAATTTACCCCAGCGCCGCGCTCCCGACACCCAGGCACCCAGGAGTCACGCTCACGCTTAGGACTCCTTCACCGATTACCTAGGAATCGGAATCTCGCTGCCCGTCGTGGCCCCGTTGCAGCCCTTCGTGGCCCCCTCGCTTTGTTTCGTGGCCCCGTTGCAGCCCTTCGTGGCCCCCTCGCTTTGTTTCGTGGTCCCGTTGCAGCCCCTCGTGGCCTCCTCGTTGCCCTTCGTGGCCCCGTTGCAGCCCTTCGTGACCCCTCGCTTTGTTTCGTGGCCCCGTTGCAGCCCTTCGTGGCCCCCTCGCTGCCCTTCGTGGCCCCGTTGCAGCCCTTCGTGGCCCCGTTGCAGCCCTTCGTGGCCCCCTCGCTTTGTTTCGTGGCCCCATATATGTATGCCCTTCGTGGCCCCCGCTCGTTCGCGCCCGTGGTGGCCCCATATGCATGCCCTTCGTGGCCCCGCTGTCGCCCTTCGTGGCCCCCTCGCTGCCCTTCGTGTCCCCGTTGCTGCCCTCAGTGGCCCCGTCCGTACCCTCCGCGGCCCAACATACGTATGCCCTTCGTGGCCCCCGCTCGTTCGCGCCCGTTGTGGCCCCATGTGCATGCCCTTCGTGGCCCCGCTGTCGCCGTTTGTGGCCCCCTCATTGTCCTACGTGGCCCAGGTGCTACCCTCAGTGGCCCCATCGTTGCCTTCTGTGGCCCCGCATTATCTGCCCTTCGTGGCCCACGCTCGTTCGCGCTCTTCGTGGCCCCATACGCATTCCCTTCGTGTCCCCGCTGTCGCCCTTCGTGGCCTACTTTGTGTCCTTCGTGGCTCTGCTGTCGTTCTCTCTTGCTCTCGCTTTCGATCGTCGTCGTCGTCGCCGTCGCCGTCGTTGCCTTCGTCGTCGACGTCGTCGTCGTCGTCGTCGTCGTCGTCGTGGTCGGTCCCCTGTCCGTCCCTCTTGGGGTCGGGTCGACGGTCCGCGGCCGCCCCGCCGATCAGCGCTGCCGCTGGCCAGGCCGACGGTCCGCGGCCGCCCCGCCGCTTGCCGGGGCCCGGCCTGCAGGGAAGAAAGGTAAACCCCCCATTCGATCGAAGACGAAAAGGGCGGGTATCGAGGGTTTGGGAAATTCGCGTTATTCGGCATTCGAGCAGATAAGGGCGAACAGTCTTAAAATGATTGGTGTTGTTGTTGTTGTTGAACATTATTTATTCTAAAGAATAATTATTGTTGGGCCCCCTGGTGCGCGCCCCCCCTGCGCCGCCTAGGCCGCAGCTACATTTTCATCATTTTCGTGAGGAAGCCTCAGAAAAGAGGGTGTGTACAGGATCCGGTTGTTTTGTTGTAATCCGCTTTCCCTTGCAAAAAACAATAGAAAATGACATTTCTTGTTCTAATATAATCAAATTTCAAGAATCCCTTGCAAAAAATAAGGTAAAGTGGACATTCGCGCGCGCAAGACGAAATCCTTCCAAAACCTTAGTGTTCGCAGCGATTTTAACATAAAAACATCAAAAAACCAATGGTTTTTCAACAAAAAATTGTCAAAATCTCATCCCGCGCGCTCTTGCGGATTCGTAGGAAACCCAACACTTTTTAAACATTTCTGTCAAACGGGCTTTTGCGAGCAACTTTTTCGAACTTCTGCGACAACGGTTGCGCACCTGCCAGGGCCATCATCCCTGTCAAATAATACCATGCGGGACACATTCGTTTTTTCTTCGCGCGCGCACGCCGTCGTCGTCGGCCGCGGGGCCCTGAATAGTAGCCACGGTCGTCCGCATGCCACGAAGTGAAGTGTCCGAACGTCATAGGGCGGGAAGCTGGGTGTGGGTGGTGGCGAAGAGTCGTTTGGAAATTTGGTAGAGCTTGAACCGGCCCCCCCACAAAGTGGGGGTATTGCCCGCCTCCTATGAAAACCCTGGCACTGGTGAGAACGGTGTGTCCCCACGTGCTAGTAATTGTTGTTGTTGTTGTTGAAGTTGTTGTTGTTGTTGTTGGTGGTGGTGTTGTTGTTGTTGTTGTTGGTGTTGTTGTTGTTGTTGTTGTTGTTGTTGTTGTTGTGTGCGTTTCTGTGTGAAGCATTCGCCCTCTGCCCAGCCGCCTACGCAAATGTGTGTATGTGTGTGTCTGTGTTTCAGAGGAGGGGAGGTACCCATATCGCTACTCCTCGCCCGCCTCCCCCTTTTTCGGCCTCCTGGGAGGCCCTCGTCGCCACCGCTGGATTCGTTTCGAAATCATAGTAGGAACGCACCCCGGGAGAGGTCTGGGGAGTAGTTAGCTGATTCGGTACTTCGGTTTCCCCGTAGTTGGCACCGGTCGCCATTTGCGAGGCATATGCATCGTGACGATCACCATCCACGACCGTGAGGTCATGTCAGAAGCCGCGCATCTGCAAGACGCGTTGGCACGCGAGGCATAGCGAAAATTCGCGAGCGTAGCACACACACAGCGTGACGCATAGCATTGTGCATCCTTGTTGGTTGCGACCTCATCAGCATATACCTTCCCAGTGGAGTGGTGTAGCGGTGAAGCAAAATCGCTCACATGCAAAACGCTGTGGCGAGTCGAGCTCTCAATCCGCAGGTGCCTCATTTGAGGATGGATGTGGTGTGTGTATGCCTCGTTGCTTCCAAGTAAACTCCGTTCGTACGCGGTCATAGACGGCCCAGCTTCGTTTGGGCGATTGGTAATCAGGGCAAGCGCGCAAAGTAGGCATGCATCTTCGCAGATGCGCCAGAAGCTTCCGCGGTATATGGTGTGGAGCACTGGTTACATGCGAAGGCGCCCTGGTCTTGATCGGCATATTGTCAAATCTCGTACTGCGTCCCCAGCACAGCAGCAGGTGCGTTCATTTGTTTTCCAGTGCCTCCTCTTCGTGTCCATGTTTCCTTTCTGCTCGTGGTGGCTCTCGCAGGTGGCCTCGCGTGGGAATTACCGTGCGTGTGATGCGCTCCCCGTTGTAGTCTGGTCTGTGGTGCTGGTCTGCGGTCTGCGGTGGTAGCCGCGATCGCCGTCGCGGCACAGGCGTTGCGGCCAAGCCATGGAAGATACTTGATGGAGTGCGCGAAAGCTACCATGACTTCCAGTCCTTGTGACTATCCGAACCCAACCAGAAGACCCCGATTTGCCAACGAAGGCCCCAACCCGAAGGCCCCAACCCGATAAAGCGCCCACGAAGCCATCCCAACCCAACCCGAAGGCCCCGATTTGCCCTCCATTTCCAGTGGGGGGGGTCGGGGAACAATGGAAAGACACATATGGAGCCCTTCCCCCCCAATCCGAAATTCGGGTCTTCGGGTTGGGTTGGGGTGATGATGGGCTTCGGGGGTCGAGCGTTGCAAGAGCCAATGTGGGTAGCACCCGGTTCCCTCAGTTGCGTTGTTCCGGCCAGTGTGACCCACGCGGATCTACGTGCGTGTTCTTGTCGGGGCATGCCCCGCCCAGCGTGGGCGTTCATGTGGCCATCGATTGTCAACATGCCGACGCTAACGTATTTGGATACCAATGCGATCACCCTTTTGGTAATAAGGAGGTTCGGGGGAAGGGATGAACCAACATCTCACTAGATCGATCTGACTATCGACCTGACTATCGATCTCACTACGGATCCCACTGTCGAACTCACTACCTATCCCGCTTTCGATATCACTACCTGTCTTACTATCGAGCTCACGATCAATCTCACAATCGATCTCACTATTGATCTCACTATCCACCTCACCATCGATCTCATCATTGATCTCACCATTGATCTCACCACGGGGGGACACCGACAGGACACCGACGGGACACCGACGGAACAGGAACATTACGATCGATATCTCGATCGATCTCATCCGATGGAAAACACATGTTCTCACAATCAATCTCACTATGGACCTCACTAGGGCACTGGGGAGGGGGGAGGAGGAGAAGGAGGAGGAGGAGGAGGAGGAGAAGGAGGAGGAGGAGGAGGAGGGAGCTGAAGGGGGGGAGGAAAGGCGGACGGGCAGTGCAGCGGCAGGCTGGCCCGACGGGAGGGGAGGAGGAGGAGGAGGAGGAGGAGGAGGAGGACGAGGTAGGAGAAGGTGGCAGAAGGAGGTGGCGTGCAGAGTCAGGCCGGGCTGACGAGTAGGAGCAGCAGTCGTCTCTTCCCGAGGCGCCTTGCGCCCCCCGCCGCGGACGGGGGGGCCCTGCGGGCGTCGAAGCGGTGGATGGCCACCCTGGCCGCGGAGCGCGAGTCGCGCCTCCCTGCGGCCGTGCTCGCCAGCAGGGATGACATCGAGCGCGACGTCAGGAGTCCTCCGCCCCCTCCTCCTCCCCCCTCCCCCTCCTCCCCCTCCCCCTCCTCCTCCCCCTCCCCCCTCCTCCTCCTCTCCCCTCCTCCTCCTCCTCCTCCTCCTCCTCCTCCCCCCCTCTTCCTCCTACGTAGTCCCTTTCGTCCTCTTCCATTTACCTCTCTCCTTCTTCCCCCACTCAGGCGTCGCGGGAGGTTCCCCCCCACCCCGCCAGCCCCGTGGCGCCTCAGTTTCTCAAGGGAGGCCCATGTGGTCTCCAGTTTGCCATCTAAGAGGGGCAGCATGGCGCTGCACGACGGGTGGGAAGCTGAGGACACCCGATCCTCCCCCACATCCTGAGAGACGGCGGAGGAGGAGGCAATGGCGAAGTCAGCGGATTGCCGAACCCGAGGCCCCAGCTGTTGCAGGTGCGGGTGATGCGTCATTGTTTTACAGCTTTTGTTGTCAGGGGGGCGATATAGAACGTCTTTGGGTACCGACCAGCCGACCGGTGAGGACGGGGTGCAGCAGTGGGGAGATAGAGACAATAATGGGTGTTGTACAGTTGTCGGGCTCCCCGCGTGCCGCCCACCACAACACAACACGGCAGCCGCGTCGGCGGAGAAAGGGCAGGCCTAATCGAGGCGGCTGAGCACGAATCTACAACACGTCAGCGTTTATAACAACGGGCAGACGGGGCCAGCGGGACAAGGTGCCCATTCCAGAGCTGACACCGAAGGACAGCACGTCTTCAAAACAAGGGAAGCGCGCCAATTTTGGAAGGCCGAACTGTGTCGTTCAATGGCGCCCAGTAGTTAGACGCGGAACGAAGCCGCACGCAGACGAACGAGAGGCGTTGAACGAAAGCTGCCCATGGCAGCGGACTTCCAGTTGTCCATTGCGAGCTACACCACAAACATCATGCAACGCAGCGACGCTTGTTGCGAATGCCATTCGGCTCTGGCGAGCGCTGCGTACGACGGGGATTATGATGACGATGGTGATGATGATGACGATGGTACTGATGATGTTGAAGGTGATGATGATGATGACGATGCTGATAATGATGATGATGTTGAAGATGATGATGTTGCTGATGATGATGACGATGACGATGACGATGATGATGATGATGATGATGATGATGATGATGATGATGATGATGATGGTGATGGTGATGGTGATGATGATGATGCTGCTGCTGATGTTGATGTTGATGATGATGATGATGATGATGATGATGATGATGATGATGATGATGATGATGATGATGACAGTGCTGGCAACAAAGCGGATGACGACAACGCTTCCATGGTGATTGAAACCTTTGGTGAACTTGGACATCATACTTACCTGTATCGACGATGATGCATGGGGCAAGTTGCACATGGACAGTGGTGGGCCATGCTGCGGCGCAGAGCTTGGATATACGAATCCAGAGTGACCGACAGGTCCAGTGATGGAGGGCTGCCAGAGCTCCCACTCTGTAGCTCCATTGGTCCCCGTGCCCGGGCAAGGTCGCCGGGTAGGTCTCGCTAAAGTTGGAGTGATGAAGCCGTGAATTTTTTGTGTATTGCAAGTAGTGGTGTATCCGACGGGAGACTTTTAGCGCATGCTTGCAAAGTCGCATAGTGTAAGGGCACGGAGGTCCGTTTCTGCTTTTATTTCTCGGTGAACACGCTTCGTTGTGAGGCATTGCGGTGCCATGCGCCCAGGCCCCGCATACGGCCAGGACGTCTTCGTGCGCGGGCAGCTTCCAGTGCCCGTGCACGCCACACCTCTTGCCGCTCGGGGCATGCCTGGGACGGGGCAGAAGCGGCCCCCGCCCGCATCCTCCTCGCCCCCTTAGCCCCCTGTGATCGCAGATCGACGACTCGTCCCCTGCTCGACCCGCGGGCCCGGCACCTGGCATACGACGGCTCTGCTGCGGCGTGCCGCCACGCCGGCTCGGACCGTCACGCCCTGCACCTCCCGAGGGCGCACCCCTCCGCCGATTAGGGCGCGCGGCCGTGTCCCCACCGCCTGCCCGCCGCCGCACACAGGACAGAGGAGCCCCCGGGGGGCAGAGGCAGGAACTCCCAGGGCAGAGGTTCCCCCTCCTCCTCATGATCTTCCTCCTCATGAAAATCCGCCAGTAGGGGGACATGCCCGACCTCAGCCAAGTCCTAGCTCAACAAGTCAGCGGGCCACCCTGCCGCTGAGTCGGTTCCAAGAGCGCCCGGCTGGACACCCTGCAGCGGAAGGGAAATTTCCCGTTCAATGCAACACTCGACCAACAATCGACAGGTGTGGCACGGCCCGCCTAATTTTGGCAAACGTATGCGCGTGATTCTTGGGCACGTATAAAATCAAATCCGTGTGATTGCCTTGAGTTTGCGAAGCACGGGCACAGTACTTGCAAGCCCCGAAAACGATGCATTCTCGATCGCGCAATCCTAGGGAGCATCATGTGTATATATATATATATACGTTGGTGCCTCCCCCCACACGTTGAATTGTTCATTCCCATGCTCAGCTGGACTAAGGAGTTGGCCGACAACCTCATAGAGGAGCCCCGTGAGCCATCTCGCATCTGCGATGAGGCGAGATGTGCTTTATTTCGTTCCAATACTACCGGCACGGAACATGAGGCAAGGGATATGGCGAACAGCGTTGTGGCCCATCTTATTTGGTGCATGAGACGGCCACCGTCCCTGAGATCCAGCTATGGCTAGCAGCCTGGGCCTGAGGAGAGATCCAGACCGTGGCTCTGAAACCGGTTCGGGCCACGGCAATGCCTACCATATGGGGCGCAGACATGATGCGGCGGGCAGGATGGTGAACGAGTCAAGTCCCGGAGCAGCCCTATTGTTGAGACCGCGTCAGCGGTTACGATACCGGCGGTCCGCCTGATCTCGACCGCAGTGTTTCAGGAGGCAAAAAAACACACAGACACAATTAATCGTCGACTCCCAGGGAAATATGGGAACATATGGGAAGTGGGGGGGAAGACAAACATCCAGAAAATATGGGAAAATATGGTGAATATTTTTATTGGTGTGTATTTATTTGTGTGTCCTGGGGCCCCTTCAGTGTTGGAGAGCAACATGTTATCCGGTTGTTTTCGGAAGTTCTGCCACCGCGCCAGCGCAGCACTCTGGGCGGCAGTTACTCGAGAAGGCCCGGGGGGGCCCGGAGGCCTCCTGGGCCGTCTTAGGGCGTCGGGAGCTCGAAAAAGGCGAGAGCCCTAAAAACATTGAAGACATTGAATACCAATCGAGGGTATCTTGCCGTCTGGGGACCTCTTAGGGCCTCTCGGGGGTCCCCGTTGGGTCTCCTGAGCCCTCTTGGGGCGGAAGGCTCCAATTGTCGATTCGTGCTTACCCTCTCGGGCCCTGATGGGGGGCCGTCTCGGGGCGCTTTTGCGCATTCTTGGGCGCTTCTTGACAATCTCGGAGCCATATTGTGCCCTCTTGGGCCGTCTTGGGGCAGTCCTGGTGGCCTCTTTGGTCGTCTCTGGGGACGTCGGAACCTCGAGAAGGCGAGAACCCGCAACGATTATGGCTTCTCGAGGTCCTCTAGGGAAGGCTCTTAACTCTCTTAGGGCGCCTCACGCCTCAATGTGCACAAGGCACGCTCCGCAACCATTTTGGCTCAGGGCGCCCGAGCCCAACCGTACATATTTGCACGATCGGCGCGGGCCCTCGTACCCCCTCATGGAGTAGATCTTGGCTGTTTTGGGCGCCTGTCTCGAGCAGGCGGAGTGCCCTGTTGCAAACAGTCGCGCTGAAAGCAGAGGGCCAGAGCCAGACCCCCCCCCCTCCCCCCCACCCCTCCCGCCCTATGCCGAAACGCCAGATAAGAAAACGCCGACCGCACGGCTCCATTGGGCCCCGCCGCGAGCCAGTGCCGCAGGAAGACCCAGACATGCGACGTCCTGATCTTTTCAGGACGGCGTCCCCAGAAGTCCCGACCCTTTCCCTGGGGCCGGTTTTTCATCTTGAGTCGTTTTTTGACGGTCCCGAGGCCCGGCGAGGGGACCCAGGGGCCGAAAACGGCAAAAACCTCCCGCGAAGATTTTTTTTTACGACGCAATCATGACTGGGGAACAAGCGCCCGCGCACGCCATGCGACCGCCGAGCCGCGCCCGCGGCTGGCGGGGCCCGCTGTTGGCGGCGGCGGCGGCCATCGTGCGCGGCGCGGCCCTCCGCGTGGGCGGCGCCCCCGCGGCCGCCGCGGCGGCGCCGGGCGCGGCGCCGGCGCCTGCCCTCGACGCCCGCGGCGGCGAGCCGCGCGCGGGCGCGGGCGGCAGTCGGAGGAGGAAAGGCTACCCACCCGGACATGCTCGCGTCGTACAAAAATCAGGACGGCAGGTTTTTGGTTATTTTGGGCCCCTGGGGGCCCTCGCCGGGCCCTGCGACTGTCAAACATTGATTCAGGATGACAAACCTGCCCCGGGGAAACAGGACGGCAGGTTTTTGGTTATTTTCGGCAATTGGGGGGCCCTTGCCGGGCCCTGCGACCGTCACACAACGATGCAGGATGACAAACCGGCCCCGGGGAAAGCGTCGGGACTTCTGGGGACGCCGTCCTGAAACGATCCGGACGGTGCATGTCTGGGTATATCTCTACCCTTCGCCCGATTGCCCCTCTTCGGGCCTCTAGGGAGGCCCTCGTCGACGCCGCTGGAGCCGCCTCGAGGTCCTGGCCGGAGCGCACGCCAGGAGAGGTCCCGGGGGGGGGGGGCAGCGGCAGGGGCACCGTTTTTCAGAGCGTGCATTACCTGCCCCGCTCTCGCTTCCAGGCAAAACCAAGCCATACCACGCGCCTCCTCGTCGATCGGCCTGGCCAGTACAGGCTGCAGGTTGGCATTATTTGGGTATCTCTTGGAAGCGAGGGTGGTCAAGAGCGAGGTAGGCTTGTTTTCCCCCTCCCTGATGGTCCGCTACCGAGAATTTCCGGTAGCGCTCCGCAGAGATCGGTCGCTACCGAAATACCGAAATGCAGCGCCCAATACCGGTATCAGACCGTTCTGAAATCCGCTATTTCAACGCCCTCAAACGAAGATCCGGTCGCTACCGAAATTCGGGGTGCGTCGAAAGCGCTACCGAAAATTTCCGGTACCAGACCATCTGGGCTATGTTTGGCTTCCCCAGGCGGGCGCTGCCCCGGCGTGGCGCGGCGGCACGGGCGGTGCGGCCAGCGGCCCGCCGCGGCGGCCGCGGCCTCGGCTTCGGAGGGCCCGTCTTCGCCGGCGGCATCGCCCGCGGTGCCCGCGGGGGCGGCGCCCGCGCCCTCGGGCGGCGGGTACGTGGACTGCTCGGCGTCCGACGACTTCGTCGAGGCTAGAACGACGCGAAGATCGGGACAAAATCGGATCGGGATAACTCGAAATCTCTGAGAGTCGGCGGGTTTGGAGGATGTATCGGGCGCCGCGGCCGCTCCAGAGCGTTCCGGAACGCTCTGAGAGCCCTCCGGAACGCTCTGGAGCGATGTATCCCGATCCCAGCCCTGTTTTAGAGGCTTACGAGCGGCAGCCCGAGGAGGCGCTGCGAGACTGGAGATGTGGGGACTTGAGCGCGGCTGTTCTCAGAGAGAGGATGACTATTGCTTGCATCGGCGACTCAACGACGCACGGTCTCAACGTTGCCAGGGGCGAAGAGTACCCGTCGGTTCTCCACCGTCTCCTCAGCAAGCAGTTCCCGAAACAGTTCAATGTGATCAACCTTGGCGTTACAAGCTCGTCTGCCAGGCACGATGGTAATCATTCTTATTGGAAGTTTCCACAGTGGTCCATTGCTGCGGAAGCCCGAATTGACATCGCAGTTGTCATGCTCGGCCTTAATGACGCATACCATTTGGGCTGGGCACAGGAAGAGTACGAGAGGGATTATCTCGAGATGGTTCAGGAGATATTGCGTCTGCATTCCAATGCCACCATCATTGTCGCAGTGCCGCCTCAAGGTGCATACGCCTTCCGCAACGACAAGGTCCGTGGAGGAGGAGACTGGGCACTGCGGCTAACTCGGCGGTCGCTCGCTCAAGCAGTTGAGAAGGTGCGAAGTGCAGCCCAACTCGAGACTCCAGCCATCAATTTCTTTGATATTTTCGCACGGGCCGCCAGCTTGAAGCCCAACGCTGTAGTGAAGTATCCGGGCCCGAGCATTACAGCTGATGAGCTGTACCTTAAGGACGGCATCCATCCTTCGGCCCTTGGCTACAGTGAGATGGCTGCGGCAGCTGCTGCTGCCATCTCCAAAGATGCCATGTCTACCCGCAGCTTTCGCCTCAGTTGTGAATCCTCGGCGCATCCAGATCTGTGCAAGGCGTTCTGCAACAATGCAGGCAAGGCCAAAAGCTGACACTTTACGCGATGCACCCTCACTGAAGGCGTTGCCGCGTCGCACGCCCGCGACCCTCCCGCTCCACCTCCTCTCGTCCTTCTCACCACCGATGGCGAAGCACACTATGTGAACCTTGATGACACACACGCAAATAGATGTGTGAATGTTCATACTCACACTGTACATTATATACTTGCCGTTGCTCGATTGGAGCAACCTGGATCCGTGATCAGTTAATGGGCGCGCACATGGCGCGCCCATGGAGCCTGACTGACTTGCCCCCGGGTTGTCAGAAACTGCGCCAAAAAAACGTGCACAAGGCACGGTGGCGGACACTGCCAACTGCCAGCGGTCCAAACACCAGCAACCAAGTGGTGGACATGCCCCCCGGAGAAACTCTCGAGAATATCGCGTCAGACCCGTTATCTAGGAGAACACACACACATACACTACCCGCATTGTCCATGGCACGCGTGGTCAATTCACCTTCGTGTGCAATACGTTGAGAATTCGGATGTGGTCCATGCCTCGCCTCGCAATCCTGGTCAGAACGCAGGACAGAAGGGGGCCATGTCGACGACGGCGTCAGAGACGACGATGGCGACGACAAGAGTGATCTCGACGATGAGGACGACGATGCCAAAGACGACTACGACGACACCGACCTCAACGACGACCGCGAGGAGACGACGAAGGCAACGTCGGCAACGACGACGTGGACGCAAACGGCGGCGACGCCAGTGGCGACGAGTGCGGCGACGGCGACGAGAACGGCCGTGGCGACCACTGCGGCAACGGCAATCGGGACAGCCACGACGCGGGGGAGAGGAGCAACGGCGCCGCTGGCGAGGGGAGGCGGGCGGAGATGCAGGGCGCGGGCGCCCCCGCCCCCCCCCCCCCTCCGCGAGCGCGTCGGCGGCCTCGGCGCTGATCGAGCTGGAGGCGTTGCGCGGCCGAAGCAGATCGCGCGCCGCCTGGCGGCCTGCGCTGCCGACGTGACCCCCTGGAGGCCTCCTCCGCCAAGAGGGCGGGGTCCCGAGGAGGAACAACAAGGCTCCCTTGCCTCTGCCCTTCCCTCGCTCTCTCCCCTTTTTGGGGCCACCTGGGAGGCCCGCGTCGCCGCCGCTCTGAATTCGCTTCGAAATCCTGGTCAGAACGCGCCCCCGGCTTTGTGGGCCCCGGAAACGGCAGGGCAGTTTGTTTCACCGTTTCCCCAAACATGTCCCTTGAAGCTCATAACTACGTTCTGGTAATTATGTTGAAGTTGTGGAAGTTTGGTTGAAGTTGTGGAAGATAGCTGTTCATCTGTTTGTTGCTTGTTTTTTGTTTGAAAATTTAATTCCCCCTATCTTGAACCACTCCATCCCCTAACTCCCCCCTGCCTCCGACCACTCGATGTCCTGTAATTCTGCAATTTGAAAAAAACGCGTTGCGAATACAGACTTATTTGTTTGGTCAGCCACGTTGTTCTATGCTGTTGCGTTATGTCTGCCCCCATAGCGTTCTGTGCTGTTGTTTTTGCCCAGCCCTTTGCGATACCAGCGCTTGCGCTCCAGCTCACTTCAATCCAGCGCGTTGCGCTGCAGTTTGCTTCAAACGTACCAAGCTCATTGCGCTCCAGTTTGAATTCAATCATGCGCTTCGCGCCCCCTTCGTCTCCTCCTCCTTCTCATCCTTCTCCTCCTTCGCCTTCTCCTCCTTCCAACGTGCCAAACTCCTCCTCCTCCTCCATCTCCTCCTCCTCGTCCTCCTCCTTCTCCTCCTCATCCTGCTTTTCCTCCTTCTCCTGGAGCCTGGAGCGTGAAGGTCTGTATTTCCTCCAGGATGATGGCGAGGAGAAGGAGGAGGAGGAGGAGGAGGAGGA